>JANZLQ010000095.1:21492214-21506215 GCA_026212715.1 Elanus axillaris
GGGGCGGCCGCCCGGGGGGCTTTCCGCGGGGAAAGCCGCCTTCCCGGCGGGGGAAGGGCGGGGGGGAGCTGCCTGGGCGCTGCTCCCGCACCCTCCGCCGCGCGGTCGCTACGGGATGCTCTGCCTTGCCCAGATCGGCACCGACCCCCCCGAGGAGCAGGCAGACACGAAGCTCTCCTTCGCAGTCCCTCCAAGCGCGAGTGACTTCAGGAGTCACGCAGCAGAGGAAAGGGTTCCTCCGCTCGGTCGCGCTACGTGCGCTGGAGCCTCTCGGGAGGAAGACATGTTTCAAGAAGGGCAAACGCCGCTCGCATTGCTTTAGTAGAATGAAAACCACATTCCTAAGGGAACGCTTAGGGAAGGAGGAACGTTCTCAAAATGATAACCAGTGGCATCTTTCTACCGACCTCTGGATTACGTGCTTCCTCTAACAGAGCGAAAAATGTCTGGTTTGAGAATGGAATGAGGTTCTCGGCACATCTTAAAGAGCAAAACCTGCCACGGCTGCTCAGCTGGTAGCAGGTGGAGTTGCAGAGGCACTACACTAGCTGCTTGGTGTGTCACTTGGAGGCATCCAGCACCCCTGAAAAGTGCAGTCAGACTTACGTACCTCTGTAAGATCAGGAGTAGACGCAGTTTAAGCTTAAAGAAATGGGTGCGATGCTAATTTGTCTAATGGCACGGCAGTAAGAAGGAGGTAAAAATGTTTTATGGATTGAGCAAAGTGTTCCAGGTGACCCCAACTCACAGGGAAGTGACTGAGGCGCTTTGAGGCACCCTGTGACTTACCTCAGAGAGAGATCGTGAAAATAATGTGAGCAACTTAGTGGTAAAATAAAGTGCAAGTTAACCATAACTGGTCTGCTAAATAAAAGCATAAACGTATATACAACACTTAATGTATAAAACTCTAAAATATAAACACTGGCTGAAATATAAAACAAAAATTATTTTCTTTCAGGTGCACTGGAAGGGCTTGGGAGGTTCTCTAGGAGGCAGAAGGGGTCAGGCTGAGGAGGGGGGTTAGGTAACAGTGGCGTGTCTCTGTCCCCTGTGCTCCCCAAGCACCTGGACATGGTCAGGAGCTAACCCGAAGTAAGCTGCACCAACTGGAAAGCTTTGCAGAGGCTGGTTACATGGAAGTATCCGACACATCCTATCAATGTAATTAGGCCTGCTCAGGAAAAGCCTTTTGGTGGAAGGCACTTGCTGTGCCATGTATCTTACACTAGCTTTGCATAGGAGGGAGAGGTCAAGCTTGGAGGAGCCCCTGAAAAAACACAGGGACTTCCTCAGTCTCTGTGCTATCTTTGTTGCTTTGGGAATCCGAACGGGACGAGAGATTGCTGGACTTCGGCTTGGGCATTACTCTCCTGCAGGGGACGATGTAGAGATCCTGCAAGACACAACAGCACTGTGCTGTCTGGTGGGCTGTGCTTTGGCCTGCAGCAAGATGGGATGAAATACAGAGCAGCCGCACAAAACATGTGCCTGCTGCCCAAAAGAGTTGCCTTACTTAATATTAATTGCATACTTGTTCCCCTAGAAGCTCCCTGTAGCTGTTACAAGGAATAAGGCAAAGGCTCTGTGAGCAAGGAAAGACTTAGTTTAGACTGAGCTCTGTCTACAGATCCCGCATGAAGCAGACGAGCTCTCCGCTCCGGCGTGAACTTCTAAGGCCTTCAGAAAGTCATTTACAGCTAGATCGAGGGCGGTGGAGTTCTCTTCAACACCCACCTGCTCTGAGAGGGAGTCGGAGCTCTCGCTTCAAAGAACGGTGTCCTAATAAACTTTTAGGACTTACATGTTATTCAGTTGCAGGAGCAGAGTCCAGAGCCTGTGCGAGCCCTTCTCCCCCAGGAGCAAGTTCTAATTATTGAACTGATGAACATGCAGGTATTCGGTACAAGTAAAAGCAACATCAGGAGAAAAAACTGATGCAATACACCTGAGCGTAAACATCAGTTAGGAAACTCTTTGGTGAGTTGTCAGCCCTCTCCCATTACACTGCAGGAGGATTTGAAATCATTTCCCACATTTTAGCTGAGTAGTCACATCACTTGAGTGAAAGGATGACAACAGCTCGTATGGTATTTAGAAAGAAACACCTGGCATGTGTTACTTACGTACACCCACCCTGCATTTACCCACATGCACACTAATTCTAGTAAGACTAATCAGAATACCTTGCTAGAGCTTTGTAGCACAGACAGATACCAGCACTTCAACAGCAGCAGAAAAAGGACATGACTGCTTAGATTCTTCCATTGTGATCGGCTCAAGGAGAACCAAAGATAGAGTTGTACCTCATAAAGAGGGATTTCATCAAAGATAATTTAATTGCAATGAGAAGCTCACCAGTGTGAGGGATAGAGGAGTCACCCAGTGTGGTTGACTGGCATTACTATGTGATACGGATTTCCTTTGTAAGCAGGAGGTAAGCTCCTAATGTGATCCAACTACTTAAAAATAAAACTTACCCAATTTAATTAAGGCTCTCTGAATTTTAAAGCTTTTACTTTCATGAATAGTGGTTGAATGGATGATGGGAAACAGGCTTTCAACCTCTCTCCTCTAAATGCTGTCCATTATTTTTTTTTCTTCTGCCACTCATTCACTTGAATTTTCTGTGTCCCATTCATAGCAGACAGTCCTTCCCCATCCTGAATTGCAATAAAAAAAAACCATAGCTCATTAAGCTTGCACCTTCAAACCAGAAAATTAGGTTTGCTGTCATCCACTTTGCATCAAGAGGAAGTCTAGGCCAAAAGAAAAGCAGACTGTTTAGAAAATACATTACAAAAAAGTGCTGGTTTTTCTCTCAAAACACTAGACAAAAGGAAAGACATGGAAAAAAGGATGCTGGGTCAAGGAGGAAGTCAACATTCCAAAGCGGTAGGAAAAGGATGTGTTCGTGTTATACAAATGAAATATATAGTCAGAGAAATAACACCTGTAATATAACCTGAAAAAATACCTGTCATAACTAATATAATTCAGGTATGCAGAACAGTAAAGACGCTTTCCGTGCTTCAGAAGGACCTTATCTTCAGAAATAGCAGCAAACAAATACAGTTCTGACACCGAGGGTTTTCTGCTATTAAGATCCTTAAGAATGTGTTATGAATGAGACTAACTCCTGTAAACAAATGTGTTTGGTGGCAGCAACTTTCAGGATTGGATAAAATACAATTACACAGAATGTATGCAGGCCAATGGATGGTTAACTTCAAAAGAAATACTCTGGGCCTGATTTTGTTTTCAGTCTAATTTAAGAATAACTCAAATTAGCAGATTTTATCAACAACAGAGTTAAAACATAAACCCAATATGCCCCTCTTGAGATCATTGTTATCACTAGAGCCACTCTTCATTTGCACAGCAAAAGCAAAAGGAGAATCAGGCTAGAGCTTTGGAAGACATAGAAATGAAAAGGAAATGAAATGAAGAGATGGAGCTCCTGAAAAATGTGGACGGGTCATTCTCTAAAAACATCAGAGGCAAACAGATGAGCATTATGAAATAAGTCTTAACACATTTTCAATTACCTATTTTCAAGTTTCATGATTCATAAAATAACTTGTATCATAAGAGTGTTTTAGAGGTTATTTTAAAACACTGGTAATGCTTCTGCTTAGCAGAGCCTGTGATCAGCACACACTCCTGACAGCTGAATAGTTGTAGATTGCCTTGCGCATCATGCTTACCTGAAGCACGCGGTAATCAGCACTGCTAGGCAGTTTGGCCTGTTTTATTCCTAATTATGCACTTGGCATTTTAGGATTCTGTAGACTGTATGGGCTATCTGAGCTTCATTTGCATAGCTGAGAAAGACAAAACTTGCCATGAAAACTCACAGTCCCTCTAGTCTAGCGGGATTTAATTTTCATGGTAAAAAGTCTGTGTGCCTCTGGGAGCTATGGAAAATGAGTATTTCTGGAATAAGTTTTGCTTTTTGTTAACTGACTTTCTTTTCAGCATATTCAGAGTATACCATAAGTATATTCACTTACAGACGAAATAAGGATGTCTTGCATTTTAATATGAATCTGGAAGAATTCCGAGGTTATGTAGTTTCTGTTCCTGGCAGAATGGTCATACTTTAGAGGCAGAACAGATAGATGTATTTCTTCTTGGTGGAGGAAAAAGACTGTCTTCACCCATGCTATTCCACACCAAGAACTGCTGGTTTAAATCCTGGCTTCACAAAAGTCACATTTTGCCTTCGACTTCTGTGGCACTGTTGCTCCACCTGGTGCCCCGGATGTGGGAAAGCAAAAGGCCATGGTACTGTCACCCTGAGTGACTTGATGCGCTTACTCTCCACCTAACTTGTGTTCTGGTGGCACAGCCTTCATCTGTTGGTTGCTTAACTTCCAGGGACTAAAATGGGAGACATGTCAGACAATGTCCCTTGTCCAGTTAAATTTTTTCCTTACGTTATCTTCTAGACTCTTGCGTACGATGCATGCATACAGATATAGGTAGCTTCTTTTTTCTACATTTTTCCAGAGTGCAGCCAGGAGTTAAACACACCAGGATTGTTTTGAAATGCTTCTTTCAGTACTGGAAGACCAGTTACTTTTCTCATTCCCCAAGGAGCTGGAATTCTCACCAGCAGAAAGCACAAAAATCAGTTATCATTGTAGGACTCCAGGCTCCGGGAGGTCATCAGCTTCCATTGAAATAAGTGGTTGTAGAGAATGTTCACTGTGTCTCAGCACCAGATGCTTTATTTCCGTTTGTTTCTAACGTACACTGAGTTTGAAATGTCAAATGTTTGTACACATCACTGGGTAGCTCAGTGCCACTTCTCAGTCACTTCTGGCATTTTTTTCAGCTATTCAGCCATGCATGACCCACCACATTTAAATTATGCACTTTGTCACCTGCAAGTCACGTATAGGTGTGACTGCAAGAGACACAAACAGCCAAGGGAGTGCACAGATTAGAGTAAGAGTAGAGGGAGCGCGGGCTGTAGGGCCAAATCTTTCTTCCTAAGAACAGGATGTTTGGATTCAGTATAAGAGTTAAACTGTACCGCTGTGTCTTGGAGGCATAGTGTAGTCACATTTCTTTCTAGATAGGTTTTCTGTTATGCTTAAATTAGCCTTGGGGGGGGGGGGGGGGAATAACAGCAAACAAAATAACAAAAAACCTGAACTGCAGAAGATGAAATTATCCCCATACTGTGGAAGTAATAATACTTTCCAAATACATTGCTTTTTTTCAAAGGAGTCAACCATGTGTGAGGGGAGGGGAAAAAGGAAAAATACACTTAACAGTCTGCTCACTGAGCTGACCTTGTCACGTGGCTGACTTACAGAGCATACATGTGCATTAGAGACCAGCATCCCCAAAATATTAGGGGGCTATCTCAGGCCTGAGGAGGCTGCTACGCATTCAGAGAAGCTATATAGTTCATTGGCCAAGTCATCAACGTTACATCCTCCACATCACTTCTATACTTAGAGAAGAGCCATACAGTCTGCATACCACCAGCTTTTAGCAGAAGATGAACAGAGAAGGGGAACAAAAAGGGAGGTGTCGGGCCTGTGCCACGGCTGTCCTGGGAGAAAAAAATGCCAGTACCACATGTCAGGTCTCCCTCTGTGTTTGGCTACTTGCTTGGCAAGTGTAGAGTTTGAATAGTTCACAGTGAAAGAAGGCCCTGCTCCCTTTTCAGTCCTGCACCATCCTCCAGACCTAATATCCCAGTAGTAAAAGGCGGCCTTAATATGTTAGAAATTAAAGAATATTAAATTTTCCAAATGATTACCTCTTCCAGAAATTTATACCCCTCTCTGTGATTTTCTTCTATAATTGTTAAAAATCTGTTACTCTGCAGCCAAAATTAATAAAGAACAGCCTGTTGTGGAACCTTACATACACAGGAGCTGAGCTGTTACAAACATCGTAACTTGACTGATGATCCTGTTTCTTAAAAGTCCAGTTTGTAGGAAGGGAGTTCAGAAGTGACAAAACATCATGGGAGTAGGCTGCTGGAGAAGGGTTGGCACGCAGAGAAATTTTTTTTTTTTAATGTATGGAAACCAGTGTGGTTTAGAGAGCAGAATAAATTGTAGTGTTGCGTAGGGACTTGCAGCTTTGTTCCCTAGAGATGGGGGTTTTGAGGAAACTTCTAGCTGAAGATTGGTAACACTCTGACCCGAAAACAACCACCTTTTTTTGATGTGTTGCTGTTCTTGATTTACCTTGCAGCAAGAGCATAAAAGAAGTTTCATAAACAACAGTATGCGCAATATCCTAAATCTCATTGTTGGTAGTTATTAATTGATTATAACTAACATTGATTTAATTAATCAATAATCATAATTAACTGTAATAATAATTAATGAATCATCAATTATATTTGAAGTCACACTGAAAAGAAATGCATTAATGGTATTTTTTGTGTTGAAAAATTTCTGCCTA
Organism: Elanus axillaris; assembly: GCA_026212715.1. Taxonomy (NCBI): domain Eukaryota; kingdom Metazoa; phylum Chordata; class Aves; order Accipitriformes; family Accipitridae; genus Elanus; species Elanus axillaris. The sequence continues at coordinate 21,498,650 of JANZLQ010000095.1, forward strand.
AGGATTTGCTCTCTACTTAAGCACATATACTTAATTAAAAAGAAATATTTTTTAAGTATTTTTAGATTATTCCTGCCTGAAAATATTTTTGTTAAACAATTTTTATTCTGTTGGTCTCTCCCTGTGTAACTGCTGCTTCACATACATTTATTAAAAAAAAAAAAAAGCACTTTTAGGATTACCATGCATTCAGCATGACTTTGAGATTTCTGAAATAAATAGGAATTTTATCACTGATTATCAGCTTTATTTGTGGTCTTGCACATACTGAGAGGTTTTCTATTAAGATTTGGCAAAAGATCAAGAGGTTTGAGGAGCTGCATGAAGATATCTTTGTATTTCTAAATCTAGACTCTAATTGGCAGTCACCAAACAATTAAATTAAACTCTAAAATCAATGCTGGAAATAAGGATAACTTAATTTTCCAAAATTGTAATGATAATAGGTTTCAGTGATACCTGGGATTTGAAATTAAACTGTGAGTTGAAATTAAATACAATAGTGTTAAATCTAGGAGAAGGAAGACCATCATATCATGTGTCTGCAGTTAGTTTCCACAAAACTTAGACAATGGTAAGGCAAAAATCCCTTAAAGAAAAGACCAGTTCCTATGGCTTTGGGCCAGATGAAACCTGCATCCAAAACAGGGACAAGAAACAGCAGAAACTCGTGTTCAGAGAGAAAAGCAAAAAGCCTTTATACAGATGCAAAACTTATGACTTCTGAAAAGCCTGAATGCCTTCTCTTATAAGCCCGAGGCATTTAAGAATTAAGTTTAGAACATAAAAAAATCTACAAACCTTTCAGGTCAAGCAAGTTCCCTGCTCTACAGCCATCCTGTGCTTGGTACTACATCTCAAAAGTCCTCATGACAGCCAAGTTTGCAATGCATTTGAGCTTGTACTAGGTCTTACTCCCAGCCCTACACAGCAGTCTCACCGAGGGTGAAGGTACAGCGCTGGTGTAGCTAAGCAGGAGCCATGTGTTCTTAAAAACAAGAGAAAATGGCAGAATTGTGGCTGCTACCATTTCTTTTCCTGACCTATTTCTGGAAGGTATTCAGTCATAGTCATGACCCCAGTATTCATTCCCACCAGCATAAAAGAGACCTGTCTTCCTTCCAGTCTCTCCTCCTGTCTTTTGTGAATCTCACAGCAAAGTACACCAGGACAACAGCCAGGGCAGTTGAAAGCTGCAATCACTGTTAGTAGTTGGCTAAGAATAGAAATACCTTGTCTCCTCCAACCCACCACAGCCCTCTTTTTTGTCTCATCCATCTGTTGGGCCTTGTCATTTAGACCATGAATTATTTGGCACAAGGACTGACATTTATGATACATTTTAATAGAATCTTCCACAATGCCACAGCCGTGCAGGGCGAACATGACATAGGTACTAAATAGAGCATCCTTCTCCCAAGTACCTGGCTGGTATTTTTATCACAAGGAGAAACTGATAGCCCTCATTAGCTATCTCTTTGAGGCAATCCTGTTTATTTACCTGATAGTTTACAAAGATTCCCTGATTCCCAGAAAACAAGAGGCAGCTCCCATGCTCAGGAGCTCCTTGCTTGCTGTGGAAGGGCTGCAGAATGACTTAAGGATCTAAGAATTCCCAGGCCATCCAACTCTAAAAATTATTTACAAAACATAAAAGGTCCAAATAGTGTATCAGGCATCCCTTAACTCTTTTTGAGAGGTGGACTAGTCATAGATGTATTCTGCATCTGGCTAATCATGTCTTGATTTCCACTGAAAGCTACATACATACTGATTCTCTCTTTTCTGCCTATCTTTTATACAGGCAGGTAAAACTAATCTCAATTCCACAGCCTTTGTATTTGCATCTAGTCTCAAGGAAGATCACTCAAGTCATTCCAGCCAGCACACTGAGCAGTGACTTCAACATTCAACTACAATTACATGAGAGGCTTTTAATTTTTCCCCCCACTTAGCCTCACTGAGATAGAGCCCAGGCTAATCAATTTGTAACCCATATTTAAAGAGCATCTGCTGGTAGCCAACAACACAGCCCAGTACAACACCACCACAGGATCTGGATATGAGTTCATGATAAGAGGTAACACCTGTAGTGCATTTTAGCAAAGCAAAGAGAGGTGACATTAACTGCAACCTACAGAACAGGTTCAGACATTTGAGTACGTGACACTTTATGGTTGCGCTCTCACAAAACCCATGGATTTTAAGACGTTATTCTCCTGAAGATAAATATGGACTCTGCTTAGTTAAGTGCTGGCAAATATAAGAGTTAGATATATAGCTACCAGTGTACAGTTTTAGAGAAAGCGAATTTACAGAAGCTACTGATCCCCAGAGAGTTTTGAATTATGTATGTATGCAGTTGCATATTCTTTCAAGGTAAGAGAGAAGCTGGGGGCGGAGGGGGTGGGGTGTGTGCTTATTTGTTGCCTTTCTTTTGCTTTGAGCCTCACTGTCTCCAGTGTCATTTAAGAAACCATCAATATCTGATTGCTGCTGACTTGCCTGTAACACTTGCAGAGAAAATGTGGCTTTAGTGAAGTTCATTATTTGGAAATTCTCCAAAGGGAGAGATTACCTTGAATTAGAAATTTAGGGCTCTGCAGAGACCCTGTGGAATAGCAAAGTTAAAGGTCCTACATTTTAACTCAGGAGCAAGCAGTTGAGTGTCTGCTTCAGAACAACAGGTTGTATGCCTGGCAGAAAGCTGGAGACAAAAGTCAGTACTCGAGATGCTCGGCTATCCAAAGGACAACCTTGTGCTATTTAGGGTTCCATCCACTCCAATAAGATTTTCCCACTAAGGCTTGGCCTTCCACTGCCCCATTTGCAAGACCTCTGCTTTCATACCAGGCCTGTATTCCTGCATTACAGAGGGTGCAATGTGGCGGAGTTACAGGTGTAGGATAAGAGATAGGGCATATGCTGGTACTGGAGACCTCAAGGCTATAAACAACTCACCCAATGGCCAGATAAACAAATGCAGAACTGCAGCTGGCAAAGCTGATTTGAGGGTAACAAAGAGTACAAAGAACAAGCATCCAACATACGTAAACCATGCCACATATAGTAAATTGGGCTGTAATGTGCAGACAGACCAAAAGAGAAAGAGCAAGGTGTAAAAGCACATTAGCAAACATAAAAATGAACCCAAGTGGTTCCTAGAGTGAGGAAGAATCACCACCAACATCATACTGCTCCTGACAAAGGATTTGAGATGCACTACACTAGAGTCATAAATAGCTCATTTTATACAGAGTAACTACTTGTTACTACTAGATATAGATAAAAAAATCATGCAGAGTTGTACCATACAAAAAAAAAAGTGAAAGTAAAACAAATTAGGCACAACCTAATTTCTAAGACCATTAGAAAAGCTGCTGTTACAATTGAGCCAAACAAAACCAAAGCTCCAGGCAGGTCCAGACAAGTACAGACAAAGCATGTTTGATAAGCCCCAGTCCTGAGTCCTTGCAAACTCTGTACAAAATCTGCAGCTTGTTAGTAGCAATGACAATATTGTTTTTAGTGGGCTACAGCCCTACAGGTTCCTCTATCCATGCATATGAAGCCATGGACAACTAATCTTAGGGAAGTGTAACAGAAGCATTTCCATCTACCTGGGAGTACCCCAGCAAGTTTGGGCCTGGTGGTTAAGGGGTAGCCAACTTACTGGTTTGGGGCAGGACCAGCATGGCTTCCATGTGTAGGCTATATCATATGACCAATAATAAATTGTGCTGGCAGTGTGGGTTATCTTAATCCTCACAAGTAAACCAGGAGCACCCCAAAACAGCCCCAGGAGCAATCACAGCATGTCCTACAGAAGAGCAATGGGCAACCTGAAGAACTGTTATCTTCCAATTCTGAACTCTCACCGCCATGTCTTCTTTCAGTTCTCTGCAATATGTGATATATGTCTTGTGGCTCTTGGTCAGAAGGAAGATGTGTTACATATCTCATCAGTTCACAGAAGTTACTGTGATACCGAATGCTCTTTTGGTTTGTCCTGCACTACGGAACATACAGGAGGGTGTCGCCTTTTATTTTTCTCCTTACAAGATCTCTAGGTATCTAAAGTCTTCTTGAGCTTTTGGGAATAGAGATTGTCTTTTCTCAGGCTTGCTGATCCCTAGCTCAATATGGCAAAATCTTTTAAAATACTGATTACATTTATTATTATTAATAGTAAAGTCCTATAGCTTAACAAAGTCTCTTAACTTACAGTTTAAGAAAATAACAGGAAAAATTAAAAAAAAAAATCTTTTTTAGAAGAATAAATAAACTCCAAATCAAACCTTTTCAGCAGCTATGCTGATTGTGGTCCTGACTTTAAGACTCTAAGCCAAACAGAGTTTGTCCCCTTGGGTCAAACTCTACATTTACAGGTCTAAATTACAAGCTAAACAGGGATCTTTCTCCGTTAGCCAACCAAGAAGTAAGAGTGGAAAGACTTATTAGTCAAGATATGTGAACTGAGGCTGGGGGGTTTATTGTTCCAATTAGGAACAGGAAAATTCCTATTCCATTTTGTAATTAAAACAATACACTTTCCACCATCTAATTATATTTGACATTTTCAAGGTGTTGGGAGCTGAAGTCTGTAATTACAGAACTACTGCTGCCTTAAGCAGAACACTGCATAAATATTCATATATTAAATAGCCAGTTATACTGTTCAGAAGATTTTAGAAACATTTGCTTTTTTTTTCAGAAACATTAGGCTTTAGAAGACACATTTTATATTTGTATTTTTAAAAAGATAGAAAAGAAAAATGTCCTGTGGCATCTGGCATACTGTATATAGCAAATTGATTATAAACCTATTCTTTAGTATTGTAAGCAGTTATGTTGGAGATTCATAGTCCTTTAGAATGATTTCTTTTCTTTTAGCAGAATGGGTAATTACAGTCAGAAATAATATGGGAGTCCTGTAGTGAAGTCATAAGACAGTAAAATGCAATTCTTACAATTCCTTGATTTTGTAATTAACAATAAAATTATAGCTTGCATACAGTAGTTTAAAAAAAAGTTACCCAGATCTTTTATTTTAGTGTCTCACAATAAAATATCACCTCATATATGACCTATTTTTGATAGTTCAATATTGCCACTTAAAACAGTTGTCTGCCTAGGAATACCATAATCCAAGTAGAGGTGGACTTGTGGGTAATGCAGAGCCTGTTGTTCAAGGACAGGCCTTCCTTTTATTGACTAATATTAGAGAAATGGAAAAATACACAATGAAGATGAAACTCTTGAGTGCGAAGTGTCCCATGAGTCTGCCTGCTCTGTGTTTCCATTCTAGGAAATGAACCTCTGGGGACATCTAGATAAAAGGGCATAATTTCTGAAAAGAAGGGCAATAGGCACTTTGCCTGTTTTGTCCATTTAGCTCATTGGAATAGGTTTGTGTCCTGTTACAAGATGCTTTGCCCCACAGGACCTGGACCCTGGCTAAGTCATTAGGTATGACTTTTAAACAGTTAATAATAAAAGACATTGCAAATGTTTCAAGAGTTAAATGCTGTGCAGAATTTCAGTGTTCCGGTAAGAGCAGCAGAGACTCAGTGCAAGCTCCCTGCACACACAGGCAGCGTGCACTGTGCCAGCCTTCCGGTCAGGAGGCCAGTTATCCCAAACAGCTTCACAGTCCCTGTGCAGGCAGGTGTGGAGAGAAGGGCACCCAGCTGCACAACAATCTTAATTATTCCCAGAGTACAAAGACTTTAGGGAAGTCCTCCTTCATCCCTGCACATCTGTAAAATGACTAGAAAGAATCTAGCCCATGTTGACGAATCATGCATGCTTGCACTATAGTAAATCAAGGACTACATCCAGCAGGAAGTGAGAAGTAGTATTATCTAATGCATACAGCTAAAGAATTGGACTTCTTCCTGTGATGGGCAGGAGGCAGGACTCAATTTAGTTACATTTTATATAATTATTCCATACACAGTATATGTCAGGTTATATAATAGTTATGTAGTCACATAATATGTATTACATATTGTGTATGTTATATGCTATACATAATATATATGTGTAATATAGAATGTAAGCACAAATATACATATATTTTGGGGGTTTATATATGTGGATACACACACACTACTTACTGAAGCTAACTTATAGGTGCCTGGTGTTATTTCTGTAATGCTCATAGCACTCAGGGATGCCACTACACATTCCCTCCCTTTCTATACAATCACAGCCTCTATACCATGCAACATAACAATGCAATCAACTTGAACACAGATAATAAAACAGGCGGAATTCTTCCATTCTCCACCTTCTACAGATTTTGCTTAGAACGCTTTGAAGATACAACTCACCTTCTTCAGCTCTGCCCTTCAGCACATCAAAAATAAGCTGTTCTTTTCAAACAAAAACTATGTTGTATTAAAAAGCGTTTCGGTGAAATTTAGCTACAACCCTCCTTCTTTAACCACCCAGAGCTACATTTTATGCACAAGAAGTCGGCATTTTAAAAGCCCAGTGTTTAAAAGTCTGAAAATGGCCAGTTCGTGCAAGAAACCATTGTCCCTCTGCCATATATAGCAGGTTTTATTCATCATATTCCCAATATACATATTTATTCAGTTTTACCTCTACGTCTTTATTCCACTGTAGAATGGGATGAATGACATTGATTTTAATCAATCAATTATTTTTGTAAATGTGTACTGAACATTGCAAGAATAATATAATCTAAGTATGTACCAAATTATGTTAGGACAAAAGGAGGAAGGTTGTTTTTTTTCAAGAGATATGATACACCCTTATCAGATTTTTATGATTTTATCTGTCTAAGTTTATCTATTTAGTAGTTGCAAGCTTTTACTTTTCACCTGCAGCTAGCAGTACGGAAAAGTTAATGTGATAGCCATCTTAGAAAGAAAAAAAGAAAAGGAAGCAGATAGGCAGTTCACATCATATTATCCGTAGGTACCTTCATTGCAGAAGAGACACAGGGAGAGTCATTGCATCTCAGTGGAGGAGCAGGCAGTTGTTCCAATGTTGCCTTATTCAGTGAGGACTCTGGGAAATAACAAAGAAAAAAACATTTCTGAGCATTTGCTAAGAGGATACAGGTAATAATCACATGCTGCTGGTCACCTCTGAATGCCCTGATGCCCACCCTGGGGACAGGGCTGCCCCCTCTCTTCACTTACAAACCAACGGCTTCAAAATGCCTTTTTGCTACTCTCTGGAATGACTTCCTTCCACAGAGGCTTACTGGTTGAATCTGTGCTTTCAGGAGCTGGTGGCAAGCTGGGGTGAGTTTATCTCACCTCAGAGGGGCCAACTTTGCTTTTAATAAATTACTGGAAGTAATTGCGAAGGGTAAAATCACTAAATAGCTGGAGGATAGCAGAATTGTGAACCATAGTCACCATGGTTCTAAACAGACTGAGGCTTGCCAAAGTTAATTGGTTTTTGATAGAATTACAAAATGAATGTGCAAAGGCAGAACACTGTATTATCAGGTATTTAGATTCTAAGGGAACACTGGATACTGTTCTTCATTAACTGTTACTTTGAAACTTAATGCAAACTGGCTTT
>JANZLQ010000095.1:21514141-21526375 GCA_026212715.1 Elanus axillaris
GTGAGCCATTGGGCTTGGTCGTCGTTTGTGGAGTAACTTCTCCTTCCCTGCAGACGTGGCCATGTTTGATCTTTGTCTCAGAACAGCTGATCAGAACATGGAACTGCACACCCCCAGCACGCCCTCCCCTCCTGGTGCTGATGTCTGAGCCGATGAGCTTTTCACCTGGTTCCTTGCTGCACAGGGTTTGACTTCAAGCAGAACTTGGCCCACCACAATGTCTAAGACATTAACTCTTTCAGTCTCTCACAGATATTAAGCCAACAATGGGCTTTGGAAGACTTTGTCAGATTCCAAAGCACAGTCATTAGTAGCTAGTTATTTTCCCTCCTTCAAAGGAGACTATTTCCTATACAATTATTAATACGTTTAGCTTCTACTGCTTTTCTCAGTGGGACCTGGGTAAGTTCCCCGTAACAGGCAGGGGAAGAAGTCATGCAAGTACTTTGTCTGAGACCTCTGACTAATATACATTACTGTTCTGGCATTTTGGTCTTAGTTTGTGAGGCTTGGTTTTGGGATTTGTGGGAGGATTTTATTTGTTTCCTATTTCTCTAGTAGATTAAGTTTTTTATATTGACAGTGTTGAAAAAATCCCCTTATTAGGGGAAAGACCACAAGAGTGCAAGTCTCTGTGCTCCCAAACACATGCCTTTTCTTTCATGATACTTCTAACTGGAGGTTTATCCTCCCTGATCATTTAGTCTTTAGCCTCCCTACTTAGATAGGCAGGAGAGAAATTAATATTGTTTACAATAGCAGGTTTTGGACAGGCATATCAGTCGAGATATAAACCAGACTATATATCTTACTTTAAACAAGCTCGATGTGATAAAATAGTGATAGTTCAATTACTGATGACAGGTCATAGATTTAAACATGGAATCTGGAGGTATAAGTCAATAAGATGTACTGTTCAAATATATTTGCTACTCGTTAGTTCAAGGACTTCATTAGTATGAAGCGTCCTAAATATAAGCACAACACTACTGAGAAATCGTGAAGCTCTTTACTGACTACAGTAGTAGTCTTCCGTGTCTTTTCCACACCAGGTTAACCTTTATTGCCTGTTAGTCATTGAATGTTTGAATGTTTTGCAGTCCTTCAAAATTTTGGTGCTTTTTAAAAATCTCCTGCTCTCCAAAAACGTAACAGCAAAATTACAGAATGCTTGAAATTACTACAATTTCTCTCTCTGATTCAACTGCACAATTTCTCTGTGTACCTGATTAGTAGACATGAAGCTGTATTACTTCTGTCACATCCACTTCACTAAAGTTTTGCACTCCTTTCTTGTTCTGTATACAGCCCCAGATGCCAGCTTTTGTTTTAACTTTATGCCTCATGGCATTACATTTTTGTCACATGGATATTATTAAAATGTTCTGTCTATGTATTAAGACACTTCTCCCCCAGTTTGTTTGCTTTTCCATTTATTTCAATGGTTGACACACTTGGGAATCATGAAATCACTCACTTTGTAAGTATCTTCCAGCAAGTGTCATAATCTGTCCCCTTTCACTGGGACAAACCAATTCCACTGATGTTTAAAGACCCTCAATTATTTGATGTATTTGGTCTTAAATATGTCTAGTCAGCTAAGACTCATAATTAGCATTGATTAATTTGCCATATCTTTTCAATTTATATATGTGGGCATGATCCAGAGCTGGAATGAAGGACTGTAGCTCTATTTGGCCCAAATAATTTGGTGACAAGAATTACGGTGAAAGGCGTAACCAGAATTACTACATCAGCCTTCACCTCCCTGTCTCTTTTCCCATAACCATTTGCCATTACTGGGATATTGCAACTGAAGCCTGACGTTTGCAAGCGGTGCTTTGCGCCTACGTGGCGTCCCAGGGAAATCGGTGTAGCTTTACACATGAGCAGGCAGAAAAATTTTCATTATTACATCTCATTCATTTCATTATCATCTCAAATATGATGCCTATGGCGCTGAATTGACTGCCTGGAGCCATTCCAAAAACGCTGATCACTCCTATGTTTAAATATCAACACTTCCAAAAGACAGTGAAATTAGTTGTAATATATTAAGACTAAGCAATCAGGTTTTGTGTGTTTCTGTTTCTTTAGGTAGATGGTCACATATTGATATCTCAAATTGATTCCCATCACAGAGGATACATTTGGTGATCTATAATATTCTGGCACCACCCTCAGTTTCTCCTTAATTCAATTTTATTGCATTTTTCCTTTATTAAACTGTTGCTTTCTTATGCCTGTCTCAACTTTACCAAAGTGATCAGCACTTGCTACTGGTTCAATACTTCCTTCAGTCATCTACTATAGGAGTTATGGTATAACTTCTCCAGCCCAGGAGGTTAATTTGACTTCAGTAATTTCAGCTTTAAAAGACTTGTGCTTCTGGGATTGCTAATGGCCTTCATTTTTTATTTGTACTTCCCAGAAACTTTGGTTCCAGAAATTTGCCTCTAGACTCCCCTATGAAGAGTATAGAGAAGAACACATAATTATCCAGCTGATTATAGGAAGTAATTTTCTGCAACATCCCCAAATATCCAGTGGTTTCCTTTGTCCATCTTTTCCTCTATTTATCCTCAAAGAGCCTTTTCAGTCATTTCTACCCAGATCTCCAGTGAGTTCTCTATCCTCTGTAATTTCTGATGTTCTGACTCAGTATGACTCTCTCTCTCAGCATGACTCTTTCTCATTGTTATTCCCCCTCTACACATCCTCATGCATGAGTATTTAGAGTGATACACTGCCATCTGAGTTCAGGACATGTTTTCTTTGAGACCTTTGTTCACCTTTTCAATACAGAGCCATACAAAAAGGCTACATATTTTTAGCTTGAATTATTTTCATTTTAGATTAAAAGATAACAAATAGAGGAACAAAAGCAGTGTCTCCATTAGGGAGTACACAGAGTGCAGATAGTCTGTAACATACTGTGCTTGCCCTGAAAGCATATGAATAGAAAAAAGAATAAAGAGAAAATTGACTGTAGCATAGTGACACACCTTATATACTATAAAAATGCCATCAAATTAAGGTTAAGTTCTGAGTTGTACTAAAGTTCATAGAATCAAATCTACACATTAGCTCCACAGAGACTGTAAGTAGATTTATGCTTCCACTAAAAGCTGCACAGGGTAAAGAAGCTGATTAGCCATTATAAACATTTACTTTTTTTTCATGTCTTCCTTCTCCTGTCCTCAACCCTGAACTTGTTCCCCACAGATACTCTTTGTGAAAGATTTGTTCAGGGGGGCAGAGGGGAAGGAGGAAAAAAAAAGAAGAAGAAGAAGATTTTACGTCTGTCTTTACAAATGAAAAAGGAATCATGCTGATTTCATCATGGCCAGAGTCATGAACCTGCTGGAGCCATGGGCTCAAATTCAGGTCAGCAGTGTGGCATTCACACTGAACTACATGACACATTTAATTGCCAATGAATTATTTAGAGCAGACAAGGCAAACCGCATAGGAAAGAAGTTTAGAAAGTAGACTCTGCTGCTTTGCAGAAAAACATCTTTGTCTAAAAGACTGTTTCAGTCTTTGCTGTTTTAAACTAGCTAACTCAGGTGCTGCTAGGAAAATGGCTATACATGGAGCCCAGTTAGGGCGGCAAGACCGATCTGCGAAGCTGAATGATTGTTCAAGTTTTTCTCCCAAGCTGAGCTTTCTCAGGTGAAAGCGGCTGCAAGATAGACATACCCTTCTTCACCAAGAGACCCAGCACATGTCCATGCCGTTTTAAGGAGATAAATGTTCAGATATAAACTGCTATACATCTTCACTGCATCTTACTCACTCCTAGAGCTCAGAGGTCATCAAAGTTTTTAGGGCTTCTCCAAGCTAGGAACTAGATGTCCTCCACAGAAGAGGTGTTACTGAATCCACCCCCAGCTAAGTTTTCCCCTCTGCTGTGTAAAAAATCTCTCCTTCCTGTTCCCATCACTTTTTGTTGTTGTTTTTAGAGGACTGAAATGGGTCTATAAGAAGAGTAACATTAAAATGTTAGAGGGCCTCATGATAGTTTTGTGTAGCTGCAACCTACACAATACCTCCTTTTCTTGGTCAGAGTAGAAGCTAAGCTGTCACTTTTAATTTTCATATATGTAGTTTCTGACTCAAGACCCAGTCCCCATCATTCAAGTCCCCAGGTTTTGAATGGTAGCAGAAGGCCCTCAGCAATTTCAAGAATAGACCTGATATTGCCTACTGTCTCACACAGTTTGGACATATTTTCATTTACCCTCGTACTCTGGGCTTCTGGAAGGGGCCCGGTAACTCTTAAAATGCCCTCTCCATGTTCTTGTGCTCCATTCACTCCTATCATGTTATAAAGTGCTGAAATTTAAAAAATAAACCTGAAGACATAGCAAATAAAGATGTAGTTTGCCTCTCTGAGAAGAATGTCACCCTGTCATCCCCTCATTATTAGAGCAACAAAGCAGGGGCATGAAGATGATTAATTCAGTTGCTGAAGTTAGGGCCTGATTATCAAAGCATACGAGTCCTTACTTTAAAAAGAGTCCAAGTGAAGCCAGTGAGAATAATCATAAGATCAAGGTTCATGCATTAAACACGTAGTATAATTAGGTACTTACTGAAAACTTATTATGGAAATTTTTTTATCAAAATAAATGTATAGATATTTCTCTCAATCAAGCATTTTCTTTAGCTTATTCCTACTGTTCTCTTAGTACACACACTTTTCTTAGTACACAAAACAAATTTCAAGCTAAATATTTACTTCAAAACAGAGAATTTAATTACATTGGTCCTTTCTCCAGATTACAGAAAAGAAATTTAGAAATTAAATGTTTCTGATCCATCATATATTGCTTAGGAAGTATAAGCTGAAAATGGTTGTACCACCCAGTGTTTTTTTCAAGTGAACACTAGCACACTGTATTTGAACTGAGAAGCATAATTTGAGTGTCCTTTCTTGGCAGAAAGTCATTCCCTTCTCAACATGCCACCCTGGCAGCCTTTGCAGCAGTGTACATTTCGGTGAGTAACCAACACCGTTCATTTTCATTTATACAAAACAAAAGTCAGAAGGTTATTTGCTGTATATTGTAAAGTGATGTCTTGCCTGGATATCCTGGACAGATGTAAGTTTTTATCCTCCCTGTTTGAAAGCAAAATAAAACTACTAACAGCTGAAATAAAACCAGCTCTATTAAGAATACAGAAAAGATTCAACTGCTTCACATCCTTTGTTAAGAAGCAACAAAAAGTGTAACGTTAAAAAGTATATTTGATGCCTCATATTATTCACATATAAAATGCAGTGCTTATCTGTCTTACAGGGTGATATTTTAACTTACCATTCAAATTAACCTTTATATGTTCTGCCTTTTCTTTATTGCCATCTTTACTTGACTCACTGCTTTTAAACTTCAGGCATTAAGGAACAAACATTTATGTGATGTAGTTTCATTTGACCTCCATAGAATTGCAGCATGGATGAACTGGCACAATCACTCCCAGAGGCCTCCAAGGCGCTACTGCAATGCAAGAGAATAAAAACCATCAGAAACTAGCAGGGAATTGTAGGACATGCTGCAGCGATCACAGCTGATTTTCCACATCTGACCAATGACATTTCTTCAGTATGGGCTACACTGTTTGCATGAGTGACCACTCACTTGAAGTTTAAATAAATCCCCCAAAACCAAAAAAAGTGATTCCATCACTTGTGCTGTAAAAAACAGAGGAAAACAACAGTAACAACCACTTAAATTAGATAATGGAATTGTGCATGTACTGGGAGGTTGCCAGCATTTATTCTGCCCAGGGAAAGGCCAAAATTTGGAATAATACTGATGAACCACCTCCATTTAATTTTTGTGACCTCCCTGATATCATGGCCCCCAGTTGAGAAATCGCTCTCTAAAGCATCTGGTGGTAGCTTTTGTTAGAACAGGTTATTGCTTTCATCTGGCATGACATCTGGCTTCTGTATTTCAGAAGCGGTAGATCCTTAGTCACATTTACAGAACATTTAGGTTCTGACTGTGAACAGTATTTAGACGTAAAATCCTTATCCTAATTGATGTCAATAAGCAACACTGCCTATTTCTGGAAACCCATTCCTTGTGATTTCAGATCTTCCTACAGTAAGTGAGCAAATTTTGACAGGGATGTACAATAAAATTAAAGCAATCATTTGCAATATTACTGTTTAATAGTGATCTATGTGTGAAAGAAACACTGAATGCGAGAAATTAATATCCTCTTAGGTAAATTTAAGTTTCTTCAACTGCTTCTTGATTTCTTTTCTTTTTTCAAGATGTACTTCAATTCTACGTTAACAGACTCCTCAAAACTTCTGAAACCACTCTTGGTCTTTGCTTTTATCATCTGTGGAATTATATGTGGTCTGACTCGTATTACCCAGTATAAGAATCATCCAGTTGATGTTTACTGTGGCTTTCTCATAGGAGGAGGAATTGCTCTCTATTTGGTAAATATAATACTTATGTAGTTAAGTTTTAGCAAATAAAACTGATAGGGCTGTAATAAGAGTGCTGCTATTTTTTATGAAAACCTTTCATCATGGTCATATGCCATAATTAAAAACATAGTCAAAATGTGTTGAAGATGATGATGATGTTAGGGGTAATCACTTTAAAAATAAACAGGAAAAAGCAAATATGTATTTCAATTTAAAGTGCATAACAGCACACAGTGGTATATAATGATCTGGCATTGTGTACAGAAACAGCTCTGACATTATGTGCTTCATTAAATACTTAAAGATACTCATCTTTTCTACTCCACACTTACAAGCATAATGCAAAAAAATACTGGATTAATTGGTATTTGTTGCCAGCCTGAGTTTATATTGCCAATGTTAGCTTTACGATCTCAAAAAATATGGTTGAATTAATATGCAGCAACTCAGCTGAGTAAACTGCTGAACCTGCAAGAAATCAAAGGCAATATTACACCCTTAAGATTTTTTGGAGCTCTTGGGGAAATTATGCAGGGAAAATAGGATTCCCAAGCCAGGTTATTCCTATGCTTTTCCTCTGTACTTGGCTGAAACAGGTGGAGTACCTCCAAAGGGTCCTGTAAGGGAGTAGGTAGGATAGGCCCGTTTGTGTCTGTCAGTAGGAAGCTTATCCAGCATTTGCTTTTGCTTGCTGCTCTCAGTATGCTTCCAACACGACTGTTGCTGCCCTAGCTGTTCAGCACAGTGTCAACCCAGGCGCCTGTGAACAATGAGGAACTTTTACTGACAACATTTTTGCTCCAGTGTGGGCAGGTGTACAGAAGAGTCTTAACAGCTAGTGGGGTGTTTTTGACCCCCAAGAAGTCAATGATGAATTTTAGTATAATACTAAAATAAGGTCATATCCTATCCCCCTTTTTTCTGCGATAAGATAATCTAAGGTACATGCAGAGTCTACAAAGGTGACCGGGGGGAAAATGGCTTTCACGGTGGCAGAAGAAAAAGCAACCAGGGTAAATGACAGAAACCCCATGAGCTACTGAAGTCAGTTTCTATGATAGCACTGTGAGCAGAAAGGCACTCTGTTGAGAATATTATTTCAAATTATTAAGCTGCTGTAGACTCTCATAAATGGAGCTGTTGTTCCCTTGTTTGAAATCCACAAACAAGTATGCTCTTTGTTAGGTCTTCTCCATATACTGTTGCATGACAACATACATCAGAGAGTACATTGTCCTGGATATCCCGTAGTCAGTAAATCTGCCCTGAAAACTACACACCAATAAGAGGAAGGGGAGGGGAAATAATGTGAAACTACAAATAACTCTGAAAGGAGTGTAAAGAACAAGTAACCTAAGAGATTGAGTCAGGCATTTGACCCTTTCATGGAATATTCTCTCTCAGTGTAATCTTTTTTAAATGACGGCATTTTATAGTGAGTCTGCTGAATAAGATGTTCTATGACTGAATCTTGTTACAGTTCTGCGCAGCTTGGAAAGCAAAGGATTTAAAGTTGATAAACTGATCTATCACGTAGATACTGTATTACATGGTTATTATGCAGTAGAAAGGGCAGAATCACAGAGCAGTGAACAACTCAAGCTGTATCAAGATTCAGTAAATCAGAGCAGACAGTAGTGTAGATGTACAACAGCTTTGCCTAGAAGACTGCAAACATTTATTTTGTTATTTACGTAACAAAACCTTCTTTCTTCAGCTGCATCTGTTGCTTTATAAAATTAAGAAAACCGAATGAGGTTAAATCTTTTCCTCAACTATCTATTGCCATGAACTATGTGCCCTAGTTATCCTACTGAGCCTGCCTCATACATATCTAGATGTACCAGACTGTGGACAGAATTTGGAGTAAGGATATACTTACTGGTGAGGAAAGAGAAGTGAGCATACCTTGTCAGTTAAGCTGGACTAATTCTATCACTCAATATTTATTTAAAGGCAGAAGAATATAATTTAAATGCCTTAAAAAGTCTCTTTTTTTCCATAACTGATTGTTGATGCTTCTGTTCAAATGTCAGGGCCTGTATGCTGTGGGGAACTTCTTACCAAGTGACGAGAATGCGTTTCACCCAAATTTTCACAGAGAACCTCTAAGGTCTTTGACAGACCTCAGTCAAGATGCTAACAGAATCCTCCCAGGCAAAAATGGTAGCAGCAGTGATGGCATTGTCTCTCACCGTACAGAAAGTATCCTGAACAGAAACCACAGAGATTCAGGGTCTCTAACCAATATCAAGAGAGCAAATGCTGATGTAGAAATAATAACACCACGAAGCCCAATGGGAAAGGAAAATATGGTTACTTTCAGCAACACTTTGCCAAGAGTCAACACACCATCCTTGGAAGATCCAGCAAGACGAAATGCAACGATACACGCATCAATGGATTCTGCCCGTTCCAAACAGCTGCTTTCCCAGTGGAAGAACAAGAATGAAAGTCGAAAGTTGTCACTGCAAGTAATAGAGACTGAATCTGGCCAGTCACCACCAAGGGCTATTGAAATGAGGTC
The DNA here is from genome assembly GCA_026212715.1 of Elanus axillaris. NCBI lineage: Eukaryota > Metazoa > Chordata > Aves > Accipitriformes > Accipitridae > Elanus > Elanus axillaris. The sequence continues at coordinate 21,523,123 of JANZLQ010000095.1, forward strand.
AAGCTCAGAACCCTCCAGGGTGGGTGTAAATGGTGATCATCATGGCCCAACTAGCCAATACCTGAAAATTCAACCTGGCAGTGTACCAGGTTGTAACAACTCGGGTCTTTCTGGAGGGCCGAGGGTCTCTATTCAGTCACGTCCTGGCTCATCCCAGCTAGTACATATTCCTGAAGAGACTCAAGAGAATGTGAACACATCGCCCAAAAGTAGTTCAGCTAGAGCCAAATGGCTGAAAGCTGCTGAGAAGAGTGTTGCATGTAGAAGCAATAGCCAGCCAAGAATCATGCAAGTAATAGCCATGTCTAAGCAGCAAGGAGTGCTTCAGGGCAGTCCAAAGAGTTCAGAGGGAAGCACAGTCACCTGTACAGGAGCCATCAGATATAAAACCTTGACAGACCATGAGCCAAGTAGCATTGTAAGAGTTGAGGCCCATCCAGAAAATAACAGACCTGTAATTCAGATGCCGTCAGAAGGTGAAGGAAGTGGGTCATGGAAATGGAAAGGTCCTGAAAAAGTCACCCTTCGTCAGACATATGAGCTAAATGATCTTAACAGAGACTCTGAGAGCTGTGACTCCTTAAAAGACAGTTATGGGTCAGGTGACAGGAAAAGGAGCAACATAGACAACAGTGAGCATCACCATCATGGCATCACTACGATAAGAGTCACGCCAGTGGAGGGAAGTGAGATTGGCTCAGAAACTCTGTCCATTTCTTCTAGCCGGGACTCAACACTTCGAAGAAAAGGTAACATCATTTTAATCCCTGAGAGAGGGAGCAGTCCAGAGAACACCAGAAACATCTTCTATAAAGGCACATCCCCCACACGAGCATACAAGGACTGAAAGGAGACATATCAGCTGGTCCGTACCACCACAGAATAAACACATCTTGACGCAGGTTCTACTCTCTTTGTTTTGAGCTGATGCTTACTTTTGATGTGCCAAATTATTGACCAGCAGCCCCAATTTTGTTGAACACTGCTGATGTGCAATGTGCATGAGCCTGTGGAAAGCATGTGGTGGGGGGAAAAGCACAATGCCAGAACCTAACTAATGTGAAACATTTTCATGCAACTTGTTTCTTCAGACTCAAAACATTTATCTGAGGGTGATGATGTCAAGCAAAACAATGGTCTTGAACACAGACACTTTATTTCCTGAATGTGCCAACTTTTTTTATTTATATTTGTGTCCAAAATCGACTGAATTTTTCACAGCAAAGGCTGTATCAGTGGTATATATTCACCTTTGCAGAATTTGCACCAAATCTTTACTACAGGATGGTGCTGATGGTAACTTTACATGTTTTGAAAAATTGCATACTTATTAGACTCTACAAACACATGACATATTGATGTGCAGTTACTTTAAAAGTAATATTGCTAATACTATGATGATGCTGGCTGCATTCATTTAGCGTAGGAAATATTTACAGCTTTGTTATAGTGGATCTGTCACATTCAAAGATTGCAAAGGTTTTGTGTAGTTCTTTAAGATGTCTACTGCAACAAAAAATGTGTGGGTGCCATTCCATTAGAATGGAATAACTATCTATTTTGAATAGTTTTGCTGCTACTGCTCAACTTTTGTTTAAGAACAGGTGCTACTAATGAAGAGGCTGCTTCTTAGTGGGCTAACTTGTAGAATTGTTTTAAATTATGTTTTTTAAGGGGTCTTTTAAAGTACTACAAGTAATTTACATTTTATGTTTTTAAAACTTTTATTCTGTCCTTCAGCAACCCTTCCATTTTTCTATTAGTTTTTAGCCATATAATGCGGGACACCAATAACTGCAAGATGTGAAAACGTGAAAGATGAGCCAGGAGTAAATAAAAACAAATGGCCACTTTCCTGACTGGCTTCCAAGGAGACAGTAATTAATATCATAGCTCACACTTAGAAGCAGTCATTCACCTCACTTGCTTAGTATGCCACAAGAACAATCACAAGTTTCACCCCAATCACCATCATTTAGGGGATTTATGCTTCGCTTTAAAAATGGAACGCCTTGGTATTGCAGAATCACTGAAGGAGTGTTGCATTGTGCCACTACTACTGTTCACCTTCCTTGAGACACCCTCCAGAGCCTTCTTAAGCATTATTTTTTTTTTCCCACCACTGCCACTTAAGAATATGGAGGGTCTCTGCACCTGAGAGAACATGGATTATTTTAGTAAATTGAGCTTTGGATGTAATGAAAGAACTTGCCTGCTAAAAATCTCCATTGCCAAAAATCGTTGAAAGGATAAGCTCTGAAAGGAATAAGCATAGCATGTCCTGGGCATGCTAGAAGAAATGCCTCATTATATTTGGCTCTGACTTGACTTAAATAACTTGAACCACGAAGGAAGCCACAGGCAGTGTTCGCCCAGTGCAGCTCCTCATTCTCTCCTAGAATATATTCACCTGAAAGAGAACTACAGTCAGACACCTCCCAGCTCCCCTGCTAGGAGCCGGAGGGACTGGCTTAGCAGTCCCCTCACAGATTAAGTAGTAGCAGATCAGGTCTGTTCTCTGGCTTCTTGAGAGGAGTGTTTTGCTCTAAATCCTCTTCTGATTTAGGGTATCAGAGAACCAGATATATACTACATAATCAGAACCCGTCTACAGACCCTACCCCACAGAACTCTGAGGAAAAGCCCACCCTACCCCAGCCAAGTAGGAGGTAGAAGAAAATCATCCCATCCCAAGAAGATAAATAGCACAACACACACACAGACCAAAAAAACCCACAAAAAAACCACAAAAAAAAACAAAACAAAACCAACCCAAAACCTCCACAACCCACAAAAAAGCTTCAAAACCAAAACAAAATCCCAAGCCCAACCCCAATGCTAAGTAATTTCAGAAGTATGAGGATGGTGCTTGCTAGTCTGTATAGAAGAAGGAATTCAGAGCCAATAGAAAGCTTTATATACCTTCCCAGTTATACAAGGTGCTCCAGGCTTAGCTGAGTGCTGTCAGCCAACCCTGACAAGCAATGCTTCCCTCACCTGCCCGTCACCCAGTGCTGTGGAAGAGTGTTAGTCCCTAGAGGAAATGACTGCACTTTTCCTCATAGTAATAGAAGACAACCCCATCAGACATTTAATGATTGGAAGTATTCTGCAGGTTACATGTAAGAAGCTAACCAGTAGGGTTCCAGCATATTGTGTATGTTAAAGGCACAGTATGGTGAAGACACAGTTTAAGGCACATTAGCTGGGAAAAATAGTCATAGACACTGGGGGGGGGGGGGGTTGGGGAAGA
>JANZLQ010000095.1:21532167-21571641 GCA_026212715.1 Elanus axillaris
GCCAGGGCAGTGACCCCAACTGGCCAGAGGGGTATTCCAGACCGTGGGACGTCATGGCCAGTATGGAAACTGGGGGGGACTGGGGGCGGGGGATCCCCGCTTGGGGGCTAACTGGGTGTCGATAGGTGGGTGGTGAGTGATTGCACTGTGCGTCGTTTGTACATTCCAATCCTTTTATTATTATTGTTGTCATTTTATTAGTGTTATCAGTATCATTATGAGTTTCTTCTTTTCTGTTCTATTAAACCGTTCTTATCTCAACCCACAGGTTTTACTTCTTTTCCCGATTTTCTCCCCCATCCCACAGGTGGGGGAGTAAGCAGCTGCAAGGTGCTCAGTTGCTGTCTGAGGTTAAACCACGACAGGAAGAAGAATAGCTAATTCAACACTGGACGTGGAACTAACACAACTAAAATACTTCAGAACTTGTGAGAGGAGCATATTGCCAGGTCAGGCTCACAGAGTGGATTTTTAGCAAGGATGGTGAGTTGGGCAGGAGCAGTTGTGTGCCACTAAGCAGTGTTAGACTGTATAAATGGTCTGTTGTTAGAAAGAAAAACCTGTAGAGAGACATGGCAAGAGATCTGCTGCCATAGAAACAAATGTAGCTGCTAGATACACTGCATCATTGCTACACTAAGGACAAACCATTATACCATAAACTGCATTAACTTGCTTTGTTCAATAAGAATTTAAAATCTGAAACAGATACATGATGATCAATTATTATACATAATACAACATAGCTGCACAGACTTGGCATACTTTCTCACAGGAAACTCACAGAAGTAGTGGAAAACTGAAGATTAAAAACTCTAAAAAATTAAATATCATTCAGAAGCTTTAATCTTTGCATCCTCAGAAAAATTAAAAAAACCCTATAGTGCCTGATCCTTCATTTCTTATCCAGGCAATACCCCTGTAGCTGTTATAGGGTGCTTTATGTGTGCAGGTTTTGTACCTATTTCCCACAGAATGAAGTTCAAATTCCACATTTCTAATGCAAGACCAGCTCTCCTATTCCAATTGATGGTTCTTTCTTGTACATAAGGACTCTAACTGCCAGAACCATATGCTACAACACTGCACATCTCATCTTCTGTTATAGCCAGTCTTGTAACAGTCTTGTAAAGACTTACCAGCCTGAAGTGCAACTGCTTTATGTGGAATAGATAAACTCTTTGAACAAATAAAAATAAGCCACTGTCTAAATCACTGCAGAAACTGGACTTCAAAGTTCACTTTTAGAAAAAATGTTAATGACAACGCTTCAAGTCTGAAATGTTAGTCAGTATCTCATTATTCTTAATTCTGTAGTGAAGTGCAAATGTATTTCTGTTTTAAAATTATGGCACCATGCAGCATTAGATTATCCAGAGAGAGTTAACATTGACATATAGGCTGATATGTTGCATTCTAAGGGCACCTGATTCTCACTTCCTTAAAAGGATTTGACTACAAATTAGTAGTATAACAACTTACTGGGAGAGATGTAATATCTGTTATGCGTATTATATTTAGGGCACAAAGATGACATTCGGTAGTGTTATAATCTCCTGCAACTGTATTAATCTCTACTGAGTGCTGCCATTTCCTGGTAGAATTCTGATGATATGTTTGAAAACCACTCAGTTTTGCTTTCTTCTGTGAGACCAAAATAAGGTGTTCCATTTAAATGCACTCCTACATGGATTTCACTGCATAATGGTACCCAGTGGCAGCAGCTTACACAGTAATGCTGCTTTGTATTAAAAAGCATGAACTGACCTTATGTAAACTGCAGTAATTGTTTTCCTGCATTAATGAAAAGATTTTTTGTCTTTCCAGAACAGGAAATTCAATTGAATTAAGAAGCTATTAATCAAGAAGTTCATATATTTGCAATGTTTACACATCTCTGGTACCAATACCAGAGAACAACCTATGCAAGCAGAAGCCTGTGGGTATGAATATCACACATATATCATGCTAAGCATGAAAGTGTTGAATGTACTTTCAATTTATGTCTTTTTCAGAAGACATATACTTTCCAAATATGGAAGCAATACACATTTTTAGACATTGTGCTGAGCATCCAGTTGATTCTGGTGACTCTTCACCTTGCTGAGAAAAGGACTGCCTTTTGGCTTAGCAGTGTTGGTTTCTGGGAACATATTGCGTCACATCCCTCTTGACTACCTTGTCTCTCCACTGAACATAAAGTTTAAATCTATGAGTCTTCTGCTCCTAACTGCCTGAAAGGAGTCTTAAGAAAGAAAATTCTTTCATTTGGGTTGGCCTTGTTTTAACTCCTTGAGAGTGCCTGGTATATATCAGAGTAACAACTGCTAATTAAGAAGGTGAGAGAAAAGGACAGAAGGTTTGTATATTGTATGCTGTTTCTTTTCAAACTGTTGTCTACATCACCTTCAAAAAAAAAAAAAAAAGGATGAAGTGGCTCTTCCCAATTATAATGAACAAGACCTTTTAACTATCATAGTGGATGTTAAAATTTTCTGCAACTCTGTATGTTAGCTAACATAATCACCCAGTGTTTTCAGGATCTGAATTCCACTGAATTGACTGGAATCAGGTAAATCTGGTGTAAATGTATACTGTCAATTCAACCCAAGATTAAATAACCTCATATGCTGAAATCTAACAAGGAATCTCATAGCTGCTGATAACACTTACAGCCCTGCCCACGTAAGCAATCCTGACCTGACATAATGTCAAAATATGGCACCAACATGGACACATATATGATTGTGAGTGGATTAAATTAATTTCTAACATATTAAAAAATAAAAAGAAATATTCACTTGAAATTACCAGAATTATTTGATAACTGTCAGTAAGAAACCAGATGCACTATCCTTAGTATGACTATGTAGAACATGTGGATTCACACAAGCTCAGTGCAGCCCTGGCTCTCCTTGTTCCAGCTCTCCTTGTTCCTTGTCTGTATGAGGTTTTGAGCTTTGAAAATTGTTAGCAATAAAAGCCTGGGAAATTACAAACCTGGGGTAGTAGTAGCAGGGGTCAGTGATTAACCAGCATGGAAATTGCTGACAAGCAACAGAACAAGGACAAGAGGAGAAGACAATGAGGTCTGGAAACCTTTGCTGTCTCCAGTTTCTTCCTTTCTCCTTTAATGCTCTTAGCAAAATGTAAATACAGGTATTTTTTAAATTTTATAATATCTAGCACTTCTCACCATAGCACTGATGCCATGTCCTAGTACCCTCGCTTCTTTTCTCACAAAAACTGCATCTCCATAGGATAGGTTGTGTTTACTCATTTCTTCCTTTTACCATATCATTACTTTTCTTTTTCCTTAGATTGCACATGTTCTGGGAAGCAGAATCTCTCCCTGTGTTTGCACACAGTGAGAAAGTAGTGATTGTAACCTATATAGATGGCTATAATATATATGCCAAAAAATGACCCTAGAGGCTAATCTCTGCCAAGCGTTTATGTGGTAGCAGTCAGGACACCAGGGAAGGTACTGCATAACCCAACATAAATTGCTATACCACAGCCCATTGAGACACTATTGGGTCCTACTGTATTGGCAGTATGAATCACTTGAGCGTTATGCCCCTTTGCTTACAAAAATCAAAGCTGACTGACACACACTTCTGGCAGGCTGATACTGCTTCAAGGTACCTATTTTTAATGCTCTCCATTCCTTCTCTCCCTACTAAGAAGCACAAAAAGATTCTACAGAAGAAAGTGCAAATAATGTGCAGTACCATCACAAGTAGCTTTCAAAACAGGAGAGTGCCTTCCAAAGCAGATCAAATAAACAGCACTAACAAAATTATCAATGCAAGCAGGGACTAATTATTAACCCACACTAACAAATGAAAGCAGCAGCCTTTCAGCTTTCCCCTTAGCAATGAAATTCAAAACCTCAAAATCAGAAATATTCTAGCTGGAACCTAGCAAACATCCTAACCTTCTCTCTCACCAATCTGTCTTCCCTGCCCATCAAATCCAATTGACTGACAGGCAATTTGTATGAGCCTTTGTACTATGTAAGATCCAGTAATTCCTTCTTTGAGAAAGCCTTTCATTCCTGCTCACTGTAAGAGGTGAAAAAATGTGTCTGTGTGAAGAGAACAAGTAAATTTGGCAGAAAGCATCCCGTCAGCTCCCATTAGCACTACTCTTGGGTATGGTAGCTGGGATGGGCCAATGGCCACAACTAGCCACTTTCTCATCATTTTACTTAACTTCTCAAGAGATGCTGATGAGATCTTATTGGTCTAATTAGCATCTAAGCCTTGTCAGACTATCTTACCTCAGACTTACTCAAGATTGTTTGGACAGATGAAGCTACAGAGCTAAAAAATACTGAGAATGACATATTTTATGACATTAATTGGTCATTTATTCAAGGAAGAGGAAGGATTATTTCTCTCTTACCATTTCCCTAGCAACAGAGAAAATTAGGTGTTCTTTTTCATTTATAGAAGAACCTTGATTTCAGGACTGCCAGAAAACAGAAGCATCTGCTTGTAACCAAGGCATCTTCTGAATAGCACAGGACTTTCAATTAAAACCCTAAGAGCTTTTTGGACCTTATGTCTTATTATGGCAATTACGTCAGACAAAAGGAAATTACAAAGCCTGAGGTATGCGAAGGCTTTCATCACATCATGAAGTGCTCATATTGCAATCCCTCCCTAGGAGAGAACTTGCTTGACAAATACTGTTAAGTAAGAGCCTACATAAGAGGATAAACAATTATTCATCTGCTGATAAATTCTGACAGATCATCTTTCCTATGCAACTTGAGTGAAAAACATAATTAGAAAGTCCTTGATCTGTTAATGGGCAAATAGCACTCTAAAGCCAAACTACCTTGAAAAATACTGAAAGCTTTAAAATGTAAATTTACGTTTTTCTCTTTGTCAGTGAGATAGTATCACTGAACTCTAAGCATCATATTGACACAGCACTGTGGGGTTTTTGTTTGTTTGTATGGTTTTTTTACTATTTCACGCTTTTAATGTTTAGCAGAGTTACATTCATCCCCACTAAATTCAGCCTAAGTTCTCAAGCATTGCCTCTTGTCAGGGAGGCTGGCCACCCTCTCAGTTGAGAGAACAGGTTAAAATGAATCATAATTAATTCATTAAATCAATATATGGAACCAAAATTTCTTACCAACCGCTACACTTGTTCTTTAGTGAGAGTCACTGTGTCAATTTCAAATGACAAGCAGGTAATCTTGGAGAAAAAAAAAGCAAAAAATTCTGCATCCTCCAACTATAATCCCATTATATAATGATTGCTGGAGTCTCCAAATTGAGAATTTCAGCTAGTCTCATTCCTTACAGAGACTGAAGAAATTTTTAGGGAAGGCACTCGAATGGCTACACAAGTCTATGTCATTAAACAGAAGCTAGAAATGGAAACAGTTGCAGTCTCCACAGCTTCTTTACTTCTCTCCCTGCAAATTGGCAAGACAGAAGGTGACTAGTGCTGAAGATGAATGAGAGAAGTATTTCTCCTTTTCCACCAGACCAATTATTTTTAGAATCACTGTGCAGCTGACAGTTTGGGGCCTGCTATGATAGCAGATCTGAAAAATCAGAATAACACACCTCTAGTGTATGAAAGGATAAGGATTTTTAAGAGATTTAAAAATACATGAATGCATAACAACCTGTCTTCCAAAAATCTTCCACTGAAGCCATGGGAGAGGAAAAAAAGTAATAAAGGTTTTAACCATGTGATACGGCCACATTTTTCAGATATTTATAGATATTTTGTGGAACAGCTCAGGGTTTGGTGGGTTTTTTCCACTTTTGCCCATGAAATTAAACATTTAAAATTATAACAGTTCATATTCAAAATGAACCCTCTATGCTAGATCTCTGAAGAATAACGATGCTAAAAATAAAATGTTACCAGGGAAACTGAATGGAACAGGAATTAGCAATAGGGCCTGATCTAAAGCCAGTGAAATAAATGGGAACAGGATCAAACTACACTGAAGAAAATAAATCTATTCCAGAATTTCCTCCTTTCACATTTTAGTGGCTTCTCTTCCATGTTTGTGAAGAAATCAATCTGAGCTGAAATAACACATAACCTGTCAATAGAATACAGGTTCCTAAGATTCACTGGGCTGGGTACTGTGAATTCAGCAACAAGAGCTTTTGCATGGGCATTTTTAAGAGGACTCTGGCCTATTTTTGCTCCCTTGTCCTTTAAGGCTACAGATGAGAAACAGTAAACAGGCTTCAATTGAGGAAACACTAGAAAAGAGCAGAGAAGGAGACAATATAGCTGAATGCATGGGAGACCTGCAAGGCACATCTTATCCTGGACTTTACCTTGTCGAAGAAACATGACAACAGGGGCAGGCACAGGTAATGTGGCATCCCAGAATGATGAAGGAGAATACAGAGCTGGCTGATGGAGGAAAGGGGCCAGTCGGTTGGATAACTGGCTCAGCCAGAACACAGAAAAGGAAGTTACTTCATGGGAAGGAGGAATGAGTGAAGTCCAAGTTCCAGTGCTCAGGATGAGGCAGACACTGCAAAGGAAATGCAGTTGTAAAATGGTCTGTGTTTCCACATAAAGAAAGCAACAAGGATAAAAAGACAAACTGGCTCCATTTTCCCTCAGAACTAAAAGGTATTGTCCTTAAGAACAGTATTTACCACTTTATTTTTGTGTCATTGACAGCTGCTGTTACTAATTACTTGGCTAATACTTCCTGGTCCTGGGGCCATAGGCCATAACTCTACTTTGGAGAGGGAGAACATGAAAAATGGGAAAAATCCCACTGAATAAAATCCACTTCACTTTGTTCCATCAGTAACAGAAAGGCACAGCTGAATGCTAATGTTCTCAGGACCCCCAAAACTGTATTCTTACAGCATGAGGCCAAATATATAGATCTCAAGCAGAAGAAGTGGCTTTTGTTAAAATCCCATTCATTGTGTTATGACAAAGCCAAAAGCCCAGATACAGTCTCTGTACAGGAACCACTCCACTAGCAGCCCAAGAAACCAAAAATTTGTATATGCAAGTAACATTACTACAGTCCATAGGAATTATTATATAATTATGCCCATGCTAATGTGATCAAGATTCTGTAATTTTACTCCTGACACAGACGTGTTCTTGGATGCCGTATTACTGCCTATAACTGGCTAGTTCTGTCTTTTTATTCAGTACTAGTTTTCACAGCTGTATTTTGTTTTCCAGTGCAAAGAGTTTCTTACTAAGTCTGGTTTAACGATTCTTTCTTCCAGCAATATAGAAAATCTCAGAGTACCTTATCTTACTACAGCTGATGAGGCTACTCTTTATATTCTTTCAAGCAAATTTCTTAATTTACTAGCAGGGTAATGGGGAGGCAGAAACAGGAGAAAAAACCTGTTAAGCAATTCAGCATTTCCTATTAAATCAAGAATGAGGTAGATTCTGCTCTTGTTTACATTGACAGAATCACACTGATGTGTAGAGTGCTTTGTATAGGCAAAGGCAGAGGAATACTTCAGCAATAAGTATATTACTGTTAAAGCAACAAGCATTGATTTTGCAAAGTAGTCTGCCCGAGGACTTGTAGAGGAGTTAAATCACCTCTCTCTTCAGTGAAGAGAGCAGCAGGTACTCAATTATTTCTTAAATACAGTTTCAAACTCAAAACAGGACTTATTTTATGTAGATTTGCCTTAAGGTTTATTTTAAAGTGAGGGAAAATGTCGACATCTACAAAGCTCAAATAGTTTTCCCATCCATTTCTTCATAAGCAGCTCAAAGGTTGGTTTATCTCTCTGTTCCAAATGCCCTCTTTCAAAGCCAATCTCAGTCCTAGACTTCCATATAAGGTTATCACAATTATAATCCTTCAGCAGCAAAAGCTTTACTCTGTTAGCATCTCTGGTTATAAAACAAAACCAAAATACAGCTCCTGGCATGGCTTTTTTCAACTGTCTGAATGTCCTCGTACGGCAGAGTGAACAAGACTCTCGATAACTACTTGGCACCAACAAGAGATCCCCAAGCCTGGCCTGCAATGCACTGATTTCCCCCTTACGGTAAGAGCTAATGACTTGAGTCAGTTTTATGTAACTAAAATTTCATCTGTTCTTTCACTTATATCAGCAACTCTTCCATCTTATGTTTCTAAATTCCTTCTGAGAAAGTCAAAACGTGGAAAATTATTCAGGATACATTTAATTAAGAGTCTAGATACTCTAATTTCAGCATACATATACACACATTTGCAAAGAGTATAGAGTCACCTACCACAAAGTAAAAAAATCAAACTTCTCAATTTCTGAATGGGTTAGTCTGCTGCTATAAAATAGCCCATTAACTATTTTCAGACAGAAGACATTACTTCAGCATTAAATTATTTACAGAGAAGTACAATGACTCCAGACTTGACATCTTCATCCCACATTTACTAATTTTAGCACCAATCTCAAGCTTATTTCCTCACTTCACCCACAACTTCACTGTGGTATCGGTATTGGAGTTCTCTGCCACAATAGCCATTCCTACTCAGTGATGGCAGAAAGGTCCCCCTATTTGCACAGTTGGTCCCCAACTGAAGAAATCTTAATGTCTACACCCTCCTTCAAAAGAGTGAAAGCTTAACATTTAACAAAGTCACTACCTAAATACCTGTCTGCCCTTGAGGATCACAGTGTAAAACTCTTCTCTGCATCCCTAAACTTGTTCTAGATAAACCCTAGAAACAAAAATACTAAAGAAAATCTGTACTGTCTGTGACACTGACAGCTTCACACAAATCAAGCCACACCGAACTCACAGAGGGCACACTGCCTGATAGGGGCACACTGCCACGTATGAAAGCAGACAAATTCCACATTGCAATGTCTATAGCACACCGCATCTTCAAAGCGCTGGTGTAGCATAATTCTTTGATCCTTGCAGCACAGTGGTGAGCTAAAAAAGGATCATTATACCACTATATACATAATAAAGAAGAAATAGCTACAAGGCTTGTTATGTTTACAGGATCTTCTCAGACCTCGATCATTTAGTTTCTCTTCTGCAGTTCAGAGGCTTACCTCTCAACACAGGTATAATGTAGGCTGTACTTGGTATAAAAGTTTTTAAAAAAAATCCTGTAGTACTGGCCACACAGTGGCTTCCTGCCACTGAACCAACACTCTGAGTTGTCTTATTTCTTCACCATTTCAGAACTTAGTGCCATGCTTTTCAAGCCATTACTCAACTTAATGGTGGTTTTCACTCTCTCAATAGAAAAAAAAAAAGGATATGCAGAGCTAACCATGGCAGATCATCAGCTAACACTGAAAAGCCTTAGGGAGTTACCTAATTCAGAGGTCTGAATCCTGCTGAAGAAGTCACTGCAACCTGCTATACAGAAAACAGCAGCAGTTTTTAACTGACACTGCAGAAAGATATGGCACATAACAGAAGTTTAAAGTAGCAGAAACTTAGTGCAAACTTTTCTGCAAAGAAATTTTCCTTTTTGATGAAAAATCTAAAATTAATAGCTCCTTTCACTTAAAACAATCATTAAAATATAAAGAGGTAAAAATCATGTGAGCTGGGCAGAAACTTCTGACTTAGCCTCAACCCCTTCTTTTCACTACCCACTCCTGTGACACTTGCAAGAAATCTGCCAGTTTAAAACCCTAGATTGGGACAGAGGAGGAAAACCAAACAAACTAACAAACAAACAAAACAACCAAGAAAAAGCTCTGTAGGAACACAGGTTTAAGAGAAAGCTGTAGGTCCTCAAGCCTGCAAAAGCAAACACCCATGAAATAAATGTCTAGTTCTGGCATTTATGGTATAGAAAAACTGAATAAAATACATACAACATTATGCAGTGAGACACAATAAATATGACAGAATGAGCACTGAAGTACAGTAAGACAAGCAGCTGCAGCATCTGAAGCATTGGACAGAGACTAATTTCCCATTCACGTAACTATAATACACAGATGCATCACACAGTCAGTATTTTAGCATTGCTCATTAGCATTGCTGAATTCTCCAGAACTACCTGCATTTGATTTGTCTGTCAAGCCTTACATTTGCACTTGGATTTGCTTGTGAGCCATGAAACTCTGACCCTGCAGCTGGATTTCCACCAGAGGAACTCTGTGCATAGGCAGGGACTCTGCAAAGGCACAGAAACTTTGGTGTAAAGATCCCTTGGCAGTTAAGTCCTTAGATTCTGAACAAGAATGAGCAGAGACTGTCTTATATCTGTACGAGTCCATGAGCCTTATTGAGACTTCTAGGTGTTACTGTAGCATAGGTATCTACTAAGCCGTAATAATTATTATGCTATTAGGTTTTTATTCTATTTGTCTTGGGTTATGCTTGTTGAAGTCAGCTGCGCTATTTCTATTTTCATTTTTCTTGAGGATTTTAAACGTCACTACATTTTAAAGAAAGGAGTCTTCATTCTCTTTCATGCATAAAGTACTTGGGGTTTTAAATTAGAAACAGTGAAGAAATTGTCAGCTGGAAAACAAAAGTATCATGATGGAATTTAGCAATTACTAAAGCAAATAAGAAAGAAACATCTACCATTAAAATCCAGAAGTACAAAATGTTTATTCCTCTTGTCTGAGTCACTTTACATTGGTCAAGTAGGAGGGTAGGATTTTGCTCTTGTAAAAACATGATCCCACTCTCATGCATCCGGATTTGACTTGTGATTCATGGTAATTTGGCTGTGCTAAATCAACAGCAACCATTCCAGCTGTAAGAATGAAACCATAGGAGTACTGAGAGATCATGTGGAAATCCTCAAAGCTCAAAATATAAGTAGGTAATTCAGTATCAAAGAAGGACTGATCCAAAGTCCAATGAAGTCAAAGGAAACAGCTTTTTAAATTTTTGATAAAGCTGTGTGAACTCAAGAAACTGGTTAGGTCAATGATATTTTTGTCATCATTAATTGTTTGAAGAGGAACCCAAATTAATTCTATACAATTATTCAGTGTGTGCATTTGCATTGTTGCAAACCTACACTTCTCATACTTGCTTTGCTTGTCACTCAGTCACAAAAGTCTGAGAGACCTCATCAGAACCCAGACACTGTTATGAATTAGTCATAGTGAAATGTCTAGTACTTAGTATTACAAATCCCATTTTGTTCTAAAGACTGGCTTGCATTAAAGCATCTACACCATAGTCAGAGGGTTGGTGCAGCAAAGCTGAGGCAAGGCTGAGAGCATGATGACTGCTAAAAATGAAAACCCCATCTCATAGCTTGTTTCCATAGTCATCACTGAGGAATATTATTCAGAAATTAGAGTCCCCTGTTGTTCCTCCTCTCATTCTTCTCCATGTCTCCTCTTGGAAGATGTTGGGAAAAGCAGAAATGTACATTTCAGTGCAAATATTTGCTCAAGGGCATTGACCTCAACAGATTAATTCAATACATGATGAAGTCTGTACACAGGTATGGGGGCCAGGCCTGGGTTAATGCTATGCGTACCCATACTAGTGTTAGACTTTCCAGTTATAGTGTGGACATACTGATAGGTTAATTAAAAAATTCCTCACCTTTAGTCTGGAAATCACTACTTGTTCAAAATAAAGGTATTCAAGGAGCAGTCTATCTGGCACCAATAAATACAGTATGAGCCCAAATCAAAGAACTCTCCCCCCTCTTGTATTTATAACCCTACTTGCATTTATAACCTCCTCCTCCCCCATACATTACTTGCTTTTTCCTTCCTTACTATAGTCAGAAGCAATGCCAACCTCTCTAAATCCATGGATTAAACCAGGGTACATTTGCCAAGAACTCTGGCAAAATGCTTAGCACATGTAGTGGCTTATGTATGCATGACACCACACTGCAATGTTGGGGGTTTTTGGTAGTAAAAATTGTCACCACTCTCCAGAATTAAAAAGTAAAACTAGAGAAGGTCAGAATAGGTGAAGGATACAATAGAAATCCTGGTTCAAATGTGTGCCTCACCAGACGTAACTGCTTTGCCTAAGCCGAGAAAATACAAGTCTTTCATCTTGCAAACAGTATAAAATATTTGACCTTTTAAGAATCAAAACAGATAACAATGGCCAAATTAAGAATTAATTTATCCCAGCATAATCTGAAGTAACTTCAATGCAGGCAATGGACCGCCACAAATGAGAGTGGCTGTTATACCAGATTCCTGTTCAATGATTCTGCAATCACTTTTGTTTAGTCACCTAACAAGTGAAATGATGCTGGCAGCTCTCTGAGCATTATTTTTCTCTAAAATGTTATTGATTTTTGTTTTCTGTAATATGACAGAAAGGCTCACAATATAGGTGTTAATCAGTGATTTTTAATGGCTATTCATTTTACACACATTTTTGGTTCTCAGGCCAGATTTCTATATCCAACCCAAACACAGCTCAATATTATTGTTATTATTAATCATTTGTTTAGAGTTGTCGTTGCGGGCTAAACTTTTCAAGCTGATGCCCCAGGGTTCACGCACAAATGTGCAAACTCAAGGGTAGATTTTCATAATGTGTTATTGACAGCATTTGCATCTTTGTGTAATTACTATAGCTCAAATAAAATGTAGACATAAGGACCCTAGAGCACAGTGTTTTCCTTACTTCCCTTTTAAAATCTTTGTATTGACTTTCAGCAGAGTAGATATTTTTTAATCAATTTAAATGTCATTATTTTTGCAGAAACCCTAGTTTAGATTTACAGACATAACCATTGACTTTGGTTTGCATGCCAACTCCTCTGCTTGGGAAGAGAAACAATAGGCCATTTATATCTCCATTCTTCAACCTTTCTCTCCTGCATGTCCTCAACACATCTCTCTGAACGCCAAGGATCAAAGTGTGCATGATATCAGTTCAACACATTAAGTCAAATTAACAACAAAACAAAAATCCCAAGTTTGAATTTATTGCTTGAGTCATGTATGCATCAAAATGCTTAGTAGCCACGTTAACATAACTTATTTCCTAAGCATTATATATATTGTATTATTGCTACCCAAAAAAAATTCTTCACTACATATGCCTCTTTATTTCTACAGTATAGGCACTGGAGCCTGTTCAAAATTTTAAGAATACATGGGTAAGGCTAGAGGAGGGAAAGGAGCCTGGAGAACTTTGTCTCAGTTGCTGTGGTCCCACTTGTAGGAGACTGAAATGACAAGTTTTGGGGCGATTCAGATATATCCCTCTTTCAGAAAAAGTCAAACATTGAATACCAACAAGTTTTATCTCCTCCAAGATTTCTTACATAGCACAGTCAGTTGCAGTGTCAGGAAGCTAAACATCAGATGACTACTTTCAAATGCAGATCCTTGTCTGCTCTTGAAAATTAATTAAGGCTGAATTTACAACTTGAAGGCAGGTCACCTGCTACTGTGCCTGATTCTACAGAAATGAACTCAATGAGCCAGGTGGCACTGCTCACATTCAAAAAAGTCACGACACATTTTCCCTCTCCCTGCAGGGAGCCCAGTCTGATGTGCCCTACTTCTATGACCTGCTCTTAAAGAGGAAAATAAGGCTGGATCTAGGCCAGGTCCTCAAACTTTGAAATCAGTCAATAGTATTATTTACTGAAAAGCCAATGTTCTGTAACATCAAGTAAAAATAAAAGCTCATATTGCAATTAAAAACAGTAAGCTAATGAGGAGGTAGGCTTACAGTATTCTTGAAAGATTTTGAGGAACTGTACGTTTTACAGTCTTAAATAAATATGCATTGTTGTGGGCAAGATCTTGAAATTAATAAAAGTAATCAAGACCCTGTATATTTTATGTGGCTTGTATGTGTTGGTAACCTGATATACAGATGGAAGTTACCATTCAAAGGAAATGCCCTGCAGTCATCTGCAGTAACCTGAAAGTACAGAAGGGAAAATAGGCTGATGACATTTTATAACTTCATTTCACTTGATATAGATAGACAACAAATATGTGTAAAATATCCTTTTATACACATATACAATTGTTTCCCTGTCTAAAAGTAAACTATAGGTTACTATCATTCTCTGTAGTCAGGCTTCTGTCATGACTGAGTGTTAAGGACATTCATTTCCTCTCCTACACCTTTTCCATACATCTTTCCATACACCATACCTACATATTCTCTTTTTTTTTTCTTCATTGTCTGCAGCGTGGGTCTAATCCACCAGTTTCAAGGAATGCTGGATTGTATTTTACACAAAGGATTTCAGCCTAGTGCAGTTTAAACAAAGAAAGATCTGAAAAGTTTCCATGACATGAAGCACCCACAATGCAATGGGGTACCGCGGTACACTGAAGTTGATGGCATTGCACTCAAAAATGTCAACATAAAATAAGAATTTAGAGCAAGATTCAAAAGAAAGATGTCAATGGACAAAAGCAGATGCACTAGCTCAAAAAAAGTTAATCGTGAAATGAAAACCAGACAGTTTCACAGGTAAACTACCATGCAACTTCAAAACTTCAAGTGAACTGAAGTCTTTTACTGTCTTCATCCTTCCATCCTCCATATATCCTTCTTATCTGCCAAATAATGACGAAACAATTCCCTTTCACTGTCTAAGTCATTTTCTTCACCAACATCACCTCATCTCCTTGTTGCATCAATTCTTTTCTTTCCTTTCCCAGTACATGGCCAGTTACTGTTTGTTCCATTTCTTCTTCTAATTTACCTGCTCATCGTAATCTTCTTTACCAGGTGTATTAAACAGTAAGTATTCATTACTTCTAAATGTTTGTACGAGTGATTCTATGGATCCTGTGGGTGTTAGTATAATGGCCTGTCAAAAAGTGCATAAAAGAAGCATTTATAACCTATATCCTCTTACTTGTATTTCAGGTGGTAAATATTAGCTGCAAACTTCACTTATGCTTGAATTAGGAAATGTTTCTTCAGGGGCTTGTGTGAGTGTAGAAAGGCTGCTCTAAATAAATAAATAAATAGCATGTTTGGGACGAGTGTTTTGATTAACTTGATCCCAAAGAAGAGAATTGGCTTGGAGACAATTCATTCCATTAAAAGGTTGATTTTTTTTTCCTGCTTTTATGTTTTGCCATGTGGAAGGATATGCACTTGGAAACATTGTTCTTAACAGAACTATGCATATTAGACCACAGCCAGCAATGAACAATTGTGCACTAATTCTGGCTCATCAATGTCAACAGTAGGATCCAGGTAATAGGGGTAACTCCTAAATGTCAACTAAACAGCAAAATACTGTCAGCAGCTGCTCATCTCCTTTTCCATGCTATGGATACAGCAGCAGCACATGCTTCTGCTTGCACATTCACACACACCAAACAGAGAGAACAAGTGCTTGCTGGGTACCTAAGCTCAGAGCAGCAGCCTAGTAATTTGCTGCATGTCCTTTCCCATTACATGTGGTATATGAATCGTTAGGCTGGTCTGCAAAGTGTTTTTGAGCACTTCAGTCTCTCTGAGAAAAATAATCTGATCTTCTGGATTGAGGGATTAAAAGCAAACATTTCTGAAGGAGCAAGTGTCCATGCTTTAAAAATTACATTATATGGTAGATTGTAAAGAAAACCTGGATAAAGCATGTCCGTTGATGCAATAAGTTAACAGAGTATTGTGTTGGGATCCATGTGTCATGTTGGGGTCTGTGCGTCCTGCATCACTGCCAAACATCCACAGTATCAGTTCCAATGAAATTTCCATCTGTTCACTGTCTTGGCTGCACTAGAGGAGATCCTTTTTTATATCCATGTTTAAGTCATTAGTATATAGCCTATATGTACATAGTTAGAAGACAGGAAGTTGAATAAACTTTACCATTTTGTACAATGCAAAGCAAAAATTCAAATGCAAGTTATTCTTAAGTTCCGTACTCTTTTAAAATCATTCACACGTCTCTATTTTACCTAAAATTGTCAGCAGTTACTTTTAAGTCTGCACTGCAGAAATGAGTACTTACCTAAAGCCAAAAGCACAATCTGATGTAGTTTGTATGCCCGAGAAGCAGCTCTGTACACCTAATATTTAACACAAGATCAAATAACTTTGCCCCCCCCCCAAATCACCTCAACAGCTCCCACTTGCTTTATTTTCTCTTCTGTGCATTCTACTGGCAAACTATGAACAATCCGTTTTCTCCCAGCAACACCTTACCTTACCAACAAGCCCTTCTGTGACATACAATGACTGTATACAAGAATGTCTACTGAGGACACTTGAAAACATACTATTTTGTAACACATGCTGATAAAAAAAAGGTACAGAAGAGGATATTACTATTTTGTGATATAAAATATCATTAGTAGGCAAAATACAAAGTTATAAAACAAGAACAGAATGCAGCTTTTAGTACAAAATGATAAAATTATAACTGCCTATAATACAAATAAGATTCATAGCCAGCATGAGTTGTGGAAAGAGACATACATTAGCTTTTCTGAATGGTTTAACTAAAGTTCATGAGAAAATGGCACATAACCTGCAAAAAAAGCAAGTAATAGCACAAGTCAATGTAAATTATCAGACATCACATTTAATACCTAGCTAGCACAGCCTCCATCATTTTCACATAGCTATGGAATCACAGAATCATTTAGGTTGGAAAGGACCTTTAAGATCATCAAGTCCAACCTAACACAGCAAAGTCCACCATTAAACCATGTCCCTAAGCACCACATCTACATGTCTTTTCAATATCTCCAGGGTTGGTGACTCCACCACTTCCCTGGGCAGCCTGTTCCAATGCTTGACGACCCTCTTGGTGAAGAAATATTTCCTAATACCCAATCTAAACCTCCCTTGCCACAACTTGAGGCCATCACCTCTCGTCCTATCTCCAGCCACCCAACAGCAGAGACCAGCCCCCACCTCACCACAACCCCCATTCAGGTAGTGTTAGACACTGATAAGGTCCCCCCTCAGCCTCCTTTTCTCCAGACTGAACAAGCCCAGTTCCCTCAGCTGCTCCTCATGAGGCTTGTGCTCTAGACCCTTTACCAGCTTGGTTGCCCTTCTCTGGACACGCTCCAGCACCTCAGTGGCTTTCTTGTCGTGAGGGGCCCAAAACTGAAAACAGTATTTGAGGTGTGGCCTCACCAGTGCCCAGTACAGGGGAACAATCACCTCCCTGCTCCTGCTGGCCACACTATTTCTGATACAAGCCAGGATGCTATTTGCCTTCTTGGCCACCCGGGCACACTCCTGGCTCATATTCAGCCCCCAGGTCTTTTTCTGCCAGGCAACTTTCCAGCCACTCTTCCCCAAACCTGTAGCATTGCACGGGGTTGCTGTCACCCAAGTGCAGGACCCGGCACTTGGCCTTGTTGAACTTCATACAATTGGCCTCGGCCCATCGATCCAGCCTGTCCAGATCTCTCTGTAAAGCCTTCCTATGCTCAAGCAGATCAACACTTCTACCCAGCTTGGTGTCGCTCACGAGCATACCGAGGTTACACTCGGTCACCTTGTTCAGATCACTGATAAAAGATATTAAACAGAACCGGCCAAAGCACTGAGCCCTGGGGAACACCACTTGTGACCGGCCGCCAACTGGATTTAACTCCATTCACCACAATTCTCTGGGCCCAGCCATCCAGCCAGTTTTTTTTCCCAGTGGTAAAGTTTTTTACCCTAGAAGATACAGCTCAGGCAGATGGAGGCAGAAAAAGTTTTAACTGCCCCTGGATTTTTAGTGTCTGGAGGCCAAGGCAAACCTGAAGGCTAGTAAATCTACAACTCATTCATCAAGCTGGTTCCAGCAACGCTCATTGTTACAGAGACTTCTTGCCCCAACCTGCTCCAAAATCTGGTTCCCAGACGGGACAGCTAGAAAACATAGGTCCACCACACTACTTCTCTTCTAAGTGACTTCTGTCTTTTAAGTTACAGGCTGAACCCAAAGAAATAGTAGCCTTGATGGCAGTCACCAAAGTCTGCCATTGTCACAAGGAAAGGTCGTATGTGATCTCCATGTTAAGGCAATATTAAAAAGGAAAAGGCACACCTCTATTTTTGATGTTTTGTTGACATGTAACACAGCAGCAGCACTTTTATATTTTATTTATAAGACATAAAGCAGAATCAATCTTGAGGGTTATTCTGAAGCATTCAAACAGCATTTAAGTAGGTGGTCTATTGTCATGCTGTAGAGCACAGGACAGCACCACAGTAAGCTACATTTGCTTTAAAAAGTTCACTTGGAATGGCATCAGGATTCAAAACAGCAAACCTCTGACTCAGGTGATACCATTAACAGCCCATTTCTTACTTCAGTATGAAATAAGTTAATTTCTCCTGTCAAAACTTCTTTTTAGAAAAATAAAGAGTCTGATAAAAAAATGTTAAAAATATGTACATTCTCAATTGTTGTTTAGACTTGAATTTGTATGTTTGCTATTTTAGATTGTTATTCTTTCCTCTCTCTCTCTCTGCCCTCCCCATTATTTCAGGGTATACTAAAAATAGTTGCAGGGTATAATCTGAAATACCTTTTCAAAATCCTGAAATCAAATGCTAAAACTGAGATATTATTCATTTTAATTATGTAGGAAAAGTTTTTAAAAGTTGCTTTGTTCTGTATTAAAATTAAATCAAACCACACTTTCTTTTATGAAATGTAAATTCAGAGCTTTAACCAATGCTATGCAGGGGCTATACAAGAGATTAGGATAGAGCGCTGCATAAGCGGTGCCACAGTGAATGTTAATATACAGCTGAAATGCAGTTAACAGACATTCCACCTCCCCATATGGCTAAGATAATAATTAACTGGTATTACTGCATGGCATCTTGTGTTTCATTACTATCTATCTTAAGCATCTGAAACATCCCCAAAAAGTGCTAAAGCTGATCTGATCAAGCCTGAACTCAGTCTAAGTGACGTTCAAGCAGCTTTCAGACTTTCACTACCCGAAATGCAAGTGCAGCTGCTGAATACGTCAACATAGCCAAATAGCAGCAGCTATCTAGATTCCACTCCTAGAAAATGCTACTGGGAAGGTGGCTTATCAGAGAAAATCCCATGATACTTAGCTTTTATTCTCTGTATATTTTTTTTAAATTCTGCAGTGCAGCATAGTGGAAAAAGAAAGCTTACTGAACCCAATAAAAGCAGAGTTCTGCTTGAGATCAAAGCAAAAGTACAGTCTGCAATGGAGTAGCTTTGCCCTTCTCAACAAGCTCAGTTGACAATGGGAAATATCTACTGTATGTTCACAAAATGGTGTGAGGAAAAATAAATGATTTCTGAAACAGATTGAACAGTTTGAAAGAGGAAAGGCTCACTGAAAAATACTTCTTTCTGGCGGCACTGTAGCAGCAGCCTGACTGATGACAGAATGGACAGATGGCTGCACATCCACCTGGTGGTTGAAATAATTATATCACCAAGTATTTCTGAGTTATGAAGAACAGCATGATAGAAAACCAGCAACTAAAATGTATCCTCCTACAACTGTACCAACACATTTTTATAGGTGCTTTAGATGAAATGTAAGCCTGGCATAATGCACACCCAGTGTTTGTGATTACTAGCTGGCTACTACAAGAGACATGTAAGAATCAACGTTTCTGTAAATCCAGGATTCACCTCCCCCTTTTACTCACTACTATTCCTCAGCATTCTTCAAACCTGTAATTCAGTAAAACAAGCAAAGTCTATGGAATTCTATCTTTACCGTCAGCTATGGCTGATATACACGTCCAATGTACCTTAATCTGTTTTCTTGACATTTATAAAGTTCTTCGAGACTAATAATCCTATTTTCTTGTGTCTCTTGTAATGACTGGAGCTTCAAAGTGAAAACCAGAATTGTTACAAGAATTAGTGCTAGAATGGCTTGATGGAGAAAAATACCTCAGGATATGGAAGACCAAGCAGAAATATCAATACAATAATGTAAGAGAAATCTCAACTGCTCAACTGTCTATGGTTCAGAGGGTTTTCAGATGTATTTGTGGTAATACACAGAACCTGATGCAAACCGGATTTAATGCAGGCATGTTAAATGATTGTGATATCCTCAACCAGAGCCACCTTTTACTAGTATCTGATTTGAGTCCTTGCCAGAACATCTACCATGCAATTTCCTGATACTTTCAGTGCAATTTATTTATCGTCTACAGGTTGGTCATGGATGGGAAGATGATAAAAACTTTCTTCTTCAAAACGTACAGCACTGCTGCTCTTACATTCTTGCTACTCTATTCTAAGAAAACTGCAGCTGCCACTATGAATACATTAAGGCTTCCTGAAACAGCTGACCTTAAACATCTCATTGCACCTCTCCATAGACAAGTATGGCATAAAGCCATAATTTTTGTTTTCATTCTTTTCATCCATGTCAGTTACAAATTAATAAGCTCACAGAGACATTCTGTGATACCTCTGATGAACCATGTTACTCTGGTGATCAACTTTCACTCCAAAGTGCAACTGCAAAGCACCCCAAAAAAAGACACTAGGAATAAAAATTATCAAAGTTGCCATTATATTTCTGCATGGTTCCTAATGGTTAAAAATGCAGACTGCTTTAGGATTGCACCACAATATTAGTGTTAACTTTCCTTTTCTAGTTCCAGATGAGACCTTGTTTATAGATCCTCCTGCAGAAAGGCTCTAAAAGGCAACTTGGGAAACACAAAACATTAAAAAGCTGCTTTTTGTGTCTCATTTGGAGTAGCAACACTATTAAAAGCAGTTGAGTGCCTGACAAATTAAGGATTTACAAGAAAATTACCTCAACCAGTTACTGTTTAAAAGACAGAACTTCATCAAAATATAAACTAGATTAAAAGCAAATATAAACTGCATTCCTATGATTGCTAAAATGTAAAATTCATACAAATTAAAGAAACAAAGCAAGTTTATTTTTCTAAAACTTGTCTACTATTTCCCTGCAAAATTAGACAGAATTCCCAGGAATCCAGTCAGTTCTATTAGGAAAACATTGACACATCTGGAAATCTGAAACAGAAGCTCTCCCAATTGCATATTTATAGCATGTGTTACCACTGCTAAACATCCTTATAAAATACATCAACTAATAACTTCACTCTTCGTGTCCAGTGTGTCAATAAAATTACACTGGCAATAACCACAGCCTGCAACTGTAGGGAAATGTACCTGAATTCACCATTAGGAGGATTGGAAGTATGCCCACCACATACCTTATCTCACCCACAATACAGGATGACCTACAGATTCACCCTTAAAGTTTGTAATATCCCTAATGAAATAAACTTAAAAGAAAAAAGATTTTTTAAAATGAGTATGAAATAGTGAACAGAAAATCCTCCAGTCTTTTGCTCAGACTCAGTATTAAGACTGTTAAAAGCAATATTTTCCAAAAATATTTACAGCAACTCTGCAGGCAACTTTGTATTAGAGAAGAAAAGAAAAGTCTTACAAGGAGACCATGCAAAGATATGAAGATTTAAAGTTGTTACAGAAGTCTAGTAACCTTCTACCTTGGTCTAGCTGACATAATCACCATTAGCGATTGTCAGTGCAGAATATTGATTTAATGTGGGGTAACGTACGCTGTACTGATATTATTTATGTATTCTTTCTTCCTTTTCATTTTTAGGAGACGTTTCAGAATTGAATTAATGATACGTGGCAAGAATTTAATGAAACATTTAATATCTTCATCATAGGTTTGTATCTTAGAATCACATCTGTCATAGGATTAATTTTTGTAGTTATAACTACAAAACTCAACATGTGTCATCTTTTAACTGGTCTTAGTTATGATTAAAATGGTTTCTAACTGTAATTAGCTAATGATAAAAAAAATTTTATGTGTTTTCATAACGGATGCATTGAAATCACATTTGCTTTCCATGTGGCTTTGTCACTCATTTCTACATAGCAGGAAAACAAAACAAAGCCAACATTTTCATATAACTGCTGAAAAGATTTCTCTTCTGGTTTTTACTTCTCTCTCCATCTAATCTATCTGCACAGTTGCCAGCTTCAGCCCAACCCCTTGCTTCCATTGGCAATGTTGATCACAAGATTCAGTACCACAATTTGCAGAAGTACAGTTTTCAGAATGGTTGTCATTCAGTACAGGGAAGCAGCCATGATTTAAAGTTCCCACTTTCTAGCAGAATATTTCTACACCATAATGTGAGAATGAAGAATTCTGCCTCTTTCTCTTTAGTATACCACATTTCTTCTTGCTTTTCAGCAGTGAATTTCACACTAAAATCACTCAAAACTTCAGACAAGTCTATTCTAAATACTTACCTCTTCTGCAAAAAGAAACACTTCTTAACTCATAATGGTCACCTACTTTCATTCACATTACCAAAAAAAAAACCCAAAGACAAGTTTAATATATATTAGTATTGTATGAGTGTGTTTTTTCACTTAAAACTTTTTTCTGGTTTTCTCAGGGTGATTTTTCTTGTTCTTCCTTTACTTTTAGAATAACACATAGTAAATACTTTTATTCAATGGTTCTATTTAGAATACTCACTGAGTTATTTCTTTGGCAGACCAGATGGCTCATTTAGATATGACATTTAATTTATAAAGCTTTTTAAGCACTTCCAGAGGCTCACACAGATTCCATAAAGTATCTCCATGGATGTCATCCATGAAGGACAGGCTAGGGCCCACATACAGGCATAAACAGGCTGTTGTTAAATGATATACGGAGGTAGTAAAGCATAAACCCAAAACCAATTCATAGATACAATTTCCTTCCATCGGTGGTAAAACTCTGAGTAGCTTCAGTTAAAGCAGCATGGCTGGAAAATCAGGACCAGAACAGTATTCCACCAGCACACGTCATTTAGATACCTCTCCCTACTGATTTTTGCCTTGAAAAATGGAAGTGCAGGTGTGATTTCAGTATTCTAAACTGCTGTAGTCTGTTTTCTCTATCCTTTGTCAGAGTGTGAGTGTTACTCATATGTGGTCATTAAATTATGGTATGTCACCTAAAAGTGAGAATTTACACAGTTGACAGAAAATTGTAGTGCTCAGGATGTAGCTGCTGATATCCAACATTCAGCTGTAAGGTGATCTACAATATCACGATCGGAATACAGATTTCTACTTAGGGATTACTTTGTTTGAATAATCCTATACTAACAATATTCCCAGTATTGCCAGAATAAGGAAATTAGGCATGGATATGCAGTCTCTAAACAAGGTAAGTGATTCTTCTTTTCCCTATACTTTGTACTCTCTCTCTCACTGTCACACAGCAGCTATCAAGAGTAACTACCACAGATTTGAATAAAATTTTCACAGATGACTACAAAAAGTACAACACAATAGAAAACCAGATGCAATGTCAATGGGAACATCAAGGCTCTCAATAGTTCAATATACCTCTCCAAAAATTAACCACTGTGTCCAGTACTTTATGCGTATAGTTACTCAGTATCCTGCCATATGAAATCTCAGCTTTGCTGAAGAAGAGATCTTTAATGCCTTCTCTTCTGCCTTCTGCTCTAAGAACTCTCCTAACAACTGCAGTCTTACTTGGAAACAATAACACTAAAAGCACAAGCCTGACAACTCTGTAAGAGTAGGTGCCTGTCATATGCAATGACAGATATTCATTCATCCACTCATCCATAATGACACAGTCTAAAATTATTATTTTAAAAAAATCATTTGGTGTTGTTAAAATGTCTTATGGAGAAGGAAACATAATTTAAAAACCTTAATGTTAAGAGCTAGTTAAAGCAGAATTCTTTACAGTACAGTACCTGTTCTCAAATACATTTGAAAAGCCAGAACTCCAGTGAAAAAAACATTTTCCCCTCTGCTTTTGTGAGCTTGCAATGTGTTCCCTTCTCTTCTTCATAACCACAGTAGTGATCAAAGCTAAAGTAATAATATATTAGATTGGCATGTCTTAAGAGCCTTGATTATTTCTGTGAAAGTCACTGCGGAAAGTTAATGTAATTCAACATCCAAATTGTTCAGCATTAATACTAAGAAACAGTGGTTTTATCCTTGATCATTTCTCCATAGAAGAGGTAACAGTAAGCCTCCTGACACTGGTCAAAGGGCAGAGGATCACCCTGATAATCTATGAAAAACATTGTAGCTAAGGAGTGTTGTCTTCACTCCGAGTTGTCAAAAGACTGAAGTACCTGATCCTAAATTTTAATTGTGTTTCGGATGTATAACGCTCCTTTAAGACAGTGGATGGAGCTACTCCAAAATTCTCTCTGTGAAGGGGATACAAACACTGATTACAATTTTTGTAAGACTTCTCTTCAGAGGAAGCAGCATTAACAGTAATAGTAAATGTAAGCCCATTTGGGGGTGCAAAGGTTGAAGAGGAGAGTACTTGGGACACTTTTACAGTGAAGAGTTTTTAAATTCAGGTCCCTAGAACAAAAAAACTGCCCAAAAAAGCCAACAATCTATTAATTATGTCACTCACCACTGCTACCTTTTATGACAGCTTCACTAACAACATGTGTAAAGAATGTTCTACGTAATGTAAGTGAAAAGTGGAGGGGGAACTTTAGATACACCAGGAAGATCAAAACCCACAGCATTAGCAACATGATTTAGGCCAGTGATAAGTCCTGATGTCTTACTTCTTTTCCTCAAATATGTATATAAAATTTACATGTAACATATACATATTAGCATATATAAACACCCAAATGAAAAATTAGTATAATATGGAGATGCTGATTTTGATCAGAATAAAAGAAAAAAAAATTACTATATTTTAGTGTATGATTAAAAGATCTTTGAGGCTTTTACAAATGCTAGCAACTGCTTTTGTGTATGCATACGTGTGCACGTGTGTGTGCATGTACCCTTGGTGTCTTAAGAGTTAGGAATAAATGATCATTTTAAACCAGCCATAAACGGGATTGTAACAATAGCATTTATGTTTCATTGCAGTACCTTGCCGTAAGATCTCCATGACTATACTGCACCTGACTGTGTGGTATGGAAAGAATATTCTGTAACATTTCAGTATCATTAACATTGTTTTAATACTGATACAACTTTGTACCCAAGTTCTGACATCTGAAGAATACTAATGTGGAAGCCCACTTCTAGATATTCAATTGGTAAGTTGTTCTCCCAGTTGAGAAAAAACTCTCCACGTTTTCAGACCTGGGTTTTTGCAAGTGGGCTATGAGGCCAACATTTTAAAGCACAAATGGCACACAGACAGCTGGTGTCCAGGCTCTATTATAATGCACATTTAAATATCCAGATTAGATTCATGGTTCAACTAAAGGCAGTTACATTTTAGCTACCAATTCCAATGAGGCACAATTTCATTTTCAAAAGCACTGGAGGCTTGCACCATCTATTGAATTTTATGAAAGCATTGGATGACATTTGGGTTATTTATTTAGATACCTGAATTTGCATTAACTTCAAAAATAATGAACTTCAACTTAAGAAAAACTAGAAAGGATTATCTGAATTGGGAAGGATCAGACAAAGAATGAAAGATTTGAATTATTTTACTAAGATTTAGTCATTACAGGACTTTTCCAGGCACTTGGCAAATGCACAGTGGTTATGATTCCCTACTCAGGGAACCATATAGCCTAAAGTCATGACGGATTTGCTTTTCACACTGGGCTGTCCCAACAAGATCTGATGAACTAATAAAATCTCCCTGTGCTGTTTCTTAAAAGATGGTACCTGTGGGGCAGCTGTGAGGAGCCAGGGAGCAGAGACTGAAAGATTTATGCTAATCAAAACTCACTTTAATCTTTAACACCCTTAAGTAAGGATTAACATTAAATCCTCTCCCTAATATTTTAATTCTAAGCCAAGAGGAACAAATTATGACCCATGGTATCCATGAAACAAATTTAATCCATTTGAAGATCAGGATTTGTCACACCTACAAAACACTAACCACGTTATAGTGTGAAACAGCAAAACTTTCATTAACTATCATACTTTAGCAGACAATTTGACATCAACCTGACTAGAAACCTTTAATTTAAGGTCCATACCAGTCAAGTATATTTTGAAGAGAACCTACTGAAACTATAGCCCATGGACCCTAACAAAGTGCTGACCTACAGTAACTTCTGTTCTTCTACAAAGGCACTAAAACACTCCTTGAAGAAGTCATCCCCCTTGTGACAACCAGCATGGCATTAGCATGGCACAGGGCGTAAGGGAGCCATAAGAAGTGACTCTAGAGGAGACATCCAGAACACACCACTGCCACACAAACCAAGCACTGGTGCCTCAGAAAAATAATAAATTTCTGAAGCAGAACACATTTGGTATTTTTGACGCTTTCTTGTCCTACTTCACACAACCAATCCCCTATAAAATGCTTACATGAATGCTTAAGCAACAGCCTGAAGCTTCACTTTTCTTAGAAATACCATAATTTAAAAACAAGTGAGGAAAAAGTTATGGCAGCTGATGGACTTTATGAATTGAACTAGCAGAAATATCTGCTGTAGCAGAACAACAGAGACTTCAGAACTAGTTTGTGGGTGGTCTTCTATGTAGGTGGGTTGCAGACCACTGCATATAGCTACACAATACAGACAAAGAATACAACTGTAATTCTGGCTCTTTTGTTTCCACTAGCAAGGATCTGAAAACTAAACTAGCAATCCCAATAGTTACCTGGAGGAACATGAAGCCATGGCTAAGCTGCAGACATTATCATGAGAAAAAGAGTTGTCAAAGGCCACCAGAACCCAGCCTATGCCTCTCGTAGTCGATACAGCAGTAGCTCATCTAGAAAACAACTACAGCGAATGCCCAGAGAAACTGCTCCTGTACTGCATAAGTTGCTTCCTAAGTGCAATGAGATTGTATGATGTGTGCACAGGACTGCCACATGGCCCTGCTCTCCTGTGACTACTAACAAAGCCCCCAAGGCTCTCAGTCTGTCAGGGTGTTTTGCACCAGGGTGCCGAGTAATCCATATAGGTATATTTATTCCCTCACCTTTAGGCTCCTACCTCTACCAGATCATCCTGAACTTTCTATATTCAGTGGAAAAATGCAGGTTTGTACAGTAGGGAGTTCTGAGCCCCTGGGGTCCTGCCTCAAACGTGCTGCCAGGGATATCCGACCTCTCTCTGTGAACGATACCAAGAGTCTGTGGAGATCTAACAGCTCAGCGGGCAGTTACACTAGGTGGCCAGTGCTGAGTACGGTGTGCACCCCCTTGCTGCTCAGTAATGCTGACTTTTGCTGGTGTGTCTGATAAGGCACACTGGCCACGGAAGTTGCCCATCTGGAGATACATCTGCCATTAAAATTTTAAGTGCCTATGTAGTTATTTGTGAGGACATTTACTCACATGAACAAACTCACAGAGTGCAAGGGGAACCCTGCTCTCTGTTGTAGACAGGATTACGTTCTGACCCCTAAACTACTTTGTATATGTCAGGCACTAGCATTTTCGTATTCAGCATAAGGGCTACTATCAGGATCAGCATAGTCTGTCCAAGATAATTCAGCATAGTGCCAATGTGAAAGCTCTTATAGAAGCTTTCATTATAATATTTTGGTGATTATACTGCTGCAAAGACTAATAAAACAGTGGGTCTGCTCAGTTTACTCAAGTCATTTAAAATATGACAAATGTCCCATATTGTCTTTTTAATTAAACTGAAGTAAATAAATCTAGTATTGGCTGGATGAGAAATGGATATAAGTGTAAAGTCTGTACTGGAGGTAGATTAGAATTATTTGACTATATATTTTCAATTAAAAACATGGCATTGTCAGAGCTAAAACATTTTGCAGAAAAGAAACACTTTAACCGATTTTTTTGTTTAAGAGAAATGGAAAAACCTCTATGGATATCCAAATAGCTTATGCTGGTTTTTCAAAACACAGAAAATACTATTTTTTGTTAAAATTTCCTCTTATACCTGAACATATGAATTTATAACATAAGGATTAAAAAAAAATTCCAAAATCAATTTAATTAAATGTTTCAATTTTCCTGACTGCATTTTTTCCATAAGTTCATTAATATTTTCAAGGGTCCAAAATTCACAGCAATAAAGAAGGTATTTAGAGAATATTTATAGGATGGGAAAACAATTTCCTGCCCTGCTGTAGAGAAATTGCTGTTATTAAAAATTGCCCAGTTTGGTTTAAACCATATACAAAGTCATGTTTTTCTTCACTTTATGTAATGCATCAGCAAATAAGAACTCCATTTCCACAATCACGCCTTCTGTGGAATAAAGGTTACATGCAGGGAGAAAATTGTCACAAATGCAGAATTGTTTCATTTCCAGCAGGTGAGTTGCCTGTAGTAGAGTATCTTATACACAAAAAGCCTTTTAAATTGCTTCTCTTTCGCACTTGTGTAAAATGCACAATCATTGAAAAAAAAAATCTGAGGGGGATAATGACAAGCAAGCTAAGCATAGAGCAACTGCCAGGAATATTTCTTTTCCAAATGCAATGTATTAGGCAGGCAGGTCTTTGGAACACATCTATTAGCTGGCATTTATATTGGAAATCAGAAGAGTGTTCTGGTAACAAGTACAATCTTTTACATTCTGTCAGAGCCCACAATATTTATTTTGTACAGCTTGATCATCCATTTCTCAAACACTTTCTGTTAATATTTCCTGAGAGTTAGCTAGACACCCAGCTAGTAGACATAGCAACATTAAAGCCAGGTAGAAGCACTAACAAAAGAGCTGAAAACAACAACAGAATCAGAACACACAGTTTTACGAGTGAAAAAGCACAGCTGAATTTTCAAATCCTTCCTGGTTCATAGAACAGCATGAGAAATTTAGATTTTTGAAATACAAGGCCAAGTCCCTGAGATCCATAAATTAATACTTATTCATGTAGATCAGCCCAAAGTTCTCAGTTGGAATTTTTCCACATGATGACAATGAGCTCTATGAAGGCTCAGTAGATTAAGTACATGGATTTTTAATCACATCGTATCTGTCTAAATCCACACAGTAATTTAATTTGTGTCCAGCGTGCCATTCTCACCCTCTAAATCAAGCCTTTTCCCTCCAAACATGTATTTTTTTAATCATTTCACTACCATTTGTTACAGATGCATGCACACTCAGCCCCAGCAGGTGTTAAAGCTGGGATTTATTCTTCAGCCAGAGTTAGTGAGCAGCCCAGTAGCATTTTACAAAGCCACAGGCACGACGGCGCACGAGGAACGAGCCCTGCTCAGGCGACTGAAGAACCCTTGAGCTGTAAAGCGATGGCCCAGAACGCGCGTACCGATCGCTCCCCTCCAAGCCGAGGGCTCTCCCCTCAGGAGTTACCTCAGGCGGTGCCGACCCGCGGGCAGTCCCCGACCCAGCCCCGCTGCGCCCGGGAGGACGGATCCCAAAATGGCCGCCGGCCGGACCGCGGTTAGTCCCCCGCCGAATCTGACCTGCGGTCATTAATCCCTGTTGGCCAAGGTCACCTCAGTGTACCTGGCACATCTGGACTGGCCAGTTCAAATTCCAACCTGCGGCCTCCAGCGTTTGGGGTTTTTTTTTCCTTCCCCTTCTCCCTGCCTGGAGAAGTTTTGTTTCCTGCCGGCCGGACGGGGTCGGGGGCGAGGGGATGTACTGCCACAGACCTTTATATTATCTCTGGCGTTCCAGGGAACTTATGTGAAATGCAACTAAAATTGCACTTTGATCATGGTTGCTAAGAGGCCAAAAGCATATGTAGTCCAGGACCGCTGAGGGCAGGCAGTGCTGGGGTGATGTGTATGATGGTTGCACTGTCATTAGATCTGTCTGGTAGCTTTGAGGCTCTTTGCAAGACACTTTGTAAAAGAGAGAGTAGATAGAGAGTACTGAGAGTTAGTACGGCTGTTTTCCTGGGTTTCCAGTAGCCTTATAGGCATCAAAATAAATAATATGTCTTGAAAGAAAATAATGAATATTTACAGGTTGAGAAATTGCTCTGTCTTAATGGTTATCTTCATCAATTAAACTTATTGGTCTGAAAAGTGTTATTGATTGTTTTGGTGTTTTATCTAAGCACACAAAAAAAGAAAGGAAAAAAATGATTTGTCTAATTTTCTTTGGTGACGATTTTCATGACCATCTGTAGTGCTAAAAGAAAGTTTTATCAGTCTTTGTTTCTGGATGAACTGGTTTGCTCATGTAGTACAGCATGAGCGGGCCTGCTTCCTCTGTGCAGGAAAGCCTTATGAGATCATTTTAGGGAAATTTAATTATTCCTTGAGCTAGAAACTCTCTGATGCTGCTCAGCTGAGTGAAGCATGCATGCATCTTGTGTACCATTACAATCAGGTTTTAATTGCTGTGTTTATTAAATTAGGGATCTGTGTGAGCTGAAGACGAAGTACTGTATTATATGTACTTAGCACCTGTACGGGTTATTTCAACTTCATTATTTACTTGTCAGACTTTATCTTTCTTTTAGAAATATTGGGTAATTCTGATCCTTTCCCCCCGTTTCTCTTGTTCTTTCCTTTTTCCCATTTTGTTAGGTGTTCCAATCACAAGGTGGATTTGGGTAGAGATAAGGGCAGGATGTGGAGTGGCTGCTTCTTATGCTTGGTTAGCTCTGTCACTGAGTTTGGCGATAGGCAAAAGCACCAGCCTTGATGACTGAAATTTATCTGGTTCATTACTTCTGGTCCACAGACCACTGCCAAGATTGTTCGTCGTCTTGTGCGCAGGGCTGTCAAGTTGCTTGTAGGATACTTGTGACTAAAGCTGCAGGAGGTATTTGTAGGCCCGATCTGAATGTCCAGATGTTTGTGTGGAGACATGTTTGGTAAATGGTGGATCCGTTACTTCACCTGTGGTAGCTTAGTGATTCACCATGTGCCTTTTTCTTACCTTTTGCTTTATGCGACATCACCACCTTGATCTCTTGGATCCTTCCTGTGCAGGAGAATGCTGTAGGTTGCATTGTGATGTTAAACACAACATTTTTGCTAGCGCTGTTACCCTTGGTTGGGATTTCTCACATAACCCTCTGTAAATCTGAATTAATTAATTCTTTCATCAATTTTAGTTACCTGATTCTTTGCTTTCACATTTTTTTCCCTGGTTCCTACTTTTATTGCCATTTACTTGGCAGGGATGGGGGGCAAGGTGACTGTTTCATCTAATTCATCATTTAGAAACTCATTCTGAGAAATAAAAAACATACGGACTTGATTTCTTGGGTTAACTGCATGGCACTGACAACTATATGTCCCTTTCAGGAAATGATTAATATGCTTAAAATCATGTGGTTTAGACTTCTAAGTTTTTGTAATTCCTATCTATCTTTGGGGAATATGCAAGAGAAAATTAGGAACATGGATTGATTTGGCTGCCTCTTTATTAGTGCATTTGAGAAGTACTTGACAAAGCGTTCTCCTGCATCTCTTTATGGAATGCATTCTTTGGGGTAGGGGCTCTACCAAATGATGACCCACACTGGACATGTGCTCCTGTTATGCCATCCCTATTAGAAGTGAATTCCCAGGTATTTCCCCACTATCAATTTCCCTGTACTTGCCCATCTGGTATAAAAGTCTTTTCCACTCCCTGACAAGAGACCAAAGTAGAGCAACCCAAACCCCAGCTCTGCTCTGCTGTGATTTCAGGGATGCGGCTGCTGACGTGGGCAAGAGCGTGCTCAAGTGCTCCCTACCGGGGAGAGAGGTGCAAGAGCTTACAAGAAACACTGTGACTTACACATTCGCTTTGTAATTTCTGCCATTTCTCCTTCCCAAATGCAAGGCTGCCCTTCACGAAGCCATTTATCGCTTCCTTTTGAACAACAATCCTGTGCCATTGTAGTTGTGAATAGTGTCTGGCCCCTGCTCAGTCTTTGAAAAGAGCTACTTTAAAAATGACACCTGCTTGTTGTGTTCATCTTTCACTACAAGCAGTGACCCTACTTATACCCCCATCTTCTTACAGTTTATGTTCAAAATCTTTGATCTTCTTTGGTACATTTGTTAGAGGAATGTGAGTCTGCGGACTCGCATCAGGTAAGATGTACCAACTGACAGATGAAGATTCGGAGCAAGACTAGTGTAAGCTTGTTCTTTTAACTCAGGGTTAATTGATTATCCTGAAGAGTCTACAGCCTGGAAAGGCTTAGCTGAGTGGCAGGGACTCGTAGCCAGTGTTTGTCCCTCTGCCTTCTGCCCTTGCTCCCTCCCCCAAATTATGCTTGAGATTAAGATTTATCTTTTCTAGGCTGCTGGGGTTGAGGCAGCCTTGGGCATCCGTGTTGTTCTTCTGTGATGAGATTAAAAATAGTGCCAACTTTCCCAGCCTGACTTTAGTGGGGAGGTTTGGGAGCAGGGAAGATCAACTGTGCAACTCTCTCCCTGTACCTTCATATAAACCAACAGGGGGTTTGCTCTTTTCATAAAATGGGCAAACGGACAAAGCTTTAAACATTGGAAGCAACATTCAAGTAAACCGTTGTTTATATGCAGGAGAAAAGGAATAGAGAGGGGGAAAGGTTATGAAGTAACATCTGTGTATGTCTCTTCTCCTGCTGGTCTCTTGCTTGTTGGCCCTTTAGTCTTTTGCTCAGTCTTAATTTCGTAATGAGCTGAGGAGGTAGGAGTTCACTTGGCTGTAGCTGGCAAAAGGTGGTATCTCTTACATAAATTGTGTGTACATAGAACTGAAACGATAGCTTACTTCTCTGTTAAGGAGTACCATTATATGGTATGAGAAACTATTGCTATATGTTTTATGCTATTGACATGATTAAAATCTGTGTTTGTTAAAGTTGTATGCTGAAGTCCACTTTAAAAATATTTACAGTTATCGAAGGAAGAAGTAAAATTCACTTTTGGTAAGATAGTGAGATACTTACTTTTTGCATTAATATATGCATTGATCATGGTTAACTTTCTGTGCTATGAGAAGTTAAGAAATTAGAGTGTTAAGATTTGCACAAACTTGCTGTTGTTGCACAGGTTTAAATCAGATTAAGGAGTGGAAGGGTTTTTACTACTTTGATTATTATTGAGTTTTTTTCTAAATCTTTTCAGGACACAGCGTGTGCTAGTTACAAATCTGTAAGCCCAGAACTGAAGGCGGAGCATGACCACCTCCATTGTGGATGATTATTGCTAATGGTTTAGGGCAGTAAGAACAACCCCCCAAATATTTAAACATTCACAAGTGGCTTTTTGGTAGTCATTCAATTTTAATGAAATGGGACAAAACTCTTGTCACTACCACACAATAATTGCCTGGCCTTTGGTTGAATGAAATGGATATAAAGGGGCCATAAAAAAAAAAAAAAGGTAACAGGAAGAATCTTGCTACTTAGAATAGGCAAATTTTATTGATACCCATTTATTAATGGAATTAGGTAGCTTTTTCTTCTCTCTAGGTTAGTTAATAGTCCCGTGTCTATGAGAATCCAAACCTTTTTCAGTGTAGTTTATTTCCTTTCTTCTGTTAACCTTCTGAGCTCTGCCATACAGATGCACGGTGCAGAGCTATAATGACTAGTTTTTGCCATTTATTAGGCACTGACACTGTGTTTAGATGGTACACTCTTTCTCTTCTCAGTGCTACAGGGACAGACTTTACTTACTTTCCAGGAATTGCGTTCAATCAGTAGCTAAGTGCGTTTTGTGTTTTCTGGCTATTCACTTTTATTTGGATATATTTTGTCAGAAAGAAAGAAAACTCAACAAATTACTTAAATTTAATCTTTGTAGATGTGTTGCCTTTCTCCCATCCTTTGAATATTGCTCTAAAACCATCTGATACACGTAAATCCACACTTACGTGACTGTTTTGGCATTAGTATTTGCTGCTAAGGCTGGCTCTGAAGCAGATAGCAGTCTTCCTGCCAATGATCTTGTTGAAACCCTTCACATTGCACCATGGATTATTTGGAGTATAGGCACTAAGGCTCATACCGATGATTTTAGCAGCTCATATTGCACTATTGATTCCAGCAATTCAATGAAACTATATAATACAGTTTTTTCCCCTAACTGTTTCTACCCATTATAATATCCATGTTCTTAAACAAACCTTCATGATGGAGCAGATACTTTTTAAGAGCCTCTTCCTATTCAAAAGTCTGAACCAAAACCAGCTTGTCATATTGACTAAGAGATAAATTTGATGTTGCCTGGTCCATCTCCCTATACAGACACATTTTGACACAGTGTATTTGAGTGCTAATAATGACATTAGAAGATGTTGGAAAGAGATCTAATTCAGCATGCAGAAGTGACTTTGCTGTCATCTCCTATTTTCTGCACAATTGACAGCAGATACTTGGGGCTGAATTTTTCTTTCAGGTCAGATTTCCAAGGCATGAGGCTGTCTGTTAGAAACAGATAAGACCAAAACCAATACCGAAGTACTTGTTGGAAGTGTCAGCAGTGCTGAGAATTTAAAAAGGGTGCTTCAGTTTTCTGTTTATGACATGACACAACAACATATATTTCACTAGCAATGAAATCCAAGCAACAACCCCATGTCAGTTTTTGAAATTTCTTACCAGGAAGATTTTGTAAGAGTAGTCTTATCTGGGAAGAATAAAAATTGTTTTCAACTAATGTATGTATTTTGTTACACTGTCTAGCCAATATGGTCTAAAATACTTTAAAGAAATCAGAGTAGGTATAAACAGCCTCGTGATCCAAAATGGGAAGTTACATGTCAAGTTTTCATTGTCAGATAAATACAATTTATATCTGTACCTCATTTTTAGTGTGCAAGACGCTCAAAGAGAGTAGGAAAAATATTATCTGAGGTAAAAACAAAATAAAAAAAACCTCTTTGAAATGATGCTGTAGATATTCCATACACAGTCGCTTCTCAAACAGCCCGTTTCATATCCCACCTTTTCCTTTCAGAAAAAACCTAGCTAGTCTACTTCTCGCTTTCTGTTGGTGTATGTTACTATCAAAATTAGCACTGCAAAACTTTGCCTGAAGGGTACCTATGAAGAACAACTTCTAAACAACCTGCTTCTGTGCAGCCTCCCCACCAGCTGTAGTGAAGCACAGTGCCGTGGTGATCTGAGGCTTCCTTATCTACAGCTTACGAATGCCGAGCAATATCAGGACTCTGCCAACCTGTCAGCTCCATTCCTGATTCGCAGTCTTTCCTGTTTGCTGATGTCTTTTGCCTTCCCTTTTCAAAGTAGATTGGACTTCCCGAAGTCAAAGCATTAGCCTGGCAGCAGTGGGTTTTCTAATGAAAGTTGTTCTTTGTTCTTGTATGCAGAGGAAGAGTGATGTAGGCTGAATGTTTTTGAAATTTGTTTTTCCAACGGCATACAATTGTACGTCTCAAAAAGCCCAAAATACCGTTGTCACCGGAAAAAAAATATCTGTCTGGCCTTGTATCAGCTCTCTGTCTGGGAATGGATGATACCTAAGAAACAGCAAAGAATTGTTCAAGAGCATAGGAGTATTTCTCTGGTACATGTTATAAGACCCCCCGCCCAAAGATTTGTAGCTCAGGACTTCCTCAGTCAGAAGGACACCTTTACATTTAACAATAAATTTTCTCCAGACACTTCCTAGCCTAGATACATCTTTATCACCTAATTCCAAGGGCAGTCGGTTCCCTCAGTTTAATTATTCAATGGATGAAGTGACATCTCTCTTGATATTACCAGTTTCTCTTTTTGACCCTCGTTCTTGTGTTGGAAGAGATGGTGAGCAGTGATTTCCCACTTGCTGTCTCTGTCACCTGCCATTGTATACACATCTATCACCTCTCTCGTCTTCACCCAGGCTGAGGCATCATGATCTATCTCATTATCTTGCAGACAGAATTTGTTTCATACCTTTTGTCTTTCCTCTTACCTCTTCTAGCTGAAGCACGTGGCAAACTGGAACCGCATCGAAGTATTTAAGTAGCATCAATATTATATTTTTATACACATGTACTATGATACTCTCTTCTCCGTTCTCTGTTCCTTTCCTAATAATTTCTAACATGGCTTTTTGACTGCTACAGGAATTCTGGAATAGTCCTCAAATGTTGACGGTGTTATTCAGTATAACCCCAAAGTCTCTGTTCTGATTGGTGATGGTCAGCTCAGACCCCATCATTATATAGGGAAAGTTCTTTCCCTCCTCCCACCCCTCCTGCCCCGTGAGTATCATTTCACGTTTTTCTTATTTCGAATTTCATCTGGCTTTATATCTAGCACCCAGTCACTTTGCATCATGGGTTTCTTTTGCAGTGTTCTGTTGTTTCTAAGTTACTCGGGGTTGTAAGGAAAGGAACACTTCCAGCAAATGCATTCACATCCCTAGTCACTCTCCAGACCGTTTATGAAAATTTTGTGTTTAACAAACTTGAGCACACATTCCTGTAAAACCCCACTGGAGTTCAATCTGTAAGTTGTCGCGCTTCGTCCTTGAAAACAAAAGCAGCAGCATCTGTTTGTTCACCTCTGCCACGTGCTTCCTAAAAAGCTGGCTTGTAAATCAAATTGTTTGCAACATTAGCAGAATTTGGAGAAAGCATGTGTTTAAATTGCACTGGGATGTCAGGTGTAAATTACGCCCTGCAGTGTGAGGACAGGACCCTGCAAAAAGACAGTTGGAGGATAAGTTCTCACACTAAAAGACCCTGTAGGTACAGGATTAATGCTCTGGCAATATGGCAAGAAGTGTCTCAGCTGAAGGATGTGGTTTAATTGGTATAAGAGATTAATTTCACAACTTGATCTTGTGACTATGATCTGAAGAATGACCAGTTGTGCACTGGGCCAGAAGCTGATGGCATTAGTTCAGCCTCTATTACTTTAGGAATTCACTGTGTGAAACTAGATCTTTGTTCTCTGGAAAAGAAACATGCTAATTTGAATTTCCTTATCCTAATTAATTGCCCTAATTAATAGTTTAATATCAAACCCACTTCTTTATTAAAAACTGTAGTGAAAATATTTCAGAAGGAATTTTGAAAGATTTGAAGTGAAGAGTGATATTTTGGTTAGATGTTTGCAAGTATATTCCCAATACAGGAGGAAGGTGTTTTTGTTGTATAGTACATATGCTGGGGGAAAAAAAAATAAAAAGGCAAAAAAAAAAAAAGCGCTTTTTAAATTAGAGTGGTAAGGAGTGGGAATGTACAAGAACTATGACCTGATGTTGCAAACAGTTTTGCTGCTTCTCTATTCTTTGCCTGCCAGGGCAGGCTTTGAAAAATGCTGAAATTATTTTGAGATTTTAATAAACAATCCAGGAAATTGGAAGTTTTCATTTTGACAGTTTCAAGATGAAGTGTTTTAACTTTAATATCAAAACTAATTTTTCAACTTGAAACATCTTTTTAGAAGAGGCAAAAAGCAATCTCTTGTGGAGATGACTGGTCTTGATCATGGGTGATGTCCTGTTGGATTATCAGCGTGGGGAAAGTAGCTTGGCTACAGCTGAAAATATATTTGCTCTATAGAAAAATAGTAAGCTTCTGGTTTTGGGTTGTAATGAAATATTTTTTACAGTCACCTAATAGTATTAAGAAGGTGACAGGAAAAACATTATAGAGAGTTCAACAGTATCCAGATTAACTGTTCTGCAAGTTGCTGACCACATAAGGAGCGGAGAGTGCCTCCCAGCAGGAGGGGTGGGAGGACTTGTCTCTTACTCTGTGCTTGTCAGCACATCTCAGACAGCCCCAGATTAGAGCAAATCCACCTGCTGATGGTTTTCGAATACGAGACCTGAAGCTGACTTATTCATAATATGCATGTCTTTATCCATCTCTAAGTAAAGGTGTTTTGAGGTCTCTTTCTCAAAGTGCTTTTTTGTAATAAATTGTGAAAAAGTGACACCATGGATTGTCGTGGATGTAGAACCAGACACACAGGAGCAATGTAGCATGTGAACATCTATTCAAATAGAAAATTTACACACAGGACAGAAATATTTACCCTGTAGCTGTAAAACGTATTATGAGAGCAGTGAATTGTTTTTTTACTAGACCAGTATTTGGAGCTGGTAAATGATTACCATCTACTCAAATGGTACCAATAGATCAGAGATCAAAATAGCTAATTCCATGCTGGGATATCATTTTACAGCCCTATAAATTTCAAATGTATTATTAGGACAGAAAGCATAAGCATGCTGAATATTTTTTCATTTGATGGTAAGGAATAGAAATAGTTGAGAAGGAGTTTTCTCATAAACGTGGAGTATGTGACCAGGCTACTGCCTGAATAGTTAAAATGAAGTGCAGAGGGTATGGCAAAGATGAGGTAATGAATTGTGGGAATGTATTCTTCTAGTATATTTTTGTACGTACTAAAACTTCATTTCTTTTGCAAGCATGTATTTACAGGTTTTTTTGCTACTGTTATCTTGCTTGTAAAAAACTTTGCGCCATACTGCGCAAAGCAAGTAACACAACAGCCAATGACCAGACTTGCAGTAAAAATAAAATAGTAATAGCTTTCCATACGACTGTGGTGAGCAGGGGCCACCCCCGTCTGTCTTCAGGCTGGTCTCAGTCCAGCTCCAAGAGGTTCCAGGCAGAGCAGCCAGTTCCAAACCCTGGTTGTTCAGCACGCTGGGGAACAGCTTCCTAATTGCTCAGGCTGGCTCAAAGTGGCGTGTGCTGTGTCTGGGACCTGGCTTGCCTTTAACTTGCCTGCCCACCGGGTTCCTTGCCTGTGCCTGCAAATCGCGCTCAGGAAGCGGCATGGCCTCTTTGCTCCTTCCTGCGTTGCCTCTTACCAACAAAACAGCTGAGCTTAACGGCGATGGATGGTGCCGGTGCTCCACAGCAAAGATTCATCTGCCGTGGTACTTAGTCAAGGTTAGTCTTCTGCCTATACGACTGTCGCCAGAGCAGTTGCCTTGGTGAGGGGATAGAAAACGCTCTCAGTGTCTCTCAGTTTAATGAAGTGCTGGGATTCAGTTGGTTCCTTTCCCCTTCTGCATGAATATTCCCATCTGTTTGCAGCAGAAAAAAATGAAACCACGTTCTTTTCTTTCCCATTTAAACCCTTAGAGCGCTCATTGTCTTTTTGGGAGGTGCCTTCTATAGTACTTAAAATTTAAGTTAGTTGAGGAACCAGAGCTGGTGTTGAACTGTTACCCACATCGGTGGTGGTGTGTTCATGAGTTTGGTGGATCATTTTCCTGTTAGGAAGCAGAGACAGTGACAGAAGATGCAAGCTCCTGCCTTCTGTGTATGCAGAGCAGCTCCGTGCAGCACGTGTGTATGTACGTGCATTGCCCTGAATTCAGCCTCCCTGTGGGTCGCAGGTGAGTGGGGCAGCCCTGTCTCCTCGGTCTCCGGTTGCCTATTCTTACCAGTACTGATTGTGATCTTGCAGCTGAGCAGCTTCAGGGCATGTTGAGTTAGTACATTGGTCTAATGGAAAGCTGATCAGAGCTTGGATGCCTGTTCTGTGAGAAAAACAAACAGATCTGACTTGCGATTCAGCTGTGGGATCTTGCGAGTTGTACTCAAGAGGATAGATGAGGGCGCAGGTTGAAGGGAGCAAGCCCCAGCGAGGTCAATTTATGCATGAAAATACCTTGTGACCATAAAAAAGTCTTACAACATCTTACTTTGCTTTTAGTTGGGTTTGTTTTGTTCCACCCCCCCCCC
>JANZLQ010000095.1:21576229-21598584 GCA_026212715.1 Elanus axillaris
TTCCTAGAGAGGTGGTCAATGTCCCAAGCCTGTCAGTGTCTAAAAGACATTTGGACAATGCCCTTAATAACATGCTTTATGCACTGGTCAGCCCTGAAGTGGTCAGGCAGTTGGACTAGACGATCACTTTAGGTCCCTTCCAACTGAAATAGTCTATGCTATTCTAATTCAAAAGGCCAAATATCCTCCTGATCTTAGTTAGATCACTAGATAGTACAACTAAGACACATCAGCTTGTATAGCCAACTTCACCCAAAGGAATGGTTTCATTTAGCATCATATCTGGTTACTTTTGCCTTCTCAGCCCAAATGATCAGATACCTGTTTGCAGATAGCTCATACAAAACAGTCCTTAGCACAAGTCCAGAGTGGGGCTTGAGTCAGAATAAGAAAAATTAATTGTTCTGCTTCATGCACTTCCATATGTAAATACTATTACAGATCTGAGCTGAAAGCAGTTACACAATTTATCTGCACATTTCTCTCTCATGCCTTCAGTGCCAGCCTTAATTAACAGAATCCAAAAGCACTGACTGCATTTGATTTCAATTGCAAACATACTCGGTTCAGGGACTAACCAAGTCCATTCATGTCAGGGAGCTGCATAAGTATCCTGGAATTGTAATACAAAATGTAAGCTTTAAGCGCCAACAGGACAACAGGCAACTGACACATCCATGGGACTACGTTACCTATTGTCGCTTCAGCTTACACTAAGTGCTTTTCCTCTCAAATACACCTTCCTGCCAAAGACAGCTGATTATTTATTTGCCTAGAATTCTTCAGTGTGCATTCTATATCATCTTGCTCGTGTGTATAAGCTACTGCACTGATACTTTAAAATCCTAGAGAGAGAAAAAGATAAAGTA
This sequence comes from Elanus axillaris, assembly GCA_026212715.1. Classification (NCBI taxonomy): domain Eukaryota; kingdom Metazoa; phylum Chordata; class Aves; order Accipitriformes; family Accipitridae; genus Elanus; species Elanus axillaris. The sequence goes on from JANZLQ010000095.1 coordinate 21,577,099, forward strand.
ATGACTATAGAAACAAGTACCCCTCAAAAGTGCAGTAAACTGCAGAAGAATTACCATTTCTTCCCATTGATGCTTGTATGGATTGGCTATGCAAACATAGGAGTAGATGTTTATTCATAATGGTTCTGCACACACTGCTGTGAAATAAGCTCTAGAGTCGTCAACCTGAAGTACTGTAAGAAAATATCAGGTATTGTATATTTTATGTCTCTGTAGAGCTACCGCATGGTAATGGCTAGTAGATAACTGCACAGAACAACCAAATCTGTCCTGAATATTTCATTAGAAATGTCCATCTCAGAGTTCTTAACAAATGTGGGACAATTGTGTTAAATTCACTTATAAAGTAATCTCTGTGAAATGTATTTCAGAAGACTCACTCTGCCTGGTTGCCTTAAAAAAACCCAACACAACAACCCCAAAAAACTGTTCCGTGCACAACTGAGTACAGAAGCATTACTCACATTAATGAGTAGTACTCTTCTGCTTGGCTGATAAGCACATAGCTACTCATTGGCTGAAAAGAACCCATTTACCCTACATTTTTTGTTACTTATTTCACTTCGGTGAAATAAAATAAGATTAATCTGGTACAATGGAAAACCAAAGCCAAGGAAGCCATTTAGGCTAGTAAAATTTTCAGAAGTGGGTACAGGTCTTTGTGAGAGTTTGCACTAATCACTGCCAATCTGATCTTTTTTCACTGCTAAACTTCAATTAGCAACTCAGGAAAAAGAATTCATTGCAAGGTATTCATCAGGGGAGACTTGCCCTTCTATTCTCACATAACTGTAAAGTTAACCAGTGTACTAATTTCAAGCAGGCAATGCCTTTTAGCCTCTACATAGAGCAGAGAATGGCTACCAAACTAAAACACCAGTTTGCTAACCAATTATCAATTAAAAACCACCTCTTAGCAACTTATAAGATAAATAAGAAGGTGTATTATGTCAAAACATTATCATGACAACAGAGTTGAAACCACCCAGCTTTACTATAATATTATTATAATGAAACACAAATCTAGATGCTATCTAATTGAAACAATGGGGATACCATCAGCATAGAAAGTTCTGATAGGGTTAAAATACTGTGTCATTGTTATGAAATCATATTTTAGAACTTCTCTTGGAATACATATTCTGGGTTCTGACTGCTTATATTCAGGATTTTTGTAGATCAAAAAATAAGCAAGCAATTAGCAAATTACCACTGCAATTATATGCATGGGATTTTGAGGGCAAAATGTAATCAGAAACGGTATCTTTTTATTTCCATCTGCCAAAGCATAAAAGGGGGTTTCTACCGTGCTGGACAAGCTTGTATAAAAGACCTGCAGCAAAAACAGTATTACTGATTAATACTCTGCTAAAAATTTATTTTTCAGAAGACTGTCACTGACGTAAGCCTTCTCTTACCAAGAAACAGCTTCAAAGCACAATGAGAAACCGTAATAAATGAACATGTCTTGAAAAGTGAAGTAGTCCATCTCGCTTGTTGTGACGAAAAGTAAGATTTCTTTTCAATATCTATGCAAAAGGATCAGCATGGATCCAAGTATGCTACTGAATGTCAAGAAGGAATATTGAAATACCTAACTGTGCCTTGTTCAGGCAGGCATAATGGTGCAGAAGTGCTGTTTCTTACAATTATTCCCATCAACCTAAAACTAAGTTTTTGAGAGCTAACTAGTATACATCTTTATAACACCACCATGGGTAACAACAGATCAAATTATCATCTGCTGAATCTCTTACCACAGTTAGAGAGACAGTCTGGCATTCAGTCTGCCACAGCATGATGTCCTAGAAATGCATACAGATTTACTCTCTTTAATACTACAGAATGCACTTAGGTACTCAATCTTCCATTCAACATGTCTTTTGGGAAAGGCTCACAACTCTTACTGCTCCCTACGTTCAGTCCATGCCTATAGGGATGGAGTACAACATGCATGGGCAGATCCCAGCATATTTAAGATAATTCACTCCATACCCACTCCATACCACTGTGGAAATCTGAACACATTTTGCACAAGAAGGAAGCATATGGGAAGGTTTTGTTTTGCTCATTTTTTCCCAAGAGCATCTCCTAGGGAGAATAGCTCTGAGCATACTGCTGTTCAGAACAGTCCATCTCAAGAAAAGATGACACCAAGGGAAGAATTGTTTACTGCCATATAGAAAAGATTTCAAATGGAGCCTCTTTTAATGGAAGCAATCTTAATAAATATCATCCAAGGTATCCAAACTGACAAAAGCATGGCCACAAAATTACTGCATTTAACAACACATTTCTCAGAGATAAAAAATGAATTGGCAGATGCCAAAGGGGGAAAAAAAGTTATGTGGCATATTGCATTTTTTTATGACAGATGGTTTCAAATGGATTAATGAGGTGAGTGCTTTCTAGGTTGTGGATAATATGTAACCTCCAGCCAGCAGACACCTCTAAGATTCTAAGATGTTTACACCTGAGTGGTAGAGGCCTACCCAATTGAACTGTGGAAACCCTGTGCTAATTTGAAAGTTATCTTCCAAATGAAAAAAAATTAACAGATATTGGAAGGGGCGGGGTGGGGGGGTGGCAGGCAGAGAGACCTTGTCACAACACTGGTATGGAATTGGAAATTCAGTACTTTTCCCCCCTCTGAGAAGCTATGATGAGGACACACACACAGACTACATGAGTTCATATTATACCATGTCAGTCAAATGAAGAAAAAGAAAAGGATCAGTAAGAGACATATTGTTCTCCCCTTCATTTCTAGACAATTTCTGAATGGCAAAAAATTACTTTTCCATTAAAAAAAACCAAAACAAAACAAAGTTCAACAGCGATAATGAATCTTGTCACTGCACTTAGGCCATCATAAAAGTTACTTGCTTGATATAACCAGCAGACATGGCACGTCTTCAATATCTTTTCGACATCTCCAAATTCTCACAGTTCATTTGGCTAAGAAGTTACAGGAAAGTGTATCACTTTACAGTAGGCAGAACCTTTCAGACACTAAACTAAATCTGAAAAATCTTTGTAAGCAAGACTTAAAGTCAGGGTTTGTGGCTAAAACAATTTAAATTGGATTTATATGAGTAGAGTTGCTGGTTAAACACTTCAGAGTGATTACTGTTATTCACTGTCATCTACATTTTGAAGTAACTACTGGAAAAGCACATTATAACAGTATCTACAACAATTCAAAGATGAATGAGAGCAAAATCAAATGACAAATATTAACATTCTCAGTGTAAATATTTACCAACCTAACAAAAATAATTATTGGGACACTCCATTTCACTATTTTCCTCCTGCATTTATCTTTTCATGGAATGTACATGAAGTCATTCTGAAGTGACTTACTGTCATATTGAACACACTACATTTCTCCAACAAAATGGAAAAAACAATGCCTGGTCACACACTATTACACTCCAGCTATTTCCACAGCAGGTTCACAGAGGGCCTGCATAGGCCAAAGGTAACTCCATGGCATACCCTAATCTTGGAAGAGTATAGAGAGTATTCATTGTTTTGTAATAAACTAAGAAGAAACAGACTAAGAAACAAATGACACTTTCTTAAAAAAAGAAAAAAAAATTAATGATGAAAATAACAAATCTGGTTTGTTTTCAAAATTCTCAAAGAGAAAAATTCAGAACATTTTTACTTTTTTTGCTACTAGACCAATAATAGATTCATGCTGTGGTAACCGCAGACAGAAGATACAGTCACCAGACCTTGCCTACAGAAAGCCAACTATGAAGAGCTGAAACACAAATGCTCTTGGAAGGACCTCTGCCTCGGTCATACAATGTCCTTGCTTAAAATTCATCTTTCTGCACTGTATTTGAGAACTAATGACCAACACGCCACACCCAGCTGCATCCCGTTTTACACAGTTCTGACTGCAAATCAATGCAGGCCTCAACACCCCAGTCACCATCTTGGTCTGTTCCAGGGCAACAAGAGGTGATCTGTATATTTGTCTTAATTGTGGGCTGGGCTATACACTGTATGAATCAAATGCTCTTAAGGATTTTTTCTTGACAGAAAGGGGTAAGAAACTTCTTAATATTGCATTAATACTGCCAAGCAATTTGTGACAAAATGGAAGATTGATACACTAATTCAAACTGCGGACCATATATCGCCCCTCTTTACAAATTCTTTATAGGAAGCATTCATTTCCACAAAAGGCTGACACACAAATTGTTATATAATGTATTTTTGTACCTTTGGGAGAAGAAAAAAATACACAAATATGTAATATACATAAAGATATAAATATAATATATTAAAACATTCTATATATGTTACCTATTTCATATAAATTATATTTTTATGTAACTAAAATGCAGAATATGCTCCTGGGTGATTGACAATACCCACAGCATTTGCCAGATTTGTCTTTTGTGCTCTGTTTCAGCATATCCCAGGTAGATTCAAACGGTAAAATAATTAGCCAAACTGGAATACATGGTTATTATCCAAAACGGTACTTAGAATTCTGCCCTAATAAATGTGATGAAACCCTTAACGACTTCAAGCAGTAAGGGGAGGGGGAATGGAAGGAAGCGAGTTTGAAGCTGTTTTCATTATGAAAACTGACAGGTCTTGGTTCCAGTTTCACCCCAAACTGCCACACAGATTAATATTTTTCTTTCAAAGCCACATTTTTTTAAGATATTACATTTTCCTCTGAAAGAGAAGAGCTCCATTCAAAGACATGCCCATTTATTGTTGTCAGATTCTGCCTAACTGGGCTGAGAGCCTACTGTAGCTCTGCAGATCTGTGACCTGCACTTCACTCCCTCCAGGCACTATAAATAATTTCCATGGAAACAGTGCTGAAGAAGATATCTGCAAGCCAAGAAGATATCTATAGCCATTCTGTTAGATTTATGTCTCTTATTTTTTCCTCTCCATTTTCTCAGTTAAAACAACATTAAATACAATTATTTTCTAAAATACTTTACACACACAACTAAAGTTACAAAAGAAATTAAAGAAGAGTGGAAAAAAAACCTGAAGGAGTTTCCTACTCCACAATATGTATGTATCTATCTAGAGATTATCTTCACATCCTGCATTCCCATTTGCCCCGAGGAAAGAGTACATTGCATCTACACTGCACTTCTTTCACCCAAGGAAGAACTGTCCCTTAGTCATCAGGGCTGGAGCTAATCCTCTGTATAATGTATTTAATGAGGAGTGTTCTGATTCACGCCTTGATGAGGCTGAGAAGTGGATTCATGTGAAATCAAAGCTGAAGGGCTCTGAAACAGCCTTATCAGACCACAGAGGGAGGAACTGAACATGATGGAATGCACTGCAGCCTAGCCAAGTGTAAATCTGCAGCTCTTCAGGCCTGAATGTCAATTTATCACACGGTGAAAAAAAAATCAGCTAACTTCCCAACCACTTCTCTTTCAGCAATGGCAAGATAATGCTCGATGCGTGGATGTAGTAAAGATAACTGGAAATCTACCAAACCCTGTTCCCTCATGATCCCCCAGATAACGTGAGTCCACATATATTGGAGGTGTACAGTACTCCCTCTTTCTCCTCCTGGCCACAGGAATACCATGGCTTTAGGCCCTCCCTGCAAACTGTACAGCTGGTATTGTTTTCATTGTCCACTGAAGCTGCAGATGACTAGTTCCAGATTGTAAGAGTTTCCTTACTCCAAGATCAGTCTACAGGTATGGGGAGAAACAGAGATTGCCTTTTCTCTCCTTTGGCTGGGCTTGTATAACCTGCCCATAGCTTAGGGGGAAAAGGAAGCGAGTCAAAGCATCCTATCAAAACTTAAATACAAACACATAAGGAAAAATAACTGTAATCACTGCTCTGGTATTTTTTTTCTTTTAAGTATAAAATAGTTGCCACTGAACATAACAATAAATTTAAATAACTATTCTTAGCTGCATTACAGGAATTTTTTGGAGCTCCTTTTCCCCTCTGTGCTCCTCCTGTAGGATCTAGTTTATCCTCACATAAGCTTTGAGTACTGACCACAAGGTTTTTTTTTCATTAAAACACATCAGATTCCACAACATCTTTTGCATTTTTGTCTGTATTTTAATCTCTTTTTTTATGATCCAAAATATTGGTCTCACATCAGGAAGAATGCATACTGTTCATAGCAGTATCAACATTAGCATTAAAAATAACGACTTAGGCTTCCTCAAGCCATTGCTCTAAAGCAGACTTCTTTAAGAAAAGATTGCCTACTAGTACATAAGCCATTAGCTGTACTCATCTTGTAAGGTGTCTGTCTGTACAATGAATGTTAGAAAAACACCTGAGAAGCCAAGACTTTCTTGGAATTTTTTGATCCAAAGAAGTTTAGAAAAATATCAAATAGAAGGTAATTTATCATAAGAGATATTTGTATTTACATCTGTTCCTATAGCTACTGAAATCCAGATTGCTGTTCAACCAATGTTTGACAGTTTTTAGGTCCAATAGTTAAAAGAACAAGAGTATCAATATTAGAAAGTTACTTCTTGTTCTCAATCGAAGATATCCTGAAGGTGGCTATTTCTTTTAGATCGTTCTCAGATCCCAACTCTACCTGTCAAAATTCACATTGTAACTACTTCAGATACTACCAAAGTATTTAACATTATGTATACTATTTAACTTCTCTGTGCCTTGTCTTGCCACTCTAAAATGATTCTCATAATAATTACCAATCTTCTTTCACAGAATTATTAAGAAGGTTAATTAATTTTTTCTAGCACTCCTGGGATTCTCAGATAAAAACCTAGTACATAGAAGAAGGGCTTTGAAGAAACCTTGAATTCACAGTCATAATCACAATTAAATCAAGGAGAAATTTTATATTGTTATTCTCAGATTCTCTTTTCTTCATCTCACTATTTTCTCCTACAAGTTGCCATTTGCTGCGAAGCAGCAAACTTAACTGATTCAAAATTCCATATTATACCTTGCTTTAGAAAAAAAAGGTAAATTGCATCCATCACACGTTAATCAGTTGTATCTAGGCAACATAGGTGAGGTTAGATCATGTTTTTGCAGTCACCCCTGTGCAATCAGATGGACTCAGCACCTTTCACCTCTTTCATTCCTGGAAGTAGCCACATTAGACCAAAAAAGATGCATAGCAACATAATTGTTCCTTAACTCCTGACACCAATCAGATACCTCATCAGAATCTGTTCACTGGGAACAGCAACTCACAACAACATATATTAAATCTACCCTGATCTTCCTGCTACTGTAGTTATGTACTTTGACAGTCAGCCCCTAGTTTCTCCTGTCAATCATCTGTAATTAACAACAGAGTAACAAATTAGTTTATAAAATATGGTCTAAAGATTAAAAAAGTAAGTATCAAGAATATGTGGATTAAGAAACAGTAAAAAAAAAAAAAAAGAAGAAATTCAACTCTACTGTATTGTGTATTTCAAATGTATGCTGGTTTCCTTCTGGCAGTTTTTAGTGGAAAGACAGTCTGGATGTTCCTGAGAGACAAACATTTAGTGCCTCTAACAATTATCTAATAAGAAATCTTATAAAGTACAGTAAGATAAATAATTTTGAGAATCACATTCAGAATTTAAGATCACGACATTCGATTCATCAGAGATTACAGACTGTTACTAAAAATAGGTGATCTTGTTCTAACTTTCTGAATATCTGATTAATAGCTAGTAACTTTAAATAGCTTAATATTCTGGCATTAACTTAAAAACAAGATACTACCTTTAAAAAAAAGTTTCCAGAAGGATAACATGCAGGTTTGGTTACTGAAATACACACCTTCAAGAAATACATGCAGTTATGACAACAGTGTGCATGCTTTCAGTATTCTCTTGATTTTTATTTACTGCTGAATCTGAGGCAGGTTCTGACCTCTGTTATATCCAGGGTAACCCCATAGATTTATTTCACTAACCTGAATCTGATTTTGGCTTTGTGATTCAGAGTTTGGACTTACTTTTATTATTTAAGCATGCTTTAGCCATATTAATATATTCACTGTCACACAACAGAACTATATTTGCCCTGTATGTAAGCACTTATGAGTTCCTATACTGCTTGTTTTAACTTATCACCTGATGTGGAAATACAGACCAATCAGATATACTGACAGCTTCCACCATGTACATACTGAGCTTCCTGAGCAGCACCACTGTGAACCCCATGCTACCACTGCAAGAGCACCATGCAGTTCAGCCTCGAACAAGCCAAGGGAGGAAAATGAGACATAAGCCACTGGCAAAACAGAACTGTCTCTGCAGCTGCTTTAAAAAAATTTCACTTTTCTGCCAAATGTTTTTAGCTGAAAACTTTCTGACTTCGTGTTTCAGCCAGCTGTGAAACTCCCACAGACAAAGCCACTTTCTGAATTGTTATACTGAGGAAAAAATAATAAAAGTATTGTTTCTGGCTTCCACTTTTGTGGATATTTATACCTCTGGAAGTTAGTGTAGACTAATATGCCTGAGGAAATTTTTCCCTTTGGTACTTTTTTCACTTTGCCGTACACAGACCTTCATCTGTTCTTTGCTAACTCATTCCCTTTGAAATAAAGCACTCTGAGATTGCCCCACCGCCCCATCATTTTGGCCCCTTTAAATTGCTGCAGCAGCAGAAAATTGTTAAGTTTTTAACTCCAGTAGCCAGTGGGGAAATCTCAAAACATGAGACAAATGGAACTATAAAAAAAAAATGAAGGGAAATATAAAGAACCTTAATAAATGTTTTTATTCTTTTGGGGGGCCTGACTCATGATGTTGGAACGAATAAGGCCAGTAATAATAGTAAAATATTTCATTTTCACTCTATTTATAGGACCAGAAAATTTTCAATTCTAGTCCTACCAGACCAGAGCTGTTTGATACAACTTACTATTTTTCTGCACTTAAATACATGAGATTTCTGAAGAAGTTCTAGCATAGTAGTACAAAAATTGCTTAAAGCACTTGACAGATGTTAGAAATAGAATTATATATCATTTATAGATACATAAATTATGTTTATGCCTTGTTTAAAATATATAGAATTTTTATATATTAAAGTAATACATATCTGTGTTACACATATAGATACATTGTATATTTATATTAAAATATCATATCTATACATGTCTATTTAACGGATAGTTACCATAATCCAATCCATAAACTTTAAGTGTATTTTGAGTTCCATCTAAACATATATAAAATAACTAAAGATGGTATCGAAGTTATAGAAGTGTCATAGTCACAGTGAAACTATAGGAACACAAACATTCACATCTACAGCACTGATATAGAAGGTTTAGGATGACTTAACAGAGCCTTTCAATATCTGCAACAAGGTTCTTGGGAAGATAAAGATTTCTGCAGAGGTGCCTGGCAGGAAGATGAGAAACAATAGACATGAACTAAAATGGGAGGTTCTGACTTGACATTAGGAAAATAGTTTGGACATGAAGCAGTGGAACAGGTAGCCCAGGTAGCCCAAGAAGTCTGCACACTTGGAGGTTTTCAAAATCCTGAGAAACCTACTTTGAACTCAGTAGAGACCCTGTTCTGAGAAGTCGGTTGGACTGGATCCTGGGTCCCATCCAATCTACATGAGTCTGAGAGTCTATGACACGTCTGCGTAAAAGCCAAAAGTGTAATTTCTTACACGTATAGATTCTGAAGCATTCCAGACTCTGGATGTTTAAATATTTTCCCCCCATAATTCTGACTTTTGAAACGAGAAAGAAATCTCAAGAATATAGAAGAAATATACTTAAAGTCTCTGGCAGATTATTATAATCACGTCATTGCGATAGAGTTGCTACTTGACTCCTGCACTGTGGTCATTTCCTGTAAATGCATTCTTCAGTACAACCCATCATCACGCAAAGCGGTGGTTTAAGCTTTGACAGTGCAGAGGACCATGCTGAGATTCACAGTTTTGATTCAGAAGTGGTGGGTAAGAAACAGTATATGCCAGGCCTCCACCCACACATCTGAGCATTCAGACCTTCCACATCTGTTTGTATTTATTCTAACTACCTGTTTGACACAGTTAACCTACCCGAATAACTTATCTCTTAAGCCAAACGAGCTTAAACTCATAAAGTTTAAATGAAAAACAAAAGCTCCAGAGATACTCAAGTTAGTGGAGTTTTTAATTACAGGTCATAAAGAACCTCTTTCTCTTAAGCAAGGGGGGCCTTGCTTTGCTGCTAACTGCTGAAACACATTCCTTAAGACTGGGAGATCCTTCAGCAAAGCTAAGCGTACTGTCAGTTTCAAGCTGCTTTTTCACTGCCTGAGTGTTGCTATACAAAGCTATGATGAATGAAAACCCAGTTACTCTCACCATGGTTTCTGGTGCCTGGTGATTGTATCTCTGGTAGCAAACAAGTAAAATCACCGCTGTGAGCAACCCACAGGTAACAGCTAAAGGCTTCACACCTTAGCTGTAGATTTGGAGTGGCCTGGGAACACTTCTAGTCTCAGATGATTCATCTCTTTTTACAGATATTAAATTCTGTGCTGTAATTATTAAAAAGTATTTCACGATCTTCTTGCTCAGAGATGAGTACTCAAATCATCTGGGATTAGGCTGTAATTAATTACGAACAGCATTCCTTGCAAGCATATCCACTTTTATGAACAAACCTAGTTTTTGCAAGCTATTTGACTTGGGGTTGGTCTAAACAGGCTTCAGTCAGTGGTCCCCTGCCATCATAGTGCAACTGGGTCACTGCAATATCTTAGAAAGTAGGCTGCCTTCTGCACTGTTCCTAGACACAAGAAACGCTTAAGATGTCAGAGTTCTACTGTAATTGGGCATGGCATAAGCCTCAGGCTCCTACTACACTGTTTTTACAAAGGACAGTATAATGCTACAGTCTTGAATTGTAGTGTCTTGGATTGTCTTCAAACTGTGTTTAAGAAAAATAATAGCTAAAATTCTGCAGAGGGGATTTAAAACACCACTGTGTTTTACAAGATGGGAATCATACAGATTTATTATATAGCTTTATATAGTTTAAAATGCTTCTGTAAATAGATCATGGGACTTCTGTTCATGTGGACACACAGTATCTCAGAAGCAGCAATACATACATATTCACTGAAGCAGAAGCCAAGCATTGTTTACATAACTCTTCTCCAAAAAAACAGAAGACTTGCTTTCACTCAGTCATACAGCTGCAGGGATTGTGCTTTTGCAGAAACTGAAGGGGGCGGGGGGGGAAATTAAAAGCAGCGCTGTTGGGTTTGTCCCCCTTAATGCTCCTTAATTTTTGTCTTGTCCTGCCCCCTGGTGGGAGCACAGGCCAAGGGTCTGTTGGTTTCACAAAGGCACTGCATTTCTTATATAGCTATTTGTGAAAAAGAATGTGTATTTAATGAAATACTAAGGGAAATGCTATTATTATTATTTAATAAAAGGCTATACGTCTTATCTAAAAATTAACAAAGCACCTGCAGAATTTTCACAATGTGGAAATAAATATCCTTTCCATTCCAAATAGATACTTAACAATCACTATTAAATGAGAATGGATAGTAAATATATATATATATAAACACACAATGTTCATTATTCAATGGTGTTTTAGTAGGAGCTCAGGATACAGCATCATCTATAGCATGAGAGAAAGTTTGTTTATTTACAGATTACATAAATTCCTTTACTTCTAGAAGGGTCAACAAAGATGACAGTACAGACATGCTGTGGGTTACAGCAGTTGATAGTTGAAAGGTACTTTATATCTAACAGGCAGGAAGGACAAAAGCAGAATCAAAGGCCTTAAATGTGTTAACATCATCCATTTATCTGCTGCAATTCTGCTCTCACTGAATGATTTCCTCTAAGAGTTACAAAATAAGATGCTATCAGCACAGGTAAATGCTGATTTTAACCTCTTCAGCCCATTCAGCCATGTTTAGATCATTTTTAACACATCTGTATTGCAACCTCAACTCCTTCATCCCATTTCAGCTCAAAACACTTCCTTATACTCCCGAACTCCCTCAGGCAGCCAGGTCCCCCACTGGCACTTCAGCTTCCTCTTGCCCTGAACTCCAGGTGCTGCAGACCCTAATGGCCGCAGGCAGCACATTTGGCTCTTGTCTACACCAGAGCTGTAGTGGGGGTGGGAAAAATCATTCAGCCCCACTCAGTTCACTGGAGGTTTGACAGTGAAAACACCAGCACTGCAATCTCTGAACACAACATACAGAGCCTTTGAGGCAATGATGTTTACAAGGGCTGACTATTGCAATAATAACGGCAAGACCAGGGTGTGATATTGGAGTGCACTCACCTCCCCATGCTCCAGGAACCACCACAGGCCTCTTGATAAACCAGAACAGTCTCAGCAGCAGCCAGAGCCCTGTCCACCCCAACTTCTTCAGGTGCATTTGCCTTCATCATCCATCCAAAACCAAACGGATCTTTACACCTTTCCCTGGTTTCCTATTGCAGAGAACAAGAGTTACTTTTTAATGTGTGTATAAATATGCAAGCTGATAGAAAAACTCAATCCTGTTCTCACTCAGACAACAGAGATGAGAAGTAGCTGTAGAGGCATATGTAAGAACAAAACATTAAAATACCAGAAAATATCAGAAAATAGAGCAGAGGCTTTATGGTTTCCATACACACCGTGGCCTGGATTCTCAGCTGGTATAGAGCAGCATAAATTCCACTGCCTTCAATTTAACTGCTCTGCACTCACCAAGAATCCAGCCACACGACAGCTTTGGGCAAAGAGAGAATAGACATCTTCTTGCAGTTACATAACAATTTGCCTAAATTGTGAATTTACAAGTTGCAATCAGACTGGCCTACCCTGCAGAGGCATGTGAAAATGCCCCAGGCTACGTAACACAGAATTACATAATGTCCCTGACGGATCAAAAACCTGGTAAGAAAAGGTAGGTTGCAGATGAAGATGAACTGCCAGCTGCAGGCTAAAACCAGAATGTTTAGAGAATGATTTCTTATGAATTTGTATTACCACAGGACAACCTTTTCTCTACTTATCCAACCAACTCAGACTAATTTGCACTCAGGCATTTAGGGATTATATGCCTTTATGAACCCCAGGTACTGCGGTACATAGGACTGTGTTTTCAGGGCCATTTGATGGCTTATATTAATAATGCTCTCACCACACAATTAAAACCTGATGAGATCTCAGTTTGGTTAAGTTTGGTTAAATTGTCAAGGGTACAAGTAGGTCCTATAAAGTCTAATTAAAAAAAAAAACAACCTCTCACTCTTTTTACATTGAAACACAGAAGGGATTCTGGTTCATCTCCAGTGACTGTAATTGATTTAGTCCCTGATTTATACAAATTTATATACTAAACAATTCAGACAAGGACCTGATTCTGCAATCCCTCTTTGTGTCAAACAGGATATACTCAGGTGAATAACAACATTGATTTTAATATTCTAACTGCACACAGGAAATCAGTAAATAAGTACGAAGCTTTGCAAGGTAAGAAATTATCTTATTTTTTGTGAAACTTTGGATTATAAAACACTATAATGCTTAAAATTATTTGGTTGGGTCATCCAGCCCATAAGCACTTTTCTTGAGATGCTGAGGGAAGAGGCAGATAGCCAAACCCTGCCTACTCACTACGGGCCTGTGAGTCAGAACAATCTTCCTGAAGCAATCTAAAGATAGCATAGGTCTGTCCCACCTCTAGGCCACAGAAAGTACTGCTTAGGGACCAGCCTTGGTGTTAAGTTCTGCAGGAGCTGCAGAATGGAAGAAATTCCCATCTAGCAAGCTCTAAGGCTTTCAAGACCTCTTTGTATAACACCTCTCCCTTTACCTGCTGTGATGCTCCATAGTTTCTGCCCCAAAGCCCAAACACGGAGTTGGAGCCAACTGAAGGAGGCAGTGAAGGAGATGGCAAAGGCTTTGGACATAGCTCCCAGGCATGCTGCTTCACATCTTGGAGCTGCTGACCAGGAGAGCTGACTTCTTTCATCAAACCAGAAGATACATCTGGAAAAAAAAAAAGACAAGTTTTCAAGACACATGGTCTTTAATAGCTTTTCTCTGCCCAAATCCTTTTCTTTTTTTAACAACCAACTGGTCTAATATAAAGTATCACATCTGCCTATCCATCTTGCATACTCACCAAGCACTAAAGTCATCTTAATAAAAGAAAACCTCTGGCATTAGAAAACAGAGGTGATTCCCTTAACAGATAGGACTGGTTGGTACATATGTCTGCGCTCTGGCCAGTTTTTGCTGTGGACTGCTGATGGTCCTTCCTCATCTAAGCAGTGTGCAGCAAATTCCTTACAAAACTTCTCTCTGTTCCCTTTCACTAACATCATACAGGATAGTTTCCACAGCCTCACAAACTCCTTCTCTCAAGCCATAATGGGGGAAGAAGGGAGTGAACCTGAAGTAGGAAGATATTTCAGTGATTTTGTAAGAAGTGTGAGGAATTCTATAGAAGAGATTAGTTCTATGTAATCACTAATGGCTTCCACATAACCATTGTGTGTCTGAGCATGTTCTCCAGAAAGATGTGCTGCTTGCCAGTCCCAGTATTCCCACTGTGATACCATTAGAGGACTTGTTCTTTTTGCCCAGGATGCAGCCAGCATAAGTTACCTGACCTCCTTGACAAGATTTTAAGCTGCTTAAAGGAAAGCAGGAAAGTACATGCCACAAAAAAAAAAAAAATTAAAATCTGCATTTCTTGACAGTACTAAGTACAGCAGAAACCATCAATATACCTCCGTGTGTGTGTGTGTGCATGAGAGTACCAATTGTCTGGACAAATAACTGAGAAAAAAATTCCAGTTGTGCAAATTTTAAAAAAACAAACATTTGAGCTCACATTCTGTACATCAGGCTACACCAGACATAACATGTTACACTGCACAATGTATAGCGCAAATATTTGTTTTCACTGTAAAAAGACATAAACTGTAGCTAATTAAACATCACACTGCCTTTGGGAAAAAAAAACAAACAAACAAAACAAAAACAAAATAAGAAGAGACTGAGAGGGCTATCTATACTCAGCCCAGTGACCAGAAACTGTAACTAAGAAACCTACCTCGCTTCTAGCACAAGCCATTGATTGGCCTTTTCATTGCAGACTGTGATCTGCGGCTGGGCTCTCGGTCTGGGGTCTGGGCAGCCTGACTGGCACTGTAATTCACCTTCTGTGAAAACTCCCCGCTGAAATTTTGTTGCAATGCCTCATGGGGATGGTCAGGTTTTCCATCTCTTCAGATGCCAGCCAATTGTTTTTGGCTTTACGGCCAAAAGGTGAATGACCCAGTTAGAGAATTAAATATTAATACTTGCATATCTTCTGTCTCCTAAGCAACCACTCTTCTCTCCTTTCTTGTTTCAGATCTAAAATACAAACACATGAAAAGATTAAGGCAAAAAAATACATTATTTTTTCCCTCAGAAGGATATGTGTTCTCCCCTACCTGAGGTATTTTTTGCCATGGCTTGTAAGCAGCAAATGCTAGAAAGACATTTGCATGACTTCATTGGAGAGATGTGAGGTAACCTGCTGGCACATGTCAGGGAGCTCTCGCCCAATTCACATCATGGATCTCCGCTCTGGCGCCTGGAGCGCTCATTCTCCCCCTCCTTCTCCAACCTTGGGGACGGCAAGGCCGTTTCTCACACTTTTCTCCTCAGTCCTCACCACCGTTGCGGCGTTTTGCCCTTTCTTAAACATGCTTTCACAGAGGTGCTGCCAGTTGGGCTGAGGGCTTCAGCGGCGCTCTGCTGCGGGGCTGGTGGAACCGGCTGGAACCGGCTGTGCCCGGTGCGGGGCAGCCCCGGCCTCTCCTCACAGGGGCCGCCCGGCAGCCCCGCTGCCAGCGCCTTGCCTCAGGTACAGACCCGCCCCGGGAAACCCCGTAACGAGAAAATGCAGGACAAAGGGCATTTTCTGGGTGG
This sequence comes from Elanus axillaris, assembly GCA_026212715.1. NCBI lineage: Eukaryota > Metazoa > Chordata > Aves > Accipitriformes > Accipitridae > Elanus > Elanus axillaris. The sequence goes on from JANZLQ010000095.1 coordinate 21,593,030, forward strand.
GATCCAGGGAAGTGAAGCTCATTCCGCTCCAAGAATGACGACAGTTTGCTGGTCTTCCTCGATGAAAAGTGCTGGTTTTCCCCACCCACAGAAGGGACTTCTTTTTTGCAATTTTCTGAAATCTGTGTGGTACCTCACGGTCCAAGCAAGTTGAAATTGAATTCTCCTTAGTGAAATGAGTCACTGCAATCCTCCACTCACATCCGTAATTATATCCATGCATGGGTAACTATTTGAGCTGGTCAAAATTACAATGAAAGAAATATACCATCAGCTAAAATGCACTCGCATGAAAGAACTGAACGGATTTGAGAAATACAGCCATTCCCAAAAGGCAGCTGTATTACCTGTTAGCAGCTAAAGGTGAAGTGAAATTTCCAGCATGGTTCTCCTAAAACATAGGGGTCTCCCTCAAGAGAGCCTTTGAACTGTTGGCTTTTTGTCTTAATTCAGGATGAAAAAAAAGTCTGCAAAGAGAAAAAATCACTTGAATGTTTTCCTGGAGGAAAACACCATTTCCCAACTGCCTTCCTAATTCCTTCGAGCAGTCTTTCTTTGCAAAGCACTTTTACCAAAGCTCTTCCAGTAGGGAATATTTTATGAAACACATTTGAAAGAGATTAAAAGATGTTCATCACCCAAAAGATGCGACGACATAGCTTAGCTTCTCCTTACAAATAGTGTAATTCTCCCCCTTGGGTCAGCCAAAGAAAAATGTACTTCAACAGAGCAGCAGACAAGATGGCCGCCTCTGTCCTTTGCTTTTCCAGCACACACTGCTGGAAAAAATGCTCACTGCCTACTTCAGAAAGTGCAGGTTGTTAGCAGGACAATAAAGGTTAAGTAAATACGCAAACACGAGTCTAACCTATTTCTTATCTATGACCTATTAATATGCCGAAAAATAACAGCTGGGAATTAATTGTTGAGGATACTTAGTACACCAAGAGGAAAAATAAAGGCAGCCTCAGATCAAATTTTCTTCTAGAAGTTGCTATATAGAGACAAAATCTTCCTTTTGTGCACCTACTTCTTAATCTTTGCTAAATTTTTAATGTGATTAACACATAAGGTCTACACAGGGTCATTAAATCCTCCAATTTTATATTTAGAAGCCCACAGAATTTCTTCAAAACCAACAATCATCTATTTTTTAGTTGAAGCAATGGAAAGTCCATCACCCCTTTCCTTCTTCCTTCCCGTCATTAATATGTCTGACTTACAAGAATGTCACCTGAAACACTACAGACCCACACTGATAAAATCATGAGTCGCCTTCTTTACTGCAGCAGGACTACAAATAGGAATGCTCCTCCTAACATGGCTGTAGAAATGCAGTCCAGCTGCTCAGTGCTCGGGGACAAAGAAGCGGACGCTTCTGCCTGGGCAGACGTGACAGTTTCAAGAGACCGTGCTGTAGAAATCCTGTTGATGGCATGTGCCCTCAGAGCCGAGAGCCATCAGGGAGCCCAGTTTCCTTTTCCTACCTTCACCACAGGTAACATGATTACTGTTTTTATCTACCCACCAGTACAGAAAGTCTCTTCTGCTGCTGCTGTTTGGTGCATTCATCAGTAGATTTCCACGAGTTATATTATGTGAAAATCTGGACCTTCATTAAAGTAAAGTAACGAGGTAACTTTTATACCTGCATTCAGTTATTAAAAAATACATCTATTTTTAGGAAGTAGTTTACACACCTAGGAATGATATTATTACTCCTTCATTCCTGTGACTTCTCCAAGAGAAAAAAAAAAGTTATTTGTACTACAGTACTAATTATATCCCCCTAACAGTGTCTGACTGTGCTAGGCACAGTAAATGCATGAAACAATAAAGTGAATTCCTGCCTCACAGAGGTTACACATTAAGTATACGTGACAACAGATGGAGAAAACCCTTGAGTATTAATATTGCATGCACCAGAAGGGATTATTCCCACCATGCATGAATTAGACCGTACACTGTTGCTATTTGTACTGAAAGTCCTTGGTCCAATACCACGTCTTGCAGGACTGGAGGTGGAATTAAATTTTCTTTCAAAGTCTGCAGATTGAGTTCTCCCTCCCACACATTTCATTATACTGCTGTCAAAGTTCATTCTCACAGGCATTGTCATTTTTATTTTGAAAATGTTTTCAGATTGCAGAAGGCTGCAATGGAAAGAATCACCGACAGAAATTTGGCATGCTTTTCTGTAAGCAGAAGAAGGAAACTCTGCCTGCATTGCAGGCATGACAATCAGCATATCCCACAGGTAAGAGTACTTGTTTCCCTCATCTGAAAGCAACGCAGAACATGGCTGCACCAACAGTCATCATTTACTTTCATGTCAGCACACCACTGGTCAGCAACAAGGGAAAAGGAGAGCTTAGTAAAATCTAAAGTGCTGTGCTTGAATATGCAGGGTCTGGAGCATTTCTGCAGCAGACTACTGACCTGAAAGTCCAGATGGTTTGTAACCAGGGCCCTTACAAGCCATTTTCACTCTGACCAAGCCAGTTTAAAATCTGTTATGCTTGCCTCTACTGAGAACGGCTTTTGGCATCTCTCAAATACATTGTAGAGTGGTTTTCATTTTTGAGAAGCTTTTGTTAAGAAATACTAGATGTTTAGCTTAAATAAGTTTTAAATAGAATTAATCACTCTGAGCCAATCACTCAGCATTAGGACGCAGGGATCATAGCATAATATTGTGTGATTTGGTATACTGTTTGTTTAGCAATACTTACTTAGCACGAGTAGCTAGATTTGCTGAAGATTTAGGCCGCAAGCTGTGTACTTTCACCTAGATTTGCTGAACTTTTACCTACTTAAGCAAAAGAGGGCCTCCAGTGCCAGAGCGAACCAGTAGATTAGGAGGGTACAACCATCAGAAGCTGCAACTCAACAAGATGATGGCCTGCCTGGAGACAGTGAAGGAATCCAATAAGATGTTAGAAGACCTCAGACCAGAATCACTATTAGACAAAAAGGCACGTGAAAGACATCTTAAGAATGCACAATTGCACAGATTGTAAGGGCATAATTGCTCAGGAATTTCTTTGTTCAGGGTCTCTCTCCAGAGGCACAGAGCTCAAGCTGTTTTTTCCCCAGCTGTACCATTTGAATAATTATTTATTTTTTTTTTTTTTTAAGAAAAAGATTCGATGCCTGAGACTCTGCTACAGGAAACCTAGGTTTGAACTGTGAAGAAATTTCTTTAACACTTTGTTTCTTCTTCTTATGCCCAATATATTTGAACTTCCATAGGACTAATCAAGCCAAAAGAATACTCTGTCACAGGCTGTGTGTGGACCAGATGTGCTTCTGATGATGTTGCTGAGAGATTTCTCCCAGTGGATTTGAATTGGGAACGTGAGGAGGCCATATGGTAGTAAAGGTAATTTACATAGCACCTTTTATCACCAAATATCACAAAGCACCTTGCAAATCACCTACTGTACAGGAAGAATTTCACTCAGAACTGAAATGCAAATACCTTCGAGGTAAAACTTGGCAAATATATAATAGCATACAGTAATGCTATGAAACAACTTGTAACTAGTTGTGAAAAAAGTCATAGCAAACTGAAATCATGAGAGGAACATAGGCAGACAAATCATAGTTACAAATCAGTTGCAATCTACAGTTCCACCCTATATGTGAAGCACTAATTTATGAAAACGAGCTTCTTCCTTTTGATAAATGAAACTCTGTTAAAATTATCTGCAAATATAGACATTGAAAATAGAACACAAGACTAAGTGGATAACTTCATATTAGTTTTGCAGACATTTACTGCACATATGCACAATGAATGTAGATGTATCATCTTAACCCCAATGTCCCAGAAGGTAATGTGGCCAAGAAGAGTTGTACTATTTTTATATTTATTATTAAGAGGTAGTTTGGGAGGCTCTGATACTGTCATGCATATCACTACATAAGTTAGAATAATCAAGAAAAAGCAGTTGTTTCAAATACAATAAAATTTTCTTTCTATGCATCTTGGGACAAATGAACAGTAGGAGAAAGAACATGTGGTAGAGTGCAATATGCATCGGCGTCAGCAAAGAAAACAGTATTTTAATTTTCAAATGAAACAAAAGTCCTTTAGTGAGGTCTATTATTTGAAAATGTTACTTTCTTTTGTTATCGTTCTACCACGTCCAGACTGACACTTTGTTTCAGCCCAGAATCTGTCTAATCTGTAGATATATTCATACTATCTTTAAGTTCCATAAGAAGGCAATTCTAAATGCTGCTTAACAAATCAAATGAACATTAAGTAGACATACAACATAATTTAATCTATGCTGTATATTTATAGAGCTCCCAAAAGAAATTGCTACAAAATCATTCACTGCACTTAAAATTAAACTGGAAATGTAGTTTTATTTAAAGAGATTTTTGAGACAAGGATTTTCAAAGAACCCAGAGAGTTCAGCTGCCAGCTCCTACCTTTTGATTTTCTGTTTCTAAGAACTGCTATCCACCCACAGTAACCCAGGCTGGGTCACACAGTCACAGCAGTCTCAGTATCACGTTTATCCTCATAACCTAATCACAGCAGTCCTCCCTATCCCAGAAAAGATGTAAAGACAAAGTGACTGTTTCTATAGTAAATGACCAGCAGGTCTTGTCCTCTTTCCAGCGTTGCAACCTTCTGTAACCAAGAGTGCATCATTTTCAGCAAAGCCATGTGACAGCTGCAAAACTTTTGTGTATTAAACTAGCTGCTACTTAGGAGCAAAGTGTTTGCTTGGAGCTCTTCAAACCCTTAAAACTGACTATGACAAGATACGGTGTCATGATATTCCAAAGGAATAACAGCAGAGACTGTACAGCAGACACACCAATACATGGCTGTCTTGAAAATTATGGGTTAGAAAAGACACCAAAGATTTCATTAGTAGAAACGCAGATCTCTGAGGGGGAGCAGCACAGTCATGTAGTGAGGTTCTGTGTGCTTACCCCTGACATGCACCTAATTAGCATTCCTGGAAAATGTGCGCTAGCAGTATCACTCCACAATTATGATGCCCATTTTCGTGGTCATGTTTTGTTCACCTTCCTGATAGCAGTACTTACAACCAGAGGTGCAGAATAGCAAGAATACAGTGCTCTCAACCCCCAGCAGCAATTTTCTTTTTTTATTTTCAAAGTAAGAGTCATATGCACTAAAAGTATGTAAAAAGACTGTTATTAAACTACCTTTATATATGTTTAATGGCACCACATGCTGACTCAGAAATTCCTTTCCTCCAAGCTTGTACAAAGTGGAGGGTCTAATTGTGAATGCTTTATTACTGTTTTGATAAATGTACCGTAGCATCCATTCCTTTTCAGAAAAATTTCACACAGGTCTCTTAATACAATGTTTTAAAGATAAAACTCCAATATTTCTATTTAGAAGAGCAATATTAGCTTCTGTAGCAAAAATAATAATAATAGCACTTACCATATTTTAGATCTTCAAAGTGCTGTATGGGTATTAAGCAATTTATCTCTCTTGGCAAGGATTTTAGTTTGCATTGGACAGTAAGTAGCAGCAGGTATCTTTGCTTTTCTTT
>JANZLQ010000095.1:21604165-21620621 GCA_026212715.1 Elanus axillaris
CCCCCGATATATCCCATATCTTTAAGCATTCTGGCTAATACCATCTGCACTCTGACTAAACTATAAAAGAAAGCACCTTAAATTTTATTTATCTGATAAGGGTCAGGCAAACCCACATGCTAAACGGGTTATTAGATTAAAGATTTAGTGACCAACAGAAACTGAGAGGTTAGAACGCTATAGATGTATGAGCCGCAGAAGGAAAACAAGCAATGAGAAAGTCTCCCCACAGACATGCTACACACAACTAGTCTTGCAGTTATGTGTACCCCTGGATGCAATATTTAAACATGTACAAGTACCCATAAAGATACCCAATATCTTTACTAATTACTACTAATTATTATATATATAAAATATATATTTGCATATATACATATATTCATGTATATAAAATTATATTCTGGGGATAGTTTTTAACTTTGTCTCTCTAGGTTATCCTCACTTTAAAGCTTTTTCCCCTATTATTAACACATACATTTTTCATGAAACATCTTCCAGTTTATATTGGAATTTATGACTTGATGGATACATGAAAATATGTTCCTTATAATATGAAAGAAATCAGGTTAAAGTAAAAAAAAAAAATAAAAATGCGACAGGTGCTGCTTCTTGCTAGTTTTCTTTCCCTGGACTTCAAGCCTTTTATTTACTGAAGGCTAAGTTTTCCATCTGTGAGAAGTGTAACCATCTTAAGCTTTTCAGACAAAAAAAAAAAAAAAGTGCCATGATGAACCTCAGAAGAGTTCTTTACCTGGATATATCCCAGACAAAAACTGTTGCCGCTTATTGTGCAACATTAATGCACTGTTGACTGAAACAGCTGGAAGTACTTTGCAGACCACTGGTAGAAACTGCCTTCAAAACCAACTTTTGAGTGAGACGAACAAACCTTGTTTCTTTTGGGAAATAACATACAGCTAAAGAGAAATCCCAGTGTGACGAGTAGCAGTAAAACTGAGGATGATTATGCTTGTAGAGTATGGCCAGGGAACAGCTGCTACAGTTCTGGAATGACAGGATTTACTCAGACTTTGCTCCAGAAATGGACAATAGAACTTGCATTTCCAGCTGTGAATGTACTTCTGGGGTCCTACTTCTCTAGATTTTGGTTCAGGATATTGCGTTCTTCTGAATTCCCACCCACTTTTCTGTAAGACTGCATAATGCAACTCTTTCGCCTCGCGCTTTAGATTCTCATTATTACTCCTACATTAGGTACCCAGTGCAAAATGAAAATAAACAAAGGAAGAAGTGAAGCAAAAAAAAATCCAACCTGTATGACTCATCATGTGATACAATAAACACTTTTCTGCATAACTCAGAGAATCTGTTCTACCAAAAGAAAAATATACAGTTGCCTGCCAGTTGCAGAAACACAGGCTAACACATTATCCTTTCAAAAGTTCTGTGCATTTTTTGGTTGGTGTTTTTTTGTTTGTTTGTTTTGTTGTTCTGGTTTTTTCTTAAACTTGCAGAATAGGTAAATAGTTTCCTCTGGAAAAACCTGTTCCAAGAATCCTGAGGACTGAAAACACAGCTGTTCAGATTCACTGATCTAACCTGTAACACCGTGGATACTCCTATTGGTGAAGCAGGCTTAAAGGGCAGACAAAGTGACAGCTGGTCCATTTCTTCTCTTGCACATAAATCCCATTTAGAATAGGATTAAGATAACTGGAAAACAACTTATTGACTGAACAACAAATCCTACCTAGCAAGGGGATATATATGATTTAAACATTTTTAAATGTTTAAAGTGGGCTTTAAATACTCTCTTAATAATGGCTACTTTAAAAGGGAAGGAACATTTTAGAAAGCATCTTCAGGTTACTTCAACTTACTAGATTAGGGAAAGGAGTGTTAAATACTTTTTTGGTCTGTAAATATATAGCATCCACAAGGAAGGTTTTTAAAAGCATTTAAATAATTTTGGAGCATAAAGTTAGGAAAATATTTTAAATCACAAAAATTCTAAGCAATGCAATCCCATTGATTCTAATTTGTACTTGAAATACTGATCTCATTTCTCCATCCATTGAGAATGGAATCCCATTTATATCAGAGTACAAATTCTGGCCCCAGACTTCCTTATTTCTGATGTAATCATTTGCTGCTTTAAATATGTGTAAACATTTTGAAGTCCACATATGAACTTAAATTTTAAGATTAACTTAGCAGAAGACAAAGATGAAATAAGTTTGTGAGGTTTTTTTTCAAAATATAAGAAGGCAGGCTATACTAACTTATGAAAGATTAAACAGAAACACTGTCTCTCTATTGGCTTCTGCAGCAAGAATGTATTTAATTCAGTGGGGTGGTTGAATTTACTCTCAAATCCATAAACTGAACGCATTTGAATTCCCATGTAATCTTTCTCTTGATATACCTCAGTAGCCTTCCCTTTGAACTTCACATTTGCTTTTATGTGGGAATATTTTTAATTTCAAGTGCTGACCAAATGAGGCATATATTAATATTTTTTAAAAATAAACTTCACTGGAGAATAAAACATGGGGTCTTTGCAAGTTTGAACAAAACCTCAGGGTGGATCACAGTGTAAACAAAATATTAATGCATCCTTAATCCCAGTGTGGAGATGGATAGTCTGCTTGTGTATACGGATGAGTGATGACTTACTAGAAAGGTGGAAATTGAAATTAAACCTTGATTCATATTGAATTACGAGGATGTCACTTCATCATCATGTGTTCAACTCCGTAACATCTTAGAATTTGCTAGTAACGAGTCTCATTCGCCACCAAGATTCAGATCACTGCGCTGACTTGTAAAATAAAACCCCTCACCAAATCCTGCTGAGTTTAGTCACCTCAATGAATTAGCAGGAAAAAAACCGAACACACTGACCGACTCTCCCGTTGGTGTTCTTACAAAGACTTGAGTTACATGATACTGAGGGTAACAAAGGGATTCCAGATTCACACTACATCTTTATGTTGTTAGTATTCAGCTTTATCTCGTTTAGAATTTTTTCCACAACTGGATTTTACTAAAGGCAGCTCCACTTGTTTTGCAAGTTTCCTATATTGATTTTGGAAAGCTGACTCCTACTTATATAATTGGAAAGGTCAAAATGTACACCATCCCTTAAGGAGCATAATGCTGTTTTCAGCAGAAGTCCACAGCAAAAAAACCCTTCAGGTCAGCTGAATGGAAATCCAGCGTAAGAGCCACTGGCATTTTAGACTCATCTTGGTAACACTGAAATGATGATCCTGAAATCCTTACTTAGACAAAGCTTCCCCTGAGTCCTAGATAGCTGACCAGTAATTGCACAGATTAACACTTGCATTCAATGACAGACCTGATTGCTTAAAGTTTATTTTACTTTAAGTTAGCCATTCTAAAACATTCTTCCAGCTATGAATACAGCTTCTCTAAAATTTCATCTAGGAAACTAAATTAAAACTGCCGTCTCAAAAGAATCCATGCCATCTACAGTGCTAACGTTACAACAGATTAAAACACACAGGTGAAATAAGTTTCATAAGAAACAGGAATACTTAATAATTTTAAAATACCTGTTTATCACCAGAAGCATACACAAAGGGAAGAAAGAGAAATAAGAACGTAAGAAAGGTTTACTTCTGCCATGGTCCTAGAAGATTCGGGCTTGGGCACTTAACAGTTAAAGAAGCAATGGCACACTAACTGAGCACATTAAAACAAAGAGTTGGCAGCTTCTGAAGGAAAAGGGCTTGTGCTCCACTGTTCCAACTTGTCAGTCAACTCATGCCAGCACTCTCCACGTCTGCCTCTTCTACACACCCTCATTACATGTGTCTGTCTGGACTGATCTGCTCATCTGCTCAGGGACTCTCCTGACAAGTCAAAAATTCTGCCTTCTCGCTGCCCTGGAATTGGATCAAATCGCTTCAGCTTTTTTTGTAGCCCCACCAGGAGGCTTTTTGCTTATGGTCTCATTCTGTTTTCCTTCACTGCTTGTCTGTTTTTGATTTCTAGAATGGAGGAAGCCGAACTGCTGAAAGAAAGATTCCAGGCCATAACAGTAAGTGCTTATAGTTATAACTCGCTGTTAAAAAAAAAAAAAAAAAAGGCTTAGAAGTAGTACTGTGTTAATGAGCTACTGCGTTTTTTCTGAAGAATGATTTATCCCAGGACAGAAAAAAGAGAGAGACTTATGTCAGCTTGAAATTGTTACTTTTAAATTCTGGTTTATAAGCTATTGCTTTCAGACAACAAAATCGCACGTACTGACTTTATTACGGGTTGTATTGCACTTTAAAATTAAATGCAAAGCAGTGAAAGTAAGTGTGCAAATCACAACTGGACAGTCTAAAATACATATTACTACCATCACAACAGAATGTTTGCCTGAAGGACAGCAGGTCAAAAGGCAGCTAGAGAATTCCAGAACAAATCAATTTTCCCATTTCACAACAAAACTGAGAGATGAAAGATTTTTTGTTTTGCATTGTGGAATTAAATACAATTTCTGAATTCTTGATGAACTATCATAAATATTGCTGTCTGATGAAAAGTAAAAAAGGACAAGCTTAGATTAAGCAAATTCCTACCTGTCAGTTTTCAGCTGGGGGGGGGGGGGGGGCGACACAGGGACAGGGGACACTGACTCGGTATAGTTTATGCTGAAGCCATTAGAAAACATTTTCAGTTTCTCCTCTAAAGGGAAATCCGATTCAAAAATCTTTATTGTGTTTTAGAGGAACTACTGAGCTATTTTTAAAAGGAATATAACCTAATGTAACAACAAAGGGCTGAATCCAAATTCTCCTCTGATTTGGTCTCCACTGAAACTTATTCAGTTATAAAAGAATTATACTGAAACAAAATTTGACCCTTTGGGGTGAAAGGAAAACTGCAGGAGAATCATTCACTGTCACAGACAATCTTTAAAAACAAATAACGGGAACAAAGATATTTTTCACACTCTTAGCATGATAGATTAGTTGTGAAACAAACACTACTGGCTGAATAAATGGTGGGCAGAGTTAAAAAATACCTTATTGGAGCCAAAATAAATGTGAAAAGACCTAACTGGAAATCTACAGGAGTTGAACAGGTTGGTTTTTAATTATGACACTTGATAAAAGCCAACAGGCCCATTTATCTTATACACTTGAGACCTGACTCAAGCCCACAATAAGGTAATTTGAAATATTTTAGGGCGGTTAGAATGTTTGTTTGTCTAACTGTAACGGTGTTTGAGGCAGACTCATAACCTGGACTTTGTCTCTAGCGTATGGGTTCAAAAGATAAGAAGTGTTTTGGCACTCCAGCAAAGTCCAGGCCTTGCAATGTTTTATACTTCCTGGTATCTAGCCGGGGAACGGGGCAGCACGCTTGCCTCCTGAGGACTCCTGCAAACACACCAAGGTTAGCATCCTCTGGCTAGACCTCTGCCTCCAGACGAATACTGGAGAACTATTTTTTTAGGAAACTGTGGCAGTTTCTAGTGTCTTGCATTACAGGAAATAGGAAATTGTATTTTGGTTCTGGCCATGCCTTCATTTATTACACTTACTACGTAAAGGAACTATTTGCTCTCTACTTTCATCAAATGAGAGCACTTAATTGAAACACTCAGAGTATTTGTTACAACGCACTGTGGAAATGAAGGAGCCTAAATAAGGTGAAGTTATCATCAGGTTTAAGAATCTGCAGCACAAGTTGTCCAAGAAAACAACACATTATAATTACAACCGCAAGTTAATCAGTGGCTCTGGGAAGGTGTGTCCCAAGCAACGTACCTGGGAGTTTCAAGTGCTACCCACAAGATGTAGGTTGTAAAGGATCTAACGGAGGATTGCAAGGGGCACTCAGAGCAGTAAACAACTACATTTGTGCTAAAACCTGATTGGTTTCTGTTGTTAAATGCCTGGCTCCTTTACAGCATCTGGCTGCTCCCACAGCTCTGAAAAGGAAACTTTTTTCTCTGTTATGTAGCTTCCACCTGCTGCTGGTGTATATAGAATATAACAAGAAAAAAATCAAATGCACCCATTTTGCTAGGCTGTTGTATCTTAAAATACAAAAGCTTTAATGTTTGGCAAACAAAGACAAAACAGTCAAAGAGGAATCTTAAGCTTAATCCTTTCTCATCAAATCCTCCAGTCTGTAGGAAAACAAAACCGATAGATTTGAATTGTGATTAAAGATTTGAATTATGACATTTCTGCAGTCTCATGCCATCAGACTGAAGTGTCCATACTTCCAGAGAAGACCCCTCAATAACCAAGCATTACCTCTGGAAAATTATATGAAAACATTAGCTGCTCCATTGGCTTTGACAGTACATGGCATCTGCCGTGGGACCAAGCAGACTAACGTTGGCGTCACTGTGGAACACTGACACAAACTAATGGACTTGGCACATAAGATTCCTAGCAACACACTGCTCCATACATGTGTTTCCCTTCCTCTCAGACAGATCCAGTTTAGAACACAGTGCTTTTCTGTGCTCAAAAGACAGGTAAGTTTCCTACACGTTTCAGTAAGAATGAAAACTAGGAGCAAGGCTCAAGTCTCACCTTGCATTGACGCACAGCAGAGACAAAGGGACGAAGGTGCTCCTTCATAAAAAGCAAATCTTGCCCACATTAACAACAGCACAGTAAGAGAGGATTAGGGGGCTTCTGCCAGCAACCTGATTATCTACAGGGGCAGAGTCTGAAGTTTAGAAGCATGGACCCCTTAGCTATCTAAGAATAATCATTTATTCCATCAGATGTATAGTCAAAGCTTTGTATAGCAAGACATGATTTACAGATAAAACATAGCAGAATACACCGTAGGAGGTGTCCTAACAGGTTTTAAAAATTATTCTGGCAACACAAGGTTCAAATAGGTTCCCTGAATTTAGCTCCTGGCTAAATTGGACCTTCAGGTTTCTTTGACTAGATATATATAAAAGACAATCTATTTCAACCTATTTAATCTGAGTAATTGTAAAATGAATGTTTATTACCAACCAGTGAACATGCTAGTAAAACATGCTAGAACATGAAAGAATACAAGTAGAAAATTTTAAGAGAAAAAAAATGAGATGCAAAAGAAACATAGACCTCTAACAAAAGAAAGAGGCAAGTTTCATTAGTGAATAGGTTTCTTATTACACAGTTAATTTAAAATGCACTTATTTGTGCCTTTACATTCTGATTTCCTTCTGCACAGTATTTTTGTGTACCACTTGTCATTTCAGGCTGCTCCAAGTCTTAGTACACATCTCCACGGGTACAAAAAGAATATTTAAATTGACTTAGAGTATTTTTTTAATAGTATAAACCAAGTAAAAATTCATTCTCTGGCTAAGAATCTTCTCCAGAACTTTAGTAAAAAGAGAAAAAGTGGTTTTCCTAAGAATTGTAACAATCTGTAAACACAAGCTCTTGCCACACTTTGCTCATTTAGTGACAGGTTATTTAAAGGCCATTTATACAGCGAGATCAGGGTATTTCCTAATGAAGGAAAGATGTAGAGGTCAAAGACCAGATGTGTCTCCAATATCAGGACCAGCTGAGTAAAATCCAGCACAGAAGCTCTTAAAGTCTCTAAAAAAAGACATTGCAGAAAAATTAAATATTGTAGTGATCCTAAATCAGTAGCTTTGTTAACTGTATTAAAGAGCATTGGCAAAACTCAAAACCACTATAGAGATGAAGGTAGCATGTATCTTGAGGCAAGATCCCTACCCGCTCTTTTTGGTGGATTAGAGGCAGACTAACACCATCAAGGAAAAACTGTGAAGTACAGACAGGTGGCTAGTAAGGTGGCTAGTGCACCTTACAGACTGCAGGAGAGAAGAGATCCCTGACACTCATTCACCTACTAAACCCCAGCAAACCCTCAGTCGTGCCTGGCCAGCCTGTGGTCCTGCCCTTCGTCTCCGCAGGGCCAGGTGCTTTCTCCTACCGCCTCTCCTTCAACAAAGCATCCCTACAGCCTGTGGCCCCACTGCTAGGTTCCACTAACAGTGAAGCGATTCAGCCAGGCACACTACAGCTCCTCCTGTTTCCAAACCCCAGATGCTGGGGAAACTGCGGAGAACAACTGCCAGCCCTGTGCCCAGCACTTCCTTACTGACTTTCTGCACTCCTTACACACAGCTAGCTCCTCAGGTGGGCTGAAAGGGCAAGTCTCTTCCTACACTTGTGAAGAACTTCACTCCCTCCTAAACCATGCTCATCTGAAAACAGACTCTGTTAAAAGAACAAACACACACTATCAGTAATCTGTTCTAATTGAAAGGAAAGGGGGATTAGCCCCCAGCCAAACACTTCTGCACAAGACAACTGATGATTTAATGTACTTCCCTAAAACATACCAAGAAACAACTGCAAAAGCTGCCACGTCCAATAACAGGGTTTTATAGCATTAAGGCTGACCAGGAGAAGAGCCTATTAATACAGCTTGTAAGAGTAAGAGTTAGTTTCCTTTGGCATGATTTCTTTCCCTCTGGCTGCTGAGGACACAAAGTACTAAATCAGTGTTTGGCCTCGTATAGAGGAGCCACAAGGGTGCTCCACGTGACAGCAGCTACCCAAAGACACAAGAGGCTCAAGTGTTGGCCAGCGTTCAGAAACTGTTCACCTACTTCCTTTTTTCTATAATCTGCAGCAAAATGGATGAAGGTGGCACCATGATAGATCAGTGCTACTTGAGGTTTTTCCTTCTAAAGTTCAGGAGCCACAAAACCAGCCTTTGCACAGACAATTACTTTTTTTTCAAATTGAGAGGTAACAACAACATATACGAAGCATACTACATTTCTCTGTATTCATCTTTACCACTATTCAACTAATGAAATAAATTTCTAAGTCTTTGTTTACTCCTGTTTATTTCAGCTATTAGCCGCAAGACACATAAGCTCAGTGCTGGATTCACCAACAGCCCATTTCATTTAGTGATGTATCACAGCTGCATGCACAGTGTAGACCATACAGACGCTTTCCTCTCCTAAATGATGTGTGGGCTGCCTCAGGAATTTTGGGCAGGACCCATTTCTAACCTCGTTTTGTGTGGACAATTGTGCTCCAATGTTCTCTCTTCCTACCCTCCCCAGCTGTAAACTATTTTTCATTTGGATCATCCCTGCTTTGTGGCCATTAACATGTTTAAATGTACTTCGGAGAAAGAGTAACAGAAACCATACCTGCATAGAACACGTGAGCTGTTGCGACTAATTATTATGCGCTGCCTGAGCACCATATAAGCTTTAAAATAAGGCTTTATTTGCATGGATTAATTTCACCCTACTGAACAACTTAACATTTTTAGCAACAAGTAATTTCTCTAAACGAAGTTTTATTGTTCTCTTAACTTGTAGGACAAAAGAAAACTGCAAGAAGAAATTACACAGAAACGTCTAAAAGTGGAAGAGGAAAAAATGAAACATCAACATTTAAAGGCAAGTAAAATGTTGGATTTATGTAACTAAAGATAGCCTCAAGTTGTTCAGCAGGAATAAAGGTTTGGGATTTTGGAATGCAAATCTTTGTGCATTTAAGTCATGCTTTCACTGTCAAATTTCCACAGCTTTTTGGAGTTTTGCCAGGACTCCATTTGACTTTAATAAGCATCACCCTTTGAAAAAAAAAATTACACTCAGGAGCTAATGTTATTTGATCACTTTTCATGGCATAAAATGAAATCATAACCAGGAATAACTCACAGCTGAAAATTAAGCCTCCCATTTCAGACTGGGTGTGTTCACTCCTTAATTCCACTACAGCAACCTCACTTGGTACAGGGTGTAGCACAATCATGAGGTCTAATTGCATTTTTTTCTGGAAAAAAAAAGGAGGCTATTTTTATTTGCCTATAGCCTTTTGTCAGCTTGCTTAATGACTCTTTGGTAAAATAATGCTGTTTCTTTGTATCTTTAACCAAAAACATCAACCGTAAATGCTGCAAATACTGTCCTGAAATATAGCCTGGTAAACTCAGGATTACAAAGTCCAAATTAATAAGAAAGGAAAAGATCCACCTCTGTAGACAGTTGAAATTGCAGCAGTTTCTACCCATCACCACCATTCTTTAAATATCTGTTGCAATTTGGTAGTACATGTCATTTAGGGAGACGAGACAAAAATCTATGCTGCTAGAAATATGCAAAACTTAGTATTTTACATACCCTTTTAATCATGTGAGTGGATAAACAGTTTCAAGAATGGTATGTTGAATCCAATACCAGGAGCATGGCGTGTCTCCTTGCGCAAGTGTGGGAGAAGCATATTTAAAACAGATTTCTCCAAGGTAGACACCTGATCCTGGGTTTCATCCACCCTCTTCTTTTGTGTCAAGCCAAAATAATGAGAAGTTACGATAAACTAGTTCACTGGGCCGGGCAAGCCAAAACGAAAGTCACCCATGCTTAGGTTTTATTGGAAGGAAGCGACCATAAGCACAGGCTTGACAAATAGTGTAATGTCTTGCCTAAGAGAGGGGAGTATCTTTTCCAAGTTCTGTAACTAATGAGCAGCAAACACATGACTGTCTTCTTCCATCTTAGTACATGGTTATGTGGAGTACTGCAATTTTATTTTCAGGTTTTCAAGCATATAGATTCAGAACGACTCCTTTGCCCTTCTTTTAAGAAGGGTAAATCGATCTGTTCTAGGCAACCAGCTAATCTTCACTACTGCGGTGTGCAGAGTCCTAGGGCAGTTTCCTTACAGATTTAGTACGTGTCTTCAGCTAACTTCAATAGGTATAATGGAGTTAGAAGTTAAGAAAACAAAAACCTAGCCTACACTTATTCTGAAGATGTTTTATGGAATTTTACAGGAGCTAAAATGTTCATGGAAAAATACTATTGAAATGCTCTTCTTTTGGAAGAGGACAGAGGATGTGATTTGTTTGCCTGTTCTATGAGAAATCATACAGAAAAGTTTTTAAATTAAAATCAGTCACATTGCATAAGGCAAATCATGGATCTGTAGAGTAAATTATTCACTTAGCAAAGAGGGATAAAGCATATATGTAAATAAATACATACATATCGTTAGCCATTTGGAGCGCCCAAAATGGAGACTACTTCTTCCAACTGAGTACTAAGACTGGCACCTACTATCAGGTGCAACGTTACTATATGAACTTCCTCTGCTTGATGGCCCAGAAGCCTTGTCCTTTAACAAACATTTATGCTTCAGACTAATTCAGGTATTTCAATGGAGTCAAACAACAAAAGAATCTAGTGCAGAAATTGCTTTAAAAGAAATTTAGACTTCTAAAGTGTTTAGGCACTTCAGTAAGCTTTATTGAGAGCTCATTTCCCTAGCGAGTCAGGTTCATTTCACTCATTTATACTCCTACCAGTTGTAGGAAACGGTGAAATCTAGAGCTCAAAGACCTATTCAAAATAACTCACACCTGTCCCTTAGGAAACTACTGCAGATTAGTAAATCTCACTGTCATATAGCTGTTCCTGTTAGCTGGGTATCACTATCCTGTTCCTCACTTTGCCCTTCACTCCTATTTATAACCCTTAGCAACAGGTTTATTAAAAGGTTGTTTTGTTTTGGGGGTTGTTTTTTGTTTGTTGGTTAAATTTCCTTTTTGTAAATAGGAATCTCTGCTCCAGCTTCCCAATGACTTTCTTTGCTGTCCCCAAGCTAACTTCTTACTAGAAAGAGACAGATGAGGTGTCATAGCAGGTCTTAGTTATCCAGTAGAACTGTACTGGAGAAGGAATATCTATTCCCTACATATGAGCTTCTACCACATAAAGTAGAGGACATGCAAGAAAATACAGACACCTGTGTGGCTAGGACTTCAGGGAACTTCAAGGGGTAACGGGGGCTGCTAGTGAGGATACAAAGGAAATTTAATTCCAAAGTAATTCTAGATCCACCAGCAACTAGTTCTTCCTCCTAGCTAGAATCCTTCTCACTGAGGCAACAAGGGAAAGGACCAGACAAAGTTGCCTGCAAGCATGTCAGTACTGATTTGCATGTACTTTCCAAGAGCTTTTCTAGTTTAGCTTATTAAGTTTTTGGCTTCTGGCATGCCTGAACTCCATTAGCGCTACCTTGTAGGTGCTGGTCACACACCTTCCTATTCCAAGAGTTAACAGTGTTGAACTACATCCTCTGAGAAAACCGTGAAAAGGATTTATGCCTCCCACAACATGCCCTAAGGTGAACTGCCACACCACTGGGAGAGCAAGACCCACAAACTCAAAACACCTGTGCCTTCCAGCAAAGGATGAATCTTTCAGTGTTAGTCCAGCCTTGTTAAGAATTACAGTGGAGTTACACTTGGAGCACGCATAGGACGCTATTCACAGAATTTGCAAAATATTGTCACAGTACTCCCGATGTGATCATGAAATACAGAAGACAGTGGTTGCTTTCCAACACTCTGGCCATTCCCAGGGTCTTATCACACAGCACAATGTACAAGTATACCTTCCCCTTAACATACCTAGTCTAATGAAAGTGCTTTCATACAAGTGCTGTAACACATGAACAGCCTAGTGCTGAGCCAGAGATGCTTTAAGCGGAAGGAAACGCTAGACAGCAGAAAGAACCTGACAGCAGCAAAGCAGCTGCTCCTGCACTGGCTTGTGCCGGTGGCCTAGTGGAGCAGCCTCGAAACTGTCTGTTGTTCAAAGGCTGTTTCCAAACTACACCATGTGTCATTCTTTCAAAAGTGGCTAATTAAATTTAAATGATTACATGGTATTTAGTTGTAAGCAGCAGCAAACTATTCTAGGAAAAGGCAAAAATAACACTATTGTGTTATGCCTGTATTTAGGGAGTTTGTTTCCTTGGACCTAACCCTACACATACGTGAAGGTTTTGTTGATTTCAATGGGTGTTATCAGTTTCTGAGGTCTACAGTGCCAGCCTTGCTGTAATTCTCAGAAGGAATTATAGATTTATCTTTGGAGACAGCAATGCTAGACTAATTCAGTTCTAGCCAGGATTAAAATCTCACTTTTCTAGGAGCCCTGTTTATCATTAAAATCTAAACAGCTTGATTGAAAGGGAATTAATAACTGTGTTCCCTCCAGCTTGAGAAAACAGTATTTTGTGGTCAGTAAGATTTGTGCCAACACCAGATTACATGCATCTACCGGATCAGGTAAAACCATTCTACTAAAATCTGCATTTATTTCATTTGAGCCTAAGACACAACTGCCAGTAAGTGCTGCCAAGTGATCCTACAGCCAGAGTCAAGGCTCAGGACATCAGTCTCAAGCAGCCCTTGTTTCCCACAGATTTCCTAGGATTCAGTGTTGAGAGAGAGCCTGCAGCGGCTAAAGCAACTGTAAACATTGCTCCTATGTTATGGGGGCGGGAGGGGAATAGTACCATGGAGTACCATGGAATTCCCAACAAACCTGATTTAGCTACAGTTTCTATCACATCATGTATGTCGCACATCAAGCAATTGATTGCATGTAAATGCAATTTTCAAGTCCTACATGCATCCTCCTCCATCACTTGGGCCTCAGTAGTAACCTCACGTAAAGTATACAGTAAACAGAGAAGCGTAGGAAGCAACGGTTTAAGTGACGCGACACACAGGATGCAGGCAGATTCCAACAGCCCCTGCAAGCAGCACTGAGGTTAATGCAGCCTTCTCACCAGCGCTGGGCACAGCTCTGCCTCAAAGCAGCAGTAGTCAAAATCCAATTTAATCTTCATCCACATCCTACAATTAATGAAACTCTATAGGGAAAAAAAAACCCAAAATCCTAACATGGAAATCAGACAGCTCAGGGAATCTAAGTTACAAATGGAAAATTCATGGTTAATTAAAAACTTCATATGAGTGCTTTTTTTCCCCTATTGAAAGATTTTTTTCCAAGGAGCCCTGACTCCCACTTCTTCCCCAAGGCAGGAACTAGATCAATATTCCCAAGTTAGACTGAATGGAGTAAAAAGAGTGCACGAAAGTTTGCGTGGTTTACAACCTGTAGCCTGCAAATATGAACTTATCTCCATTAATATTTTTTTACACCAGCAATATTTTAGAGAGCTCTGACAACTTTCAGATGGCACCTTTCATATTGTAAACCAGCTGTAGGAAGCGATCAGTGCATACAGCCATATTTTTCAAAATTTGAAAACACAGCTGAAAGATCCACTTACCTGTACACATGCAATACACCCATTTATAAGCCACTGCCGTACAGAAAGAATTCCACAGGCACTAAACAGGTCAAGACCTAAATACACATGCCCTGGATTTCCCCTACAACAGCAGTTCTAAATACACAGCAGGCTTGCTGAAACACTAACCAGAAATCAGCAACCCATGTTCTACCTTTCTAGTCCAGCTCTTACCCCACACATCTTCACCAGATGAAATGCGAGTTTACTACCATAATTACCCAAGTTCTTTGTAAACTCCAGACATAGCATTGCATCACTAACTCCCTAGAGATCTCTTCCCCCTATACTATCTTATCTACAGAAACTTTCCACCTTTTATACTCCGTCCCAGAATTTATGCAATGCCATGACCCCAGAAATCAGGGCTATTGAAATAAAACTATAGCACTCCTGCCTGGAGCCTTTCGCACAAGTCTGTAATATGTACGCTTTGATACAACTGCTTGGCTTTACTGAGGACAAACACACCGCTGGATCCACTCACAAATATTAATCTGCTACAGGTAGCAACTGACATCCTCTATGTATTTGTTGGGAAGAGTAATAAAATGGGACACTTCTTAATGAGTTTCTGTTTAAGTCAATCTCAAAACAAATGCTTTTTAGTATTTCTCTTTCAGTGGCACTCACCGCTGTCAGGTTGCCTTATGCTAGATACAGGATAAGAATGTGGATCACACCTATGGCATCAAGAAAAATAGCCTAGCTTTGAAAGTACGCTTACATGTCTGTATTCCTCCCCATCAGAAAAAGGCCTTGCGAGAAAAATGGCTCTTGGATGGCCTTAGTTCTCTCAGTCCAAAAGAGCAAGAAGAAATGCAAAAGCAGAATCGAGAGGACCAACAACGGACTCATGAGCTGGAACAAGACATTTTCAGGTAGGGTAGTACCCCTGCCCTTCTGTCTGGGTTAAAATGGTCCCTTCTTAAAAGTCCTACCTTATTTTGTAAAAGATTAGTATGTCAGCAAGGGCTAAACATATGCAGTTCTATACACAGAGTAAAGCAATCTTTGTTATATTTTCTAGTCAGCTAGAATTAGAGAATACACAATGCAAGCTTCCATACTGTGAACTTTATCAAACTACACAATAAATATCTTGCAGAATATTTGTTCCTCTAATTCCAGATATCCCTTTCATGCTATACTCAAGAGATGTAAGCCACAGTATATGGGTTTTGTCCTGAGATAGCAATTGTTGAATCAGAATTTCAAAATAACAGTAAATAGTTTTAGAAGTTCTTCAGTTTCACTAGGTCCCACACAGCCTTTAATACCTGACTTCTACCATAACACAGCTCTTTAGAACAGTACACGCTGCCTAGCCCCGTTAGTATCACCTGCCTTACTTTCACTTAATTTCCATGCTGTTTTGTCCTCAGTTTATTCCCAGAAGCCTGTTGGAGTAAAGGCCTTTTTCTACCTTTTATTAAAGATGGTCCTACAAATCTCACTGCCTAGTGTGCCCCATCACATAGGGCTAACATCAAACTGCATAGACAGTCTCACATACGACTCCATTATTTACTCTGGACATGATTCTAAGTACTTATTAGTCGCAGTTAGCCTTGCCCAAATACCACAGGGCTCTACACAATCAGCTCCTTCCCTGGGTCCACACATACTGACTGGTACTACCCATTAGCATCCACAGAAAGATGAAGTGTTCCTGTTTCTTTAGATTCTGGAAAGTTCCATCATCCTTTTTTGAGGCTTATTCCTCTATTTCAGTTCAACAGCATCTTCCTCCATACTCTTCTCTTCTTCCACCGTCCTCCTACACACACTCTTTTGGCAAAGTTGTCACCACGATTACCTCCTCCAGTTATTTCCCACCCACTTCCCTCCTTCATCCATCTCTCTGACACAAACAATAATTCTCTTGGCTGACAAGCAGCAGCCTAGTGCTAGTTTGTCCTATAATTACGCTGACTTCTTGCTCGACAGCACTTTTCTCAACAGAACAGCTTTTCACGCACCTCTGCAGAATTCTTTGTTGCAGTGGTAGGAAGTAGACAGTGTGCTCTAAAAACATCCCAGCAGGTTGTGATTACGAAGATGTGCAAGAGGGGCCCCTGCGACAGCGTGATCACCAGGAAAGAGAGCCACGTGGGGAAGGGCTGGCTCGGGAGCAACAGGGAAGTTGCCCTGAGGAAGTAACTCCCCACCAGCCCACTGGAAGTTCAGCCGTTCTCCAAGCACTGGGAGTATAGACTAGATTTTCAAAGTCCTGTTGGCTTGGAGTAAGAGCTGGAGGTTCAGCCAAGATCTCCTTCATGCCCAAAGAAATTTGGTGATGGGAGATCTTTAAAATGACTGTTGGGGGGGGT
>JANZLQ010000095.1:21620721-21641182 GCA_026212715.1 Elanus axillaris
GGTGGGGTGGGTTAAGTCCCAGAACCAAGTCAAGAACTGGATTTGGTGCGTGGCTATGTCTTGGGAATGATGCTTTTATTCTCCTGACGTAACCTATACTGTTGCCAGTTTGTTTGACAACATCCAAGTAAAGAATGAGCAAAGCTATTATAGTGGAGGTCTGTAAATGCCTATGCCACCAAAAAGGAAAGCTACTGAACTCCTGACATATTGACTGCCTTAAAAACAGTGAAATGTTTTAGCAGGAAGTGTACTGTATCCCCAGCATCTAAATCTAGTCTGACACAGCATAACATACTTTTAGGCTTCTCTGCACCTGAGTCACTGTAATCAAGCTACCTCACAGCAACTTTGGCAGTGGGTCCCTCCTGTCCTACCCCTGGGAAGATTTGGAATGCAGGATTAGGACTTAAAAACCTTCCTACAGTACTAGTTCAGAGATTTCAGCAAATAGGGTTGATTATTCACATACGTAATGTCATTTCCCTGTCTCTCAGAATCCTGCGTTTGTAACTACAGTTGCGGAGTCTTTTGATTCTGTTTTTATAATTGTTGTCCTGAATTTGTCATCAGCTCAGTGGCCTTTTTTATTTCCTCAGAGACCAAAACTGAACACACATAGTGAGCTTTACTTCTCTGAATATAGCCATATAAACTTCTTTTTAGCATGACTAGAATTTATCACTATTACAAATAGTAAAACAGTAATCCAACTGGCACTTCAAACCTGAAAAACTCCTTTAATTCATGCCAGTAAATTAGCATCACAAAGGAATATTCCCTTTGCTTTAATTCTAGATTGGATCCAAAAGTAGACAAGGGGTTATAAATTTTAAAGTCTATCTGAATTAGAAGCTTCCAGGTCTGTTAAAAGGTGCCCATAGGCATTTAAAGGAAAACTTTTAAATGCATTTGTGCTTTAAGGAAGGAGAAATGAAAGTGCCAAACTTCCCTTTTGTCCCTGATTGCTTTCTTAAATCACAGCATGGATCCAGGAGTAACATCGCAGCCCATCTCTATTTTTTTGATAATTTCAAGGACTAGATGCAGATACACTGTGAATGGGGAGACTGCACATTTAGTACTACATCACATGACCAAGAGCACACACATTATACCAAACAAGGCAGAGTTTCCTCAACTCATACACTTGATGTACGCCTGAGCCTGTAACAGCCTAAGTATAGAAATACGCCTGTTACCTTCCCACTGGAATCTTTGCCAGAGACTTGGTTAACATTCAGCATGTACAAAGAAAAAAAACATTTGAGAATTCCTTTCCCATGTAGGTGGGATGCAGGGATGTCAGGTTTTTGGTTTGTTTTTTTTTTTTGTTGGTTTGTTTTATTTTGTTTTAATAGTTTCAATTTATATGCTTGCATTTAGGAGAAATGTATTGGGTATCAATTCTTTTCCTACGTAGTTCCAGATTCAGTTAATTGCAAGCTCAAGTAATGTTTGTCTATCTAGATAGCTGATATTCTGACTGTAAACCAGCAATTTAAATGCTGATTAAAATGAAATGAAATAAGTTTACTTGCAACTGTAAGCACTACAGTGGGAAAAACTGCAATAAATGTTTGATTGTAGTTGCTAGCCTTTCTCCTCTTACTAAAAATATTATTCTTTTTCCAAGAATACAAGGCTATTTGTTTTACTACACTTGCTTAATGAAACCTGGGACTGGTTCCTCTTATATTTTTAGATACGCTGCTCTTTCATGGCAATTCATTTTTTTTCATAGCAAACTAAGTATTTCCACAGCCATTTGTTGTTAATACCAGTGTTACCAACTAATGTTTCCTGCCTGTGACCTTCTCCTGGGAAGCTCCACCAAATTGCTTCTTCCTTAAAATGATTCCTACTTCTCAACATACATCTGGAATACTTTACACTTATTTGTGGTGAAATTAATCAGACAAATTACATCAGCATAAAATGAAAAGAATAACTGACAAAAAGTATAACACAACATGACATGCTGTCTTCACTCTTACATTAACAACTTCACAGGTATAATGCATCCTGGAAATGAAAATCGATACAGAAATGCTCCTAATTACATTCCTGAGCCACCCTGAATTAAGAGGACTTAATTCACTATTGCTGAAGTTCTAAAGACAGTTTAGAGGTTTGTAAGGCCTTGATATCAAAAGAAATATTTTCATTACTGAATACTTACTCTCATAACCAAACAACCTACATACCTTAGAGTCTTTGGCAGCTTTTATTTTCACAATACACAGAGGACTCAGACAAGGACATTTGATTTTATGTAGGGAGAATGAAGGCAGAAGAACATACCTGGAATCATGTGGGAACTTCCCTCCAAACTAGGAATTTAAGCAGGTTTATTCACATCAAGCATCTTTTGCTATAAATTACACCTCCTACCGCTCCTCAATAGCTGTCTAGCAAAAGCCTCTAGAAAAACATCCGTGTGGTGCCTTCCAGGTATCATTACATTTTGTTTAGACGTACCCAGCCCAGTTTCAAACCAGGCAGCAGCGACAGAGAAACCTAGCAATACAGAGTTCAGTATGAACAAAGTCTACTAAAAAGCACAAAATACACAACCATACAGTACTTGCACACTGCTTTCGCTATGCCACAGTTATCGCCCAAGCTAACAAAAGCTTGCTTGACTACATTTATGTGAAGTCATATTTTTGACCTGCCCTGTAAATCAGATTGCTAAACTGATCATGTAGACACATGTCATGCAGCAGCAGTAAGATACATTATTCAGAAGCTCAGTAGAATTATTTCTTCTGGGCATCTGATAGTTAAAATTCACTTGATTCAGATAGATTATTCTGTGTGGGTTTTATCTTCAGTTAAAAAGTCTGAATCACTTTAAAGACTTTTTGAATACACTCAGACCAGTCTTTGTTTCTTTCTGCTGAGAGGACAATCACAGTTGTAGACAGAATATTTACAGTAGTGGCATAGGCCTTTCCATCACCCTCCTAAAAGGGACCTCTGTTTTGAAACATTCTTTACTCGGGTGTTGAATAGAGCTAGTGTATGTCTGCTAATCAGTTTGGATTTGAGCATTTTTTGATAAAAGGGAGAGTTCCATTCTTTGTATCAACAACAAAACAGTGAATAGCAAGTGGCCTGAACCACCTTCCAGATAAATAGCTGAATACTGTGGTTATGGACAAAAAACTAGCATTTACATTATCTGTCCTATTCACCCTCTTTACATGTTAGAAGTTACAGTGAGCAAAGTGAGCATGTCCTTGATCAGGGTACAAGCCAAATGAAGAATTAGGAGTCCCATTTTCTCATTTAATCTTCAGCTAATAGCATGCATTCTTGATGGAATTAGTTGCTAAACAACATACTTAAAAATGCACAAACAACATCATGTTAACTAAAGTCTATTCAATGTTTGTAATGTGATACACGAAGGCAGGCTAAAGCTAGATGGACTCCAGAGCTGCTAAAGCATTTGACTCGCCTCGGAACATGTGAGGACTTGCTAAACTGCCTTTTCCTCTCAGTCTGGTATTTTCCAGGGTAGTACCCTCCTATCTGCTTTTCATTCTTAAGCCATTTATTTTTCTCCTGGGGTGGCAGTGGTGCCAAGCCCATCAGATAAGCTGATGGCCAACAGCAGTCAGGTATACTCTGTAGAATTTCTTAATTCAGCTACTACTTTGGCAGAGAAGCCTCCAATTTAGTATCTTGGCTTCTAAGGCTCCTTCTTTCATCCACACCTCCATACTGCTTATTTTACCCTCTCAGATAATGAGCTCTACTCAAGGAGAGGACAAATATCCAAAGGATTGATTTAATACAATAGCTATGTTATACTTCCATTTCTCTACAAAACACAGTAGCACCATCAAAAGATAGCTTCTTAAAATTGCTAGTGTAACTGCTAGACCCTTTCAAGACAAACACAAATTGTGATGTAACTTCATATAAATATCATTGATTTAGAAGTTTCTAAAGATTTAAATACACCAGAAAGATCCTGGTCTAACTTTTCAATTGCATGATGTCAAAAGGACTTAGATTTCTTCAAACTACATAAATGGCATCTTTTAAAAGTTCCCTTTCAACAAATTCCAGCATGCACACTCACAACATCCTCTGAAAATGAACCATAAAAATCTATGTCTATATGCAAGTATGAGTGCAAAAAAGATACTTAAGGTCTAGATGCAACACCCATTACATCAGTATGAGATTTTTTCCCTAACCCCACTGAGCAGTGAATCAGTGCTCTTAATTACCATATGACGTGGGTGTTGGTATGGGTGTGACAGCATATATGAATTTAAATAATAAATTTTCTTCATCTCCCAGATAACTATACAGGGTTTATCATCTTTGATTTATTTGGGGTTGTGTTTTCTCTTTCTCTCTCCTCACCCCCACTTTTTTTTTTTTAAATACCTTGACAGGAATTTTCCTCTTCTTCTTCCACCTGTGTGTCTATGAGCATTTAGAGTCCAGACTGAAATAAACCCATAGTAAAAGTTAATGATTCTTCCATTCATTATGCTTCTGTGATCTCTTAATTATTACTTTTCACATTATGATAATATTACAATCAAGTGTCATGTAAAAGTACAACATTTAGATATATTAAACAAAGAGTATTCTGTAAGAAGGGCAGAAATGTGGCACATGGTCATTGCATTACTTTCTTTTATAGCCCTCCAAGAACATTAATCCCCCTCATTACAAATTTTTTAAATTTTAGCACTATAATCAGTACCTTTGAGCAGGGTCCTAAGGACATCTTGCAGAGCTCAGGTCCAAAGTGTTATCTGCTTCTAAATATTTTTTTTTAGATTTTACTTTCATCCTGAATGCATTTTTCTTCACATCTCAGTTCTGAGGTCTGTGATACCTTTGTGTTTCAAAAAAGAGAATATTCTCACTAACAGATAAAAGTCCACATAGTATCCTATTACTTTAGTTCTACAAATCTGAGTTTAAATAGGGCAAGAGCCACAGTGTTAATTCAGACTCCTCAAGCAGTCACACAGAAGGAGATAAATAATGCTTCTCTGCCAGCCTACACTCAACTTTTCAGGTCTGCTCACTTTAAAGGGATGACAGATTTCTATTATTAATGTTGACTTTGGTGTAATATCATGGATCCTAGCACATACTAAAGAGTAAGTCAAAACAAAAAACATTTTTTTTTCTATCAGGGTTATAGGCCATCATTACTCTATATGTAACTTTGTCTCAGATCATCTAGCTGTAACACTATTCTGACTGATCTCAGCAACTAGTGATGCCGATTGCAGTTGCCTTAAGTCCACAGTCCTCAATTTCTGACATGGATTCAAAACCAATGGAAGGCATATTTCACTCAAATATGGAAAGTTTTGAATTTTGCATTTGTTTTTTTTCTTTTAAGTTAAAAGAAGTTCTTCCAGAAATGATCCCGAAAAGAAAAGGAAGAAGAACCAGGAGACTGAAGCTATATGGCACTCACCTACAGCATGAGATCCAATTCAAGCCCCAGTTCAGAGTTAAATCTGGACTTGATTCTAGATCTTCATGGAAAAGTGAATTCCCAACTACTAGGCTAATAAGGCAAATTTCTATCCAAAACCCAACAAATATGCACTTATGCAGAAAGTAACAGTCTTAACTAGAAAGAGGAAAGAGATAGGATACGGGAAGCCTGCTTAAGGCACTGCCTTAGTCGCCAGAGAAAAGAATTTGCCTGAGACACTTTAACTTAGAGGTGTGCTTTAACTGGACGTAGCTTCCTCCCTCTCTCACATACACAGAGATTAGATATTTTATACTGGACCCTTCTGCCTAGAAGTATTTCATCAAATTTCTTAGTGCTAAGAAAATAAAACTTCTAATTAGGAAAAAGATGCCTTAAACGTTGTACTCAGCTTTAACATACAAGAAACCATGTAACATCGATTTAACATGATGTAACAAAAAGGGGGGGGAAAGGGAGCTGTGACCCCTTTTAAATAATGTACAAACCTACAGCAGAAGTCAACAGTCAAAAGACATTTTGATTGCCAAGCGCAGTCTTAACTGGCAAGATACTTCTGGTTTGCACTGCTAAAATCTGACAGAGCTAAGTTAATTGCTGAATATCCTGATGTCTTGGAGAATATCCAAAGTTCGTATATTTGGTATTCATAGAAGGTAGGCTTGTAGTGTTTGTAAAACAAAGCTCTCACTGACTAGACCTGGGTTCAGTCAAGGCTCCTCCACTAGTAAATAGACCCTTAAAAATTGTGTTTCTTAGTGTTGGAAATCTCACCTAATCGCAATCTTAGAAAGCGATTGCTATTAGCACCTGATGCGACCTGTATCACACCTGTGTGAACTACCCAATTTTCTCTTGCAAATTCTTTGGTAATACCTGTGAGGATATTACTTGAGCAAACACTGCAAACATTAACCTTCCCAGCTGCTTGTCCTAGGTGCATTGAACCAAATGCGTCTTGCATGACTGCTGTTTTGCTGAAAAGGAATGCTTTCCAGAAACAAGATTTCAGCACTTCTCCCAGAGAATTAAGTACACAAAATGCTGATGAATGACTCAGAAGGATGCCTGTATGTCTGTAAAAGCTTAGTACACAGCCCCAAAGAGGAGCCCTTAAAATTTACTACTATATATAAGTCTGTAGCTACACAAGCTCTGGTCCAGCCTATCAGGAACACTACAATGACACCCACCCCACATCAGTAATATATTGCATTTTTAATCGAGATTTTTTTTCCTAAAGAATCAAGCTTCAAGCTATCAGTCAAGCACCATTACACCCGTTTTGCCAAAGCAAAGAATTCTGAAATCCCAGAACCCATGCTCACACATGCAAAACCTTGGAGAACTGTCTTGGCATCTTGGAGCTGAACGCACGCACCCCTGCCTCAGAAAACCCCTTCATCATCCTGGGTGTTTGTAAATTCTTCATTCTCAATCTCAGACAGACTGGAAAAAAAAAAAGCTACAGACTTCAGGTCCTTGAGCATCCTCCCACTATGCAGGCTGCCTAGTTTTCAAAATCCACACAATTTTGAAGTTACTACTTCATAAAAGTAGCCTGCAAAGCTCGTCACTATTATGATTTCTAGCTATATTAATTTTCTATTAAAAATTAGTTAAGAGCTGTTTTACCTACAGAAAGTACTTGCAAATGCCATTATTATTTTATCAAAAATGTTCTACCCCTCAGAAACACAAATGCAATTTGATTTCCGTTGACTGAGGTAGTTCTTCTGGAATCGTAGCTTCTAGTCATAGATTGACTAGAACTTTCCTCAGTGGGGGATCCTCCTGAATACAGTTTGGCTACATTTAATAAAATACAGCATATGAGGTGATGTACTCTTCCCCTTTAAGTACTACCATGTACAAGAACATTCTTCTTTCTTACAAGAAAAGACTTTGCTGCTTTTCATCAAGTATACAAGAAACAAAGTCATAACCCTGGCATCTGTATACTCAATTCCTACACCTTCATTACAACAGAGTAATCACATTTATTGAGACAATGTAGGAGAGAAAATTTGCTTAGAGATGAGGAAGTGATGTGGGGGCCTATATTTCCCATCTATTTCCTTCTGAAAAATAAGTTCATTTCAGACACTGTTTTCTAAGTAGGCTCAGAAGGAATCTACAGCAGGTACATATTTTTTAAAAAATGATAATACTGTTTCACAGTATTTCCTGATGCATGTGACATTATATGCTGATCTCATATTAGACCAAAATTTGTCAGCGTAAGTAGAACCAGCCCCACTAATGTCCATATTCACAATGTATTGAATTAGCAATGTTTTTCTCTGCCTGGTATTAAATCAAAGGGAATTGTGATTGCAGACTGGAGAAGGAAATTGAGGCTCTGGAAAGAGAGGAAATGGAAGTCTCAGCTAAGGAAGAAGCAATTTTAAAGAAACTTAAGTCTGTTGAGAAAACAACAGAAGACATAATAAAGGTTAGTGCCAAATTACTCCAGAAGTAGAATTCATTACTCGTTCACCATAATAACCAGCAAGAGGGGAACTAGCTGGATCCTCTGAGTGGTCATGAGCTTTTGTCTAAAGTGACAGTAGTTCAGGTACAAGAGGGGTCAAGGTGTTAGTCTGTTCAAGTGGCCAACTGTCTATGCTTATATTGTTTATGGGAGTGGAGGAGCAATTCCTATCATTACTCATCTATAGCACATCTCAAAAACCCATTACAGACACTGGCACCAACCAGCAGCTTTGCATCTCAGCCAGAGACAGACGTAGCCTGTACAGAGCGGGCAGAGGCTGATGTATTCATACTCTGACAGGTGACGTGCCCAGCTAAACCGCATCACGCTTTCCCTCAAGTCCCGAGAGAGGTTCTAGTGAAACACGACTTAATGTTATCAGTCATTAGTCTTTGTCAAAGGGTCATTTTGATATTTGAAAGTCATCTTAAGCCAATTCAAAAAATATAATGATGAAACTAAACTCCAGTTCTCCAGTTGTTCTTACCCACAATCTCTAAAGATAGGTAGGGAGATAAGCACAACTAGAAAGCCACAGTAGAGCCTTTAAAAATCTTTGAAGCCAAACAGCTCAGGCCACAGTGTGAGGCTGTGTCACTGACTAACACTTCGTAATGTCCTGTCCTTCCCTGTGCGAGTTGGAATCATATTGGCAAAAAAGAGCAGAAAAATTTCACTTCCTCCCCTGCCACGCTCCAAATGAGCATGTTCCACTTTTGGCCCCTTCTCAGTACGAAGCTGTGCACACAAAAAGTTAAAACTATCAGGTAAAGCCAAGCACTGCCTAGTTAACATCTTAAAACTGACTAATCACATTTACTGTTAATGGTTCTCTTTCCTAGTCTGTGAAGACTGAAAAAACAGGAGTTGCAAAAGGTACGTTTAGTCAAAAAATATTTTTAAAAAGGTTCACGTAGAAGTCAGTGAAAACATACTAAATGTTTGTGGATCTTCTTTATTCAGAGGCAGCAGACTACATATACACCAGCATACCTGACCTTCCCAAGTTTTTCAGGCCATCCACACTGAGAAGTACTGCACATGCTGCCACCGATGATGAAGAAAAGAGAAAAGGTACTGCTTATTAGTAACTCCAAAGGGTGTCAATACGTGCAAAGACTTCCTATAAATTGAATCTAATACACTTTAAGGGAAGGATAAACATTACAGATATGAGACAATGTTGTTCTCATTGAAGCTGTGTTGTGTTATCAATGAGGTCATCAAAACTGAGAGGTGAGACACTGGTGTAAGGTATGTGCCATTGAGAATAAGGATCAAGCGTTTTCAACATTGACACTTCTTTCCAGCACTTTGTTCCTCTACCTGGCATAACTTTAAGTAGTTCCTCCCTTCATACTATACATTTCACATCTTCTATCCGCACTTACACCTACTGGGCAGCCAGCAGTAGTCTGGTTATTTCCCAACTACTACAAAGCCTCCTAACCCTTCTGAGGGCTTAAGACTCTAGCCTTGAGCTCTTTCAGCTGCTACTGCCCAACACAACACCAGGGGCCAAGGTTAAATCTGGCTTTCTCAGTCAATCACGTGATGAAAACTAGCTCCTCCACAGCTTATCTTTCCTCACAGAATTAGATCCAATCAAAAACATTTTTTTCCACTTCAAGTTTTGACAGGATGGAAGGGAGCATTCAAAATAAGAATCCAATATATTGGTTATGTATGTGATAATTTCACATATTTGATAATTCATTCTGACAGACATTCTCTATCACTGTCGGAACTCTTCTATAATATTTCTTGCAGCTGCTGCATTATCAGTTTAAGCACTTGTTTCTTTCAACAGCATTGTTTGCCATGGAAATTAAAGTTGAAAAAGACATGAAGACAGGCGAAAACACAGTGTTATCAACAATACCTCTTCCCTCAAAGGAGTTTAAAGAGACAGGAATTAAAGTGTATGATGATGGCAGGAAGTCAGTCTACGCAGTGTCCTCAAATGGCAGTACAACACAAAATGGCATGGATGAACTTGCCCCTGTTGAGGTGGAGGACCTGCTACGGCAGGCAACTGAAAAAAATTCCCAGTCTCCCACAGAGTACCATGAGCCTGTGTTTGCAAACAAATTTTGCAGCCCAGTTACTCCTCAGAAAGACAAATTAGTCCCTGGACCAAAACTGGAAGACACTCACAGAAGAGAGATTAATGGATTTAGCCATCATCAGACAGAATTCTCCTCCAAAACAGAGCCCTTTATGCAGCAGCATAAAGAGAATGGGCTTGCTCTTCCAAAGGTAACACAGCCAAAGTCTCCCTCTCCAGTACCTTCCCATTCAGAGAAGACAGTGCACACTAATCCTGAGAACAGGATGGTACATAATGAAGAAAGAAAAGCTGCGTCTGAGGAATTAAGACCTTACCAGAATACAAGAGGAAGACATAATGAGACAAGGTTAAGTCCCTGCCATCTTAATGAAACATCGCCTGCACCTCAAGATGAGAAAGATGTTCAATACAGCATTGTCCAAGCTGTACCATGTTACGTGGATGATTCTGAACCAGTAACAATGATTTTCATGGGTTATCAGCGCATTGATGATGACGATGCAGAAGCAGACCAAAAGTTGTCAAGATACGATGGGGTTATTCGTGCAGAATTAGTTATCATTGATGACGATGATGATGACAGCAAATCTGAGAAACCAGCATATCATCCCATAGGCCACTATAGTCAGGTTTATCAGCCACTGAGCAGGAAAGTCACAGAAGTCCCACAGACGAACCCTGTGAGCAGTCCAGGTGCGAGCCTGAACAAGGTACCCCACAAAAATTCCATCTCCCTGCGAGAACAAGAGGAACGCTTAAACTCACCAACACACCGTGCTCATCTTCACAGCCAGGTATCTGGCGATGGTACTGAAGATCCCTCACTAACAGGTAACAGAAAAGGAAAATCATGTCACTGCTGTTCACTCATGTAGCAAACTGATACTATTGTCTGTTAGCAACTGTTTCGCTTTGCTATTTGGATGGTTTCATGGACTAATCTGCAATTACTAATAATTTCTTTGCTGTTTGCTTGTTAACAAATGCCAATCTGCATTTTGGTACTGTTGAATTATTTCATCTTTAGCAATGCACTAGTTACCATATCAAAATTTGGAAAATAAACTAATCTCAGAAAAGCCATTTCTGTAACCTTCAAAGATTAAAAGTGGTTATCTTTCAAGTGACAATTAAAAGTTCCATTAATAGTACTTCAGCCAGCAGAATTAGTTTTCTTTTCTACCAGGTAACTAACAGCATTGCTTCTTAACACTGTCTCCTCACTGAAATGTTTTTGTGCCTATCTGCATTCTAACTACTTCCTAGATAATCCAAATTGCTCCTTAAATCAGAAAGACTGTTTAATAACCAGCTTTACTTTGCATTTTTCTGGAATCAGCATTGCCAACCTTGCCTTGACAATTTTTCTGCAAGTTTTAAGATTTTTTTGTTAACCCACGTTAGATATTTTTATAGCCTCTAAAAGAAAACGAAACAGTTTTCATCACTACACGTGGTTAGTCAACAGTGTTATTTTTTAACTTTTTGTATTTATTAATACTCAAGGTGTCTATTTCTCACTATAAAGTTTTAGAATAAAAGGTTGAAAGAACAACAGCAAGATCTTTCAGAAATACGGAAAGCTCTCCTTTATGATTATGTTGCACTTTAATGCACACAAACTGTATTTAAGTATTTCCAGAGCAGATTTCAGACAGCAGTCACATTCCACTGCAAGGAAAGAACACTGTGCTTGAATTATAGGAAGATCAGGGGTCCTGATCACACATTCTCTCCCTGCTCCTCTTCCAGACTATGTTCTGAACAATTTTGCAATTTGGCAGCAAATTTTAAGTTTGGGCCCTGCCTAAAGCTGCATTGCCAGCCCAGCATTTCTTTACAAAACAGGTAAAGCCAGGAGAGAGGGTAGTCATTGGATCACATAAGGAGTTTCAAGTATTTTTGCGTCAGTACATACTGGTTGAGAAGAGCTGTTTGGTAAGTAAGGCTCTCCCTTTACAGGAGTATCAACCTCGTGCAGTCATGCACACAACAGCCTGAAACATCCCAGCAGTGCTGCCCAGCCTTTCTGATTAATGAGACCACTGCACTTTTCTATCACTTGAGAGGACCTTTGCTTCTCTCAAGCACCAGTCCTGCCATCTGTGCACTTCCCTGGGTCCTCCAGGACCAAAGGCTGCTGCCACCAACTCTTATGCCAGCAACTGAAAGCAGAAATAGCTGATACAGGCAAAATAACCCAGTAACTGCTCCAGCCCATTACATTTGGGTGATAGTCCCTTAATTCCCCCATCACATATGTATAGGCATGTAACAGAGAAGCGACGCTCACCCACCCACCAGCTGGTTGCTACTGAAACAATTAATTCATCCTACAGCCCACTGCGTGGGCGCTCCTGAACAGATCCTGGGAAAGAGGTTTCCAGGAAGTAACTAATAGCCGGCAGGACTATTTGGGGGGGGGGGGGCATATATAGGCCATGAGACATTACCTGAGCACCTCTAGCTGTAACAATCTTTGCCTATTTTTGTCTCCTAAAAGAAGCGTCTGAAACTTCATTTTCCCCTGCCACTCACAGACACTCTCTGAACAATCTGGGTTCTCTCTCTTTTGAGGTTAGTGGAAAACAAACACTGACTTTCAGGGAAGGGGGATAAGTGCAAATCTGGCAAAGAGAATCTGTTTTGTTAGTATGTATTTGGTCTTACCCATTTACTTACAAGTATTCTACCAAGAAGAAAATAGCCAATTAGGAAAAAAGTGGTCCCAGTAAAATTAAAAGCAGTTTGGCAACTGCCTGCAAGTGAGCGTCTTAAATGACCAGTAAAATTTGGAACTAAGCCATATTCCTCTTTACCCGTCCACCTATTTATTGCCACTCCCTGGGACATTTTGATCAGTGGAAAAAGCCAGGAAGTGACTCAATTTTTCCCAAGCAGTCCTGTGGTCCTACTGCGACTTTTAAAAAAGAAACAAAAGCAGGAAAGCCTCTTAAATCTATACCAAAGTATTACACAAAGCTGCTTCTTAGGGAAATAAATTGTTTTCAAAGCAGCCCAGCCTAGCAGGTTCACCCTAAACACTACCAGTGAAAAGAGGGGAGTCAAAGTTATTTTGGTACCTCATGATTCATTACTAAACCAACAAACTGTAAAACAGAAAAAATAATCCTCTCTGAAATGAAGGCTTTGGGAGGCAATTGCAGCATTTGAACATTAAACAGGTGCTTAGGACTCTCTGAAAGAGAGCAGAAAGCAAGGAAGCACACAGGACAGACCAGGGAGACAGTCCCTTATATAACAACCGTGCTTTGGGAAATAAATGAACCTTCAGAAGAAGTTACTGAAAAAGTTAGCGATGGCCAAGGACAAGTAGGAGGCAGAGGAATTGTTCCACATGCCAGTCTATATAGAGAAATAACCAGATCAAACTAGGAGCTTTCAGCATGCTCCCAAACTGACAGAAATGTAGAACATACCTCTTTCCATATGGGAGCAGTTTTCCTTTCCCCATGAGCTTGGTGGGGGAACCAATATCTCAAAGTATGTGCCCTCAGAAAAACCACACAGAGGGAAGGATGACAATGCTATAATTAGGACACCAGTGTTTTGCATTGTTAGAGCTTATTTTCTTGTTTAAATTTCACTTAAATGAATTAGTGTGCAGATGTTTTGAAGATTCAATACTCATTAGGGAAATTAAAAGTCCTTGGGGATGAACAGAGGCTAGACATAGTGGAACAAATAAGGAAAGGAAAAACTGAAGCTGAATAGGCAGTAAAACCTACTGACAGTGTGGAAGAGGCTCTCATGGGACATGAAGGTCCAAGGCTTTTGGCAGGTAGCTAGCCTAGATGAGCTAATTTTTATCCTTACCACTGGAAGCTGTGCAACCTTCAAAAAACACAATGGAGACTCAGCTCCATTTACACTGAAAAACGTAACATACAAAAAAAATCCTTTTTAACAGAGAAAGATTCATGCATGCCATCTGTTTCTGTAACGTATAACACAAGGCAAAAATGGGCTATTTGCTGCAGGTGAAGCATCAGACATTGCTCTCTCAAATCACAGCCAGGACTTGAATCCTTCAGAATTCCTTGGTCTGCAAACAATACGCAGGGTCTTTTAAGAGCAAAGCTTAATTAAAGTGGCCCTATGAGATAAAGTTACACTCAGATGCTTCTCTGATTTGCAACAACTTCGGCATTCAAAACATAACTTGAGTTGGACATTTGCTGACATGCATAAATCAAGTAAACAGCTGCTTTGACCCCCGTCTCTCAGTATAGAGACATATGCAGGATGAAGGAACGAGAGACGCTATTTTGGGTGACTCTTCAAACTAACAGGTCAGAGGGCTGGAGATTATTCCCACTGCATTCTCAGATCAACTGCATCATGGGGGAAGGCTCTTACATATCAAACAGCAACATTATATTGCTGTTCTAAAAATAACCTTAACATTTAATCATCTGCCCTGCACTGTCACTTTCAAACTAACCCACATTATACCCAGTTACAGAGAACAGCGATACTGATGTTTATACAAAGTTACTCCATCAGACTTAAATCAGGAGTATGACTCCCACTCTGTCTCACTACACCAAGAAGAAATGACAAGTTTTCTGTGAACATCAACACAAAAGAAAAAGGCTTCCAAACAGTTACAGCTCCCACAGTTTCGTTTAAACAAAGAGTTTGTTTAATTATTCATTCATCCTTTTAATCTGTCAGCATCCAGTCAAGGACAATACTATCTTGTCTGCAACACGTTAGTGAAGGTAACAGAAACAAAACAGTTAGAAAATTTGTGCTAATTTTTGAATAGTGATAATGGAGTAATTTCTTAATATACTTGCTTTATTGCAAAATTACCAGAACTAATGCCTTCTACTGATTTCTTTCTATAACACTAAACCAATGCTTATTCTGCTGGATTAACCACTGGAGGTATGTGTATTCTTCATTTTTCTAAATAAGGAGATTTAGGATCAGAAATAGAAAGTTAACCTTAAAATGTAATGGCTTTGTTTTCTTTTTTCAGCTCTGAGGATGAGAATGGCAAAGCTGGGGAAAAAGGTGATTTAACAGTTGTAATGACATGGAAGTAAAATTTACTATTCAAAGCAGAATAAAGCTAAGAAGAGTTTCTTCAACACGCCTTTTTTGGATCATAATGCTTGCTTTGCTCCTCTGTTTTATGCACCTGGGTTATTTTGCCCTCTGCATAATCCAACGGACATTAACAGACTTCTAGATTTGACCAACTGCCACATACACACAATCATAATCTTCAATTTTGCTGAAAGTAGTGGAAAGTTACCCAAGACCATAAATGCAGCGTATCTCCAAGTATGAAGACATGTGCATACCTGTTCACACAATCAGGAAATACGTTGTTGCTATATACGCAGAGCAGATAAACACCCATCTCCACAGAACTTCACAGGATGTTGTTTCACTTCAAAGTGTTCCAATCTACCTGATTTTGATTGAAAAAGCCATCCCAGCATTTTTCTGGTAAAAGCATTGGTTAATAAGAAAATAGACATGAGTGATAAGAGCAGGAAGAAATGTAAATACAGCAGTTGAGTTTCCAAGCATACCACCTTAGCCCAAAATTTAAAGCATTCCTTTTTAAGTGACAGCAAAACAAACAAAAAATAATAAAGTCAGTATTTAAATATTTAGCCACCTTCTGGACCTCCACAGTCCACCCACCCTTCTGTTTTAGGTATGACAGCATAGCAATCCTCAGACCCTGCTCCCTTCTCCAGGCCACATACATGCTGCCCACCCACAACCTCACAGACTGATCTTGTGCAAAACACTATGAAGAGCCTGACCTCCCAAGCGTGGTTTTACCTCCTAGCTTGCTCTGAAAGCCCTGCTTTTCCAGGAAACTGGTTGCCAGACAGGCAGTGCCTGTCCATAAAAAAAACCCACCAAAACCAACACAAACCAAAACTGCTTAGTATACAGGTTTCAGCTGGCCAGGGAGCTAAAAGCAGTGCAAGCCTCCCATCAGAAATACTGAGTTGCCAATGGCTTGTCCTGCAGCTGCAACCCAAGGTCTGTTATATATAGGTGCAGCCACTGCTGGGCACAGCTCTCCAGCAAGGTCCAAGGCTCCCACCAAGGAACAGGTTAATTCTTTCCACATAAGGGAGGAGCTAAGGGCACTTAAAGCAGCCATAAGGTACAATTATACCTAGAAAAAATCACATGCAAGTCAGATTTTTCCAGTACATACTTACATAGTTCTTGGGGGGGGGAGGGGGGAAGTGCCTCATAGCATTACATCCTTATATTCAAATCAGGATGATAGCTTTATTTTGCTAGGTCTCAGCCTGGTTTGAATCACTAGACAGATAAAGCTCAGGTTGTGTTACTTTAATATAGCTGACTCAAATCATGCACCAGCAAAAAACAAACATAACTTTTTTGCTGGTCTTCCTCGTTTCAAAGCAGGAAACGGAAGCTACTACCTCATAGTGAGGCACAATGGTAGTAATCAGCTGACTTCTAGCCTCTAAACATTTGGTGGCTCCCAGTCTAATGTGGGTAATAATCTCAAATTTTAGGACTTGTCAGAGATGGTTACCTGGAGAGTGGAACAGTAGATAAGAACAAATAAAATGAACTATATTACACTTTCTCCATGTCTATGCTGGTTTGTTTGTTAGTTGGGGAGGGGGAGGTCTTAGGTTTCTTCTGTTATTTGTTGGTTCTGAAAGCAGAGGGAGTTACCCTCAACTCTTATTTATTTATTTATTTTTACACCTTCTCAAAAGGTTCTTAACAGGATACACCAAAAAGTGAGAGAGTAGGAGAGTGATATGTAGTAGACACGAGCAGTTTTTCTAACAGCAGCACTCATCCCCTGCATTCCCCAATACTCTGTGCTAATAAACTTAAATGATCTGGAAAAGGGGGCAAAAATGCTGCTGCCAACATAGTATTATTCAAAGTAGTCTGAAAGAACAGAGACTGAAGAGAGATGTCACCATAGCCAATGCGTAGTAAATCTACAGATGAAATTCACTACCGATACATGAGAAGAAGTAACCCTAACCATACACAGGACAAGAAGTAGCTGTTAAGTCACTGTTACAAACCTCTTGGCTAGGAAGTAGAACACCTTGGCATTATTTTCAATAGTCCTCTGAAAATATCAACTCCAGGCTCAGAAGCCATGAAAATGAAGAGAGCTTTAGGACTCATTAGGGAAGGCATGGAAAAGAGATCAAAATACAACTCTGTCATGGCAATTGATATTTACAGACTGGGTAGAGTTTGGCCACCCCATCTTTGAAGAGACAAATAGAGAAGAGTAATTAAGATTATCAGAAATGCGAAATGGCTAAACGCAGCAGCAGTCATACAGGGAAAAAAAAGACAGTAAGGCACAGACATAAGAGGCCTAGAGAAATGTGATAAAGGCAGGAAGGTAAAAAAAAAAAACACAGATCATTAAACAATGATATCAAGCAGCAGGCTTAAAACAAAAATGAGCGCTTTCTCTCAGTGACTAATTAAATGGGAGGGCAAAAGCCTTAAGAGATTTTTTTGTTTTAATAACTCATTGCACACTTCATAAATAAAATCCAATCACTACAAGAGCTCCTGCACAAGCTGCAGTTTCTAGCTTAGGACACCCTTGCACAGATTCTGGCAAGTAGCAAGGAGATCTTGCTAGGAAGAGAAAATATCACTCTAGTCTTGTTACATCTCTTGCTCTAACTAGTCATTACTACCACTTCTGGAGACAATACTGGGCTCTGTAGATCTCTGCTTTGCCATGTGGCAATTCTGATGTTGCGTATATTAAAACTAGTCAGTTTGTGCCAGATGAATCTGAACTGTTCCACGCTAATACACTAGCTATGTAGCAGCATGGATATCAAATCATTAATTTGGAGGAACAGAGATACAAAATAGACCATTCAAGAGGTGTGTGCTTCTGGGAAGCAGGGATGTTGCCCACCTGAGCCCTGCAGCCCCAGAGCCATCCCACATCCCATATCAACAAGAACAGAATTACAAGGCGGCAAATAATCTTTTTCACACATCAGTATGGATGCCATGCAAAATTCCAATCCATCGTTAAAGTTGAATGATTTCTAAGGCCCAGGAGGACAAAAAGTCTCTCTGAAAGCCAAAGCTGGAGTCCTTCTTAGTCCAGGATGACTACCAGATGCCTGGTTCAGTGACGCAGATGTTCAGCTTTTGTTGTGTACAATATGTAAAGTCACTTTTGCACAGCACAAGGAAGACCAGCAGAAGCTATACAGTGGCTGAATTAGCTCATGTATGAGCTTAAACAGATGGCACCAAGCATGTTCTGAAGCACTTGTCCTGTGCCAATTCTGCTGTGCCACTCCCTCAGGTAAGTGAGCACAACAGCTTCCCCCTTCACACATACCCCTTTGAGAAGTTGGGATCAGATTGATGTGAGCAAAGCATTTCTCAGAATTACTAGCAGATCATCCCTGTTAACCATCCTTCTACTCACTCGGAGTCTTTCTTTCTTCAGCCTGCACAAAAGGTCTAAAATCACCGAGACTCTAACTTCTTCATTGAAATGTGAAAGATTGCAGTTTTTCCTCAATGATTGCCATTCATCTTAAGTTGTTTGGAAAAGGGATGTACCCACGTAGAGCACAGTTTACACACATGAAAAAACAAAACAGGCCATAAGTGTTTAAACAAAAGCTCACGCACAGATAACAAGAAAACACCCATTTCATAATGTCTATCTGTATGAGCTGGGTTGCATTTAAAGACTGAGTTTCTTATTAAAGCTTGAGAATTTTTCTGCTTAGTTCATCTCGTAACACTTCCCATTTTGGACATCCTTTACACGTCTCAACCTCTCACTGACAGATTAAAGCAAGCAAAATAAAAATGCTGTTATTTGAACAAGAGCGCCACGTAGCGTTACAAACTGTGATGGAAAACAAACGGCAGGCAATCTCTCTCTAGCCTACCCAAACCCGGGTAAAGGAAAAACATGGGCATTATTACACCGAATATGAAGTCTCCCCATCTTGTGAAATTTGACAAAACAGGAAACAGTGTAGCACTCAGTGTAAGAAGGAGAAACAAAGCACAGTTTTTCTTAGTTCATGCTGCAGCCTGCATGTCAGCTAGCAAAAAAACTATTTCAAGTAAAGCAAAGTAGCAGTGAATTCCAATGCATTTGAGCTATTTGCATGAGTTAGTTTTCATTCAAAACACATGCAAGAAATATGATTTGTAGTTAAGTCAAGAGCAGATGACCAGTATTTGGAGGCTGCACCTAACAACTCAAACAAAACAGTAAACTACTTGTTGTGAGACTGATCACAAGTTTCTACTTGTCTGGGAGTGTTTGCCTGTCTAGAACCCAAACAGAAATATGCTAGTGTTGATTTGTCATCAGAAATTTAATCCGAGAGTAAAAGAGAACATTGAAACCTTCTCAATCCCTTCTTGTGAAGAAGTTTTCTTGACTGCAGTGGGATTCCTTTATGAAGCAAAGCAATGGGATTTTTCTTCTATACAATATTGTATCATTCAAAAAAAAAAAAAAAAAAAAGGCAGCCACCAGTGCCTCCAGAACCAAACTGCCTGTCACCTATTTTCCTGCTGATATGAAACACTTCCATAGATTTCCTTCTTTTTTTCAAAGGACTATACCAGAAATTTTGGAAGTCACTAGAATACAATGACACATTGCTTCCTCTTACTAGTCATGCAGGAAGAGAGCAGAGGGGGTGGTGTGAACAGACATTACACAAAATTAGCAAGTCTTGATTGAAAGTAAGTTAAAATACTGCACATAAGGCCTCACATAAGACACTATACAATACTGCTAGCAGTGGGAAGGAACAAAGTTATCCAGAGCAACTGACAATTTTGCCAGCTTTAAAGCTGTATTAGATGTGGAACAAGGAATTTTTTTTCTTCTTGAGGAAAAGAAACTGCATTAGGGAATTAAACTATTTTAACATTCAATTTCAATAAGAGTTTCTCTAGGAAGCATGTAGACAGCTTTAATTTATAAAACAACATCTACAAAGAAAACGGACAATCCATTTTGCTGCTAGGCAAGCCTAATCTTTTTTTAGTTTCTGTTTTACAGTGTTTTCATCTTACTAAAAGGGACAAAACCTTTTATTAAGATATTTACGTTCATGTTTTAAAAACCCTGTGTTCATTGTCACATGCAAATGAAACAACACACAGCACAGCTACTGTATTACAGAAAGAATCCAGCATTGACCTTAATTTAAAAAGCCATCAATCGTGCCTAGGTCAAGAGATTTTCTTCTGTAAACTCACGGTATATGAAAGAATCCCCCAAAACTTCAGTACTAGGCGGGCCTGTGATTCCCAGGCTTTTGAGATCAGAGTTCTCAAAAAAAAAAAAAAAAAAAAAAAAAAAAAAAAAGGA
>JANZLQ010000095.1:21641282-21670586 GCA_026212715.1 Elanus axillaris
AAAAAAAAAAAAAAAAAAAAAAAAAAAAAAAAAGGACAACCCCACACAATTAGCCATACGCTTCTTACACTTCAGCCTGTGTTTTGCCATATTTCTTCATAGTCCCCCTTTCCCAGTCTGCACGACTTTTCCAGCTTCCAGGAGGAAGGGGGATGATTCAGCTTACACTTACTTGCAGTCTGATGATGATGATGACAAAGGGATTAATCCCAGTGCTTATGCCTAAACCAGTTACTTGAGTGGCCAAAAAGAGTATCACTGACTACAAACAAACTTGTATCCTTCTGAATATGACTTGTCCCTGCAACAGGCTGCACTGTGGATTTGGGGAGATGGAGGAAGAGGCAGAAATAGACAGCTTTAGTAAATGGAGAGAACCACTACCTGACCCACACATACAAGTATTTTAGAGCTGGCCATCAGGTAGGTACTAGAGAGACGTTGCTGTAATAGTCTACACCAAGCCAGGCCTCACTATTTACTATTCTATCCAATACTCCAACACCTTTATTCCCAGCTAGCTTAGTAGCCCTAGGCTAAAGATATATTTTGAAGCATTACAACTAAAAATCGATACCTCCCAATATAAAAAATGAAGAACTGTAGAAGCAAACTTTCAGACCTGAAAAAATACAAATGCAAAGCACTGTACTGCATGGCATACTAAGGGTTCATTTCTGAGATGCCATTTCAAGAGTGTCCTTCCATACTTAGACAAATCATGAACCAAAAGTTAAACAATATAGTCTCTTTCCATTCCCTGTACCTAGTTCATATATGTAGATAAATCTTTTGACAAAAAAAAACACCTTCCCATATTCTTATGAAGACAGTTCTGTCTCCTAGATATGCCAGCTCAAAGGACCCTCACTTAACATTTCCTGAAGTCAAATCAGCTCCTAATCTACAGTTCGCTCAATAGTGCAAATACAACTGCAACGTTCTTGAGCAAATATTTTCACTTCCATTTAAGCATCAAGTGGCATAAATCCATCTTGTTCACACAGAAAAGTAATTCAGAAGCCACAAGCAACCGAAGACAGAAAAACACAGATATCCACAAGCACAGATAGGTTCTTCCTGTTTGAGTTTTGGCCAAGTACAACTGGTTTTAAGGCACTTATACTGCAAACATGTTTTCTCTTAATGGTTTAGAAGCACTGAGGGGGATGGGACAGAACAGTATTTTAAGTGAGGCAAATGGTGGTTTTACTAAAGGAGCGAAGTTCCCAAACTCATATGCTTGTGTAAGTGTACTGCTCTCAGAGCAGAGAGAATATTTTTTGCATTTAACTGCAGACAACTGCATTTGGCTCATGCATCAACCTGCATTTGAGACAGCTTCTCACTCCTGGTTTTTTTAATGCACAAAACTGTCATGAGCAGGAAGTTGTCACATCACATGC
The DNA here is from genome assembly GCA_026212715.1 of Elanus axillaris. Classification (NCBI taxonomy): domain Eukaryota; kingdom Metazoa; phylum Chordata; class Aves; order Accipitriformes; family Accipitridae; genus Elanus; species Elanus axillaris. The sequence goes on from JANZLQ010000095.1 coordinate 21,642,689, forward strand.
CATTAGAACACCATAAAGTGAACAGATATGATGGATTCTGGATCAATCTTTCCGGTTTTTCCCAATATTATTCACAAAAAGTTTAGGGAACTGACTATCAGAACAGCATTTTCAGCACATCTTCCCAGTCTTCTTAACCTATAGGCTTCAATCAAGTTAATTACTGCACTTAAAAAATAGAGACTTCATTCCTTACTCAGGCAAAGACTCTCATTAAAAATCCCATCAGAAGGCAGCTTTTGCAGAACTGCAGCATCATCCTTCTATAGATTTGAATTCAAGTTCTCCCTAACACCGAGCATGACACACATGTGCTATTATTCTTCAATTATATCTTCAGGGAGGTGTTGAGGGAAAAGTTGTAATAGAAAGCATTCCTTGCAAGGCTTTCAACTGTGTAATATTTCATCACAAAATTCTAAATGACTTATTTCATATGTGGTTGATTGCTGCCAGGAAGGCAATGAGGAATACTATATTTCCACAGACATAGATGGTTAACACAATCTGTTTGAACAGTCGACCCTGGAAGAGAAAGGGAAGAAAAGCCACAGAAGTGTCAGTCTTTTTATTGGTTTGAACAAAGAATCATCCCATCTCACAGTAGTTACTTACAAAATTGTGACTTACCTCTGCTTCTGCAGATGTGAGCGACTGCAGTATCTGTACTCTGTCATCCTCTATCACTTCAACTGTTAGTGGGAAGGAAAAAAAAAAGTTAAGTCTGCTCTTAAGAAGAAGGAGGTTTTTCATTTTTATACTACGGAAGTCTTGATGCTGTGACTAAGTAACTAAGTCTTATACAGCACCAAATTTTGAAAGCACTTGGAAGTCTCATTTGACATTTCATGACCTGTACTATGATGCTCACAAGAGCACAAGTGAAAAAACTGTTCTGGATCTGACCTACAAAAAGTAACTTCTGGACATTGAAGTGGGAAAACATTTTCCCTCTTTTGCTAGAGTGAATCACAAAAACACTGAGTTTTGAGCTGAACAAAATATTCGACTGATCTAAAGCCTTTTACTTTTCATTTTAAGGTAACTAGATTCCATTAAGAAGTATCTTCCATTAGCCAACATGAAAACATTAATTGTTCAAACATTTCAGTTTCATTTCTCTACTTTGAGGAAGTAATTACTGCAAGTTAAATTTAAACTTGCATCTTTTATAATCACTCCTTCATTTGCCACCTTACACAGTCTTTTAACTAATCATGCTTCTTCAATTCTGCAGACATCTCGTCTCTGTCTTACATATAGGTTGTTCACATGTGCACAGTCATCTCCTCTCAGTGACACCAGCCAGTGAAACTAAGAATTTCCAGTGAAGTTATTACCAGTGCCTTCTCTAGACAATTGGAGTCAGAATTTTACCTTCATTCCCCTGTTCAAAATTGCAAGCATTTGTGCTCAAGTTTCTGATCATTTTGCTCATGCAATAATAGCCATTCATACCAGCAATTTGTCACCATAACATACAGACTAAATCCACATGACTTAACCTGGACTTTACCTACCCACCTGGGATCAAAATCATGACAAACGGCGATAGAGAGATACTTGGAAAATACTTACACATTGCAGTCTGCCCCTGCGAACAGTGGTTTGAGAAATAAGAGGCTACTATTTAAAATGCCACAAACCCAATATTTCTAGAACACTTTGGTCTTTAAAACTGGTTTACTCCCATATTAGTTTGTACAGAAGATATGACACTGTTAATCATGAATTATTCCCTTTCAGCTTCCAAGTTAGAGGCCAAAGAACACCTCCTGAAATTCAGTCCACTCAGTTAACATTCTTTTTACACAGTCCTCAGCAAGCAAGGTAACAACAAGAGTTTTCTTGGGTTTATACCTTTACGTACGAGACAGTAGCTGTGTATTTCCAGAAGAATCTCAATACCGACATGCCAAGCTACAAAACCAATCATTGTATAGGTGTCCCATGGGTCTGGCAGGTCAAGTGCTGGTAGATCCATTCCCAAGAACACAGTCACCACTAGTCAGTAAAAACAATATAAAAAGACACTGAGTGCTGTGTCAGGGTGATTAAAAAATGCTCTCAACACCTTTGGTAACAGATTTCCCATTAACTGTCTACAGCTGCTTGGGGAATGAGGTTAAAGGAATCCATGCAGATGAAAGTTGGGGTGGGTTTTTTTTGGCAGCGAGAGGGGGAAAGCAGGGAGAAAAGGAGAAGGCCAAGACAGTTTTCATCCTGTTCAGTGCCCCACAAATGCCCACTAGCATTTGTGACTCTTGCCAACAAGACCACAGTCACCGCAACATTTGTGCTTAAGCTGCCTGTGGAAACTTGTCACTATTAATAGAATTAAGGCCAGCTTCTGGTTTTGTGAGTGAGTTTTCCCTCTCCCATTAAATAACATTGAACTATGTTACTCAAGAATACCATCCTCAAGTCTTCCAAGACAAAAAGAAATTACTCAGGATAAGAACAGGTCCTCATTACACAGATCTTTCAGATTTGTCTGTAATCTCTTTGGTTTGACATAGTCGCTTTTTCTCCCTAAAGCTGTACCTGATGGCTACTTAAAACTCACACAGAAGATGTCCAGCAAGAACAAGAATCTTCAGATGTTTTAGATGAGCAATAGCCCAGACAATCACTTAAAAGGGAGTTACAACTATTACTCCTACTCACCAGCCAGTATTCTAACTGTTGTACCAGTACTCCAGTGAAACCAGTTAAACACTTGCCTCCTACAAAAAAATGAAAAACATTTTATTGATTACAGGGCAGGGTGCAGGAAATCAAAGAACACCGTTACCTACTTTAAAGATATCTTTTCGATGTAAAAAGATTTTTTTTAAAGAAACAGGCATATTCAATTCCTATGGCTGTAACTTAATGAGTGAGTACCTTGGTGCATGACGAGATGGTCTGAAACCTGCCATAAGCGGTTGAAAGATTGTCAAAGCCATCACGGTACAGCCGAGATAGGGATGAAAACCTGCTTGCTAAACACAATACATTTTTCTTTAATATCTTATATATATATAAATATCTAGAAAAAATATCAAATTTGATAATTTTATTTATGCTTGTATTGGTAATTTACAACTACGGAGCAGCACTGTGTTTAGACTGGCGGGGCAACAGGACACAGTAAGCTGCCCTGCAGCTGGGTGAAGATGGTCCTCCTTGGCAGCATGAGACACTAGTAAGTCTGCCCAGGGTTTGTCCCACCTTTTTGCTGTATTGAGAAATCCTACCGGCTGACAAGCAGAAAGCAATATGACTGTAGAAGCTATGCTCCAAGCTCTCCATCCTCAATCCTTTGTCTTCAGGAGAGGCTTATGTCAGAACTCCTCCCAGCACTTGTCTCCCCTCTTACCCTATCTGTTTTAATCTTAAGCCTAAAATATTTTATTCAGTTTCCCTAGCTCCTAGTTCATACCTGTGACCACATTCTCCCACCTTTAATTCAGAAACTCCCTAGACTTTCCAGTTTCTGATATTACCTTGTCCCAAATATTATACAGGTGACAGCAACAGGTATACAACCTCTGTCTACCTAATGCTCCAGACTAAGCTTAATCACTGCATAGTTACTCAAGTCCAAGTTCATAACAACATTTACTCCCAGCAGGCTTACCACATTAATTCAGCCATCCCATCCTCACTCACTTCCCAAATTCAAGTTCTCTAAGGAAATGGGAAGGAGACAGATTAAGTACATAAAGAAACGGTGAGCAAGGACTTTATTTTGAAGAAAGAAGAAGGAAGGGAAGTACTGAATTTTTTCAGCTGTAGTTAAAGGAGGCAACATTCCTCTTCTGTGCTGCTAGGATCTGAAATCAGCCTACTTAAGGACGGCTTTCACAGCACTTTCCTTGACAACAACTGTAACACTGATGACTACATCAGTAGACCTTCTTCTCATTGATTTGGTCCAACCTTTTACATTTGAGTTAACAAACAAAGCAAAAGCACACACTTACTTGGCTCCAACCTCCTCGGTATATAAAAGGCAACACAAAAGAAATGCTTGTAAGCGTGACTGTGGTCAACATGAGCATACGATGCACCTAGAAAAGTTTAGTTTGCTTTTAGAAACTCTACAGCTTTCTTAATACACCATTAAATTACATTCAACAGATCTACAGTTAAAGATGTTCCTAGTGTCCTTTTTTAGACACTGCTTTTACCAGTAAAACAGGTGAACTTCTGATTTGTAATTGTTCCATTTTAAAAGATTAAAGAAAGATAAAAATCACATCACGTTTAATCCCCTATTTCTTGGATCTAGTAGATTTATAATTCTGCTTACAACAAAGCTAGAAAATACAGATGGAGATACAGGGAGATTTTGCCCACCTGAAACCACATCTCCTTTCCAAACAGGAATGAATGAGTCCAGACAGGTTTGAAGAATCGTGCAACAATAACACCAATACTAACTGTGGTAATCCAAGCAACAAACATTAGCGCTCCTGAAAATTGAAAAAAATGCAAGGTAAACATGAGTAAATTAGTTGCATATGAATACAGCTTCAAAGACTGTGTAATAGTTTAGTCCATATGCATATGGTCAGAATTTACCAGTGGTAAGTTTTTTATCACCTGGTCCAGACTACAACTTTATAGCATTTATCTTGTTAGAGGGCAGAAACATCTATATAAGAGATAATCATACTGTGCCCAAACAGCATGACAGAGCACCTCTGGCTACTGTGTACTTCATATGCACCAGCACAGTCAGTACATACTGGTGAGAGATGCTGTTCTGTCACCAATTTAGATGTCAGACGATGAAAGAAGGTGACATTTCCTACAATTTGTTTGACAAAGAATGAGTGATAGTTCTCTCACAGGCCTGCTTTAGTGTCCAGTACTGTGAAAGAAAAAATTCTCATTAACTTTAATGGTTCTGGGCTGCCAGTTGAGGAGTTTCTCATTTCAAATAGAATTAAACCAATAATGTAACTAGAACAAATTAAACCAGAGACAAAGAGGTAAACAGAAACAAGTCCCAGTTATAAATTTAAAAGAAAAAGTAAAATGCAGGTTCATTTTCCTGGGAAAAAAAGAATCTTAAATGCTGTTCTTGAAATGAAAAGTTATTAATAACTTTACTCTGTCTTCACAGTCTCAGTTCTTGCTAGCAAACAGTATATATAACATGACTGCCAGAAAGACGACAGGAAATACTTACTCTGCAATAATAAGGAAAACTTAATTCTCCAGTCTCAGCAAATCTAGCACTGGAAAACAAAACTAGAAGTTGCAGCTTACCATGAGCCTTGATAAGTTGCGGGGACCTGGAACCTCCAATATCCTGAGGAAGGCCTGTGACATTGTACATTCCATTGGTGATCAGAGGCTGATGACGATGTTTGTGTATTAGTCCACCTAAGCAGTGACAAAATGGTTTATTTATGGCTGATGAAAGCCACTGCACTTTTAAGTGTGCCAAAGTGTCCCAATCCTTATTTATGAATGCAAGCCCTGTTGTGACTACTGAGCATAATCATACAAACTAAATTTCTGACACACAATATGGTAAGAACCTAAGATGTCATCTAAGCCATCTCACATGCTTCATGTACAGGAACCAGTTCACCCCTCTACAGAAAATAGCTCTTTCCACTGCATGCACAAGACATGAAGAATAGTTCCCTTTGATACTAGTCTCCATTTTAAAAAGATGTGGACAGCTCTCAAGAAGCTACCAGTTGTTAGCATCAAGTGGGCATACAACACACATATATGAGTAAGTTTACCATAACTTCCAAAAGCAAGCCCATGATCCAGAGAAGCAGTAAAGATGACTGGACTAAGTCCTCAAACTTGGAAACTGTAGTTCAGACGGACGCTAATTCTCAGCCAAGCCATACCTTACATAAGGTTTACTAACTCATTTAGAGCTGTTCAAAGAAAAGCAACCATATGTAAGTCAAGTTTACCTTCACTAGCTTCCCCATCTGCCAGGAAGATGTAGTAACTGGCATTCAGATTAAATCTCCCTTTGTAAGCAGGAAGACTAATACTCCTTCTGAAGGAACATTGAAGAACACCATCCACAAGCCTCCATGACACATCTTCAAGCACATTCTGTGAAACAGGAGACATTTAATACCCAGTCTTTTCAGACTGGCACAGTAATTGGCTTAAAAGTAACTCTGCAGAAGACAAGAGAGTGTCACTGGTGCACAAAGACAGAACAGCAATTTTCAGGGGAGGAGGGATAAAAATCTCTTGCATACCAACTTAGAAGGTATGTCAGTAAGTCTACACAGCAACATAAGGGTTGGACCTATTACTACCAATTTTTCCATCTCATAACAACAATCTCCCCCTCTCTTCCAACATTTAACCCAAGATATATCAATTGCAGCTGCAGCCCTAACAAAGGGACAGAATAATAATGGGCACAAAGTTCCTCAATGCAGTAAGCTCCCACCACGTGACTTAATTTTTAAAAGTAAGTTTAGACTTCCAAAAGTAACATTTACTCGGAAGTAAGAGCCCAATCAATCTCACCTTAAAAGAATTATATATCCACCTTACTATTTACAGCTGCTATGCAAAATAAAAGCACAAAGCAGCAGCATACCATTCATTACTTCAAACCTACACTTGTGAAAGTGTCTTAGTTGTTCCCGAATGTACCTCTGAATCCAAAACAGGAGGACTTCGCCCCTTCAGATAGGCAGTGCTTACGTGAACACGGTGGTCCTCATTAACGCACAGATATGCGTCATCACCACCCTGCAGAGTTTAAAAGAAAAAGGTAATTATAGCCCATTAAAAACCACTACTGGCAGTCACCAAAACTGCTTTGATTCAATATATGCAACAAGATACAAGACAAATTTCTCTAGATGTCAAGCTACTATTTCCCAGCTTTCAAACACTTCAGTATTACAGAGGAATCACATTAACACAAACGGATGACACACGGCACATATAAGTTACATTCCCTCCCCTCCTAGGGTAACAAGCCTATTATCAGAAGTTTCTTTAATTACTTAGAATTTACTAAATTAACCAGACAAGACAGAGGCAAATGTTGATGTTATTTAAAAACCCTGTTTAGTTAAAAATTGGTTTTCCTCATAGCTGTAAAGACAAAGTATTGTTAAGAACCAAGTGTTCTTACACTAGGGACATGAATATAAACAGCATCTCCTTTGTCCAACAGTTAGTTTATAGATTATGCAGTTGTTAACAGCATCATCCCTTCACTTTAACACCAATTAGAAAAAAGGATCTCTAAACACTTTTTAAGAGTAAATGGAGTCAATCCTATACAATTACGAAATGCAAATGGTTCTCAGAAAGCATAGCAATTCAGCTTCTGACAGGTGAGGGGTTTTGGCTAGGTAACATAGAAAGATTGATCCAACCAGGAATTTCAGTCAGCTGCTATGCAGTCATACAGGTTGGATTCTGCTAGGACAGATATCCACAGGGAAATTCTACTGCAAATAGTCAGTCCCAAGCTAAAATTGAACATCCTCCTATAAAAGGCAACCTCTGCTTCAGCACTATGGGAGACAACGTTACTTTGTGTGATGTCTAGCAGCATTTCAGTTTTCCACATGCGTGTTTTGCTAGAGTACCATTCAAACTTTCCTAAGATCCCAAAAGTAACTGAAAAAGTAGAATAAGACACTCACCATCCACTGGTCATGGGACAATGCAAATGCCAAATATCCTTCACTTGGACCACTCATTTCAATAAATACTGAACCCTTCTCTTCTTGGAAGGATAGAAAAAAACAGGAAGCACTTTCAGGATCACAGTTTGAAGGGTTCCTAATGCAGAACTTCATACTTCCACAACCTGATGCATTAAACTAGACAATTAAGCAAACAAACAAGTCATAAACAATAAGAGTTTCCCTCTTCTTTCTCTCTTTCTACTCTATTCTAGAAGAAAGCATGCAAGGAACAGCGAAGAAAGGCTATCTATGTCTACATACCGATCTCTTAACCCCTCCCTACAATTACTCCAGGATTAGCAGGTAAAATGATGGTGAGTTCCAAGCTGTACTTTTACTCAAGTTGAATTTTTCACTTTAAAGACACGATAATAGAATAACTTTGAAAAGAAAGTAAAAACTTTAGAGAAACTTCCTTTGGTTTAATTTTAGATAGGAAACATCAGCTGTGGGATGAGTGACAAAAGAAGGGAAGACCAGCTTTTCATTCCCTTTTTAAAGTACAAGCTCCACTGATAGGCAATGAGAAAATACATGGATTAGAAGTCACACTTATTCCAAACCAGTGATGCTTGCTCAGTCCATTCAAGAACCAGTAATGGAAGTCAGTAACACAGATGAACTCATAGAAGAAAGTTTCTGAGCCTGCAGTTTCTAAATAGGAAGCTATTAATCAAGACCAGAGCAAGTCTTTTCCCATTTATCTTCTCAGGTATGCATAATATTTTCTGACCATTAAGTTCTACATGTTCTATCAACTTTCTGACCAGTGTGTGGCGTAACAACATCTAACCCAGATAAGTTCAGGCAACTCAGCTAACACGAGAGGGTAGCTGTCTATGTTCTTAGTCTCTGATTTTTAAGTTATTCATCCATCACCTCTCCCTTTCTGTCAATAGGCTGTATCAACATGATTTCATTAAATTCCATTGATCACAAGCATTAAAGACAGCATTAGTTAGGTTTATAATTACTTACTGGCTTTGCTAAGTAGGAAACCAAGTGTGAAGTTGATATAGCCTCTGATGTTGCATGCAAGGGTGTTGATGGGGACAGTGCATTAGGCTGAGAAACAATGGGACCAGGAATCTTCACCCAGAAAGTCTTGTATTTCTTCACAACTGTGGCTCTTAAAAAAATCCAACATGCACACAGTCATTACTGTATACATCAAAAGATGATTCTTACTTTAAAAAAAAAAAAAAACAAAAAAGGAAAAGCTTCTACAGTTTGTATAACTTATTTGTAAAACTCCCACCTTTATGCAGATGTCTAGCATTTTAGGGATTAAAGTAGGAAAATATCCAAAATATTAGTAGAAAAATAATTTTAAAACATACTACTGCACACTCTATTCCATATAAGAAACACTCACGCCTGTGGCACAGATTACAGCCTCAGAGAAGAGTTGCATAGCTTTTACCTGTTAGTTTCCAAAAAGCTAGTAGTATAACAGGAGAGTATACATACCATTTTGTAAGGTACAAGCACAGAAAAAGATTCTTAACACTGCATGACAGGCATGAGATGTGAACAGTTAACTAGAAATACTAACGAAAGCCATCTCTGAATCCCCTTCTACGCTCTCTGCAAAAATCAAAATAACCATCTCCAAGCTTTCCCTAAAGAACAAGTGTCTGCACTAATGTAGACTCTGCAGGGAGCAAGAGGTGTCAACTTTTCAGGCCATTAGTCCAAGGATACTTTCCAGTCGCAGGCCAATATTGGACGCAGCTAATGACACAGGTTTACCTTATTTGCATTTTAATAAACTAGAACTAATACTAGATTTACTTACAGAAACTGTACTCGTTTTGGTGCATCTCCAGGAGCAATCCAATAAACTTTTAAGTATTTCTTTTTTGCTTTACTTGTGTGACTGACAGCTGAATTCTGAAAAAACACACATATCAAGAGTTACACAGTGGATACGCACTAAGGAGATTTCTGCTAACAATCATCACAGGCTGCAGCTAAATCCTAAACAGACACCACGCTGTTACACTGCACAGACCCAGCGCAGCTGGCTTTTCCCCAGTCAGCCATGATCAGCTCAGATGAAGTCTACAACTGAACCTCATTCATACTAACAAACTTTAAAGCTAAAAGGAACAACTAGAAGTCTTTCAATCCAGAAGACTCCAGTGATGAGACAGAGGTCCCTGCAGCATTTTTGCAGAAATGGTGTGACAACACTCCAGTTTTTTTGATAGTAAGGTAACACTCCATTTTTGATAGCAAGAGCATGAAGAGACAGGGCAATGACTGTACAGAGATAACAGAACTAGTATTCCACAGGACAAAAAAACAAAAATAGTCTTGGGGTCAGACAGTTATTTGCACAAGATAAACAGATTAGACACAGCACTGAACTAAGTCCTCTGAGCACATAGGGCACGACCCAGACATCCCCATGGCTTTACAGCACTGATGAATGCATTAATCAGATGCCACAGTGGGCAGGTAGTAGCAGTGGAGAGGAAAAAAAAAATATGTCTAGGTAGATCAAGAACTTTGCTTGCACCAGCTCAGATGACAATGTACATGTTCATGAATTTCAAGTGGGTTGCTGAAATACTAGTCAGAGTTCACATCTCTTGCACATGAGGCAGAATCAATTTACCTAAAACAGATATTGAAGACTGTGATCTAACCTATTACTAAGAAGGTTCCGTTAACAGTAACTGACAGAGCAACACTAAAGTTAATAGCCTATTCTAGTGTTCGTTTACCACAACAACTGCCCTAAACTTTCCTTGCTGTAAGACACATTCACTGTCCTTAACAAGCATGGAAAAGGACTGATAACTCTCCTCTTCAAACCAAACAGAGTATGCACTTCTCTTTTTTAATATTAAGTACAATAACCAGGAATGCACCACATTCCTTGTGCACAAGTAAAAATTATGTTACGAATGCAGCATCTTCCTGCAGCAGTCTCACAGAGTTGCAGTGAGCCATGCCTCTATACTGCAAGTTGGACCAATTTCCTGAGAGACTTCTAAGCTCGAAGATTACATAGCTTAGCTCCTTCCTGTTACAGATATGGTCTCGTACAAACACCTCAGTGCTTGATGCCCCATTTTAAGACGCTAGGCTATACCTTGGTACGGCCACATGTCAGAAGCTGAGAAAGTTTCCGGTCAACTAACATGAAAGAACCAACTGCAGGGCTATCCAGGTGTTCTGCATCCCGGGCTTGTATGAAAAACCCTTCAAAAACTGGTCCAGACAGATGAACTGAAGCAAGAAGAAAAATAAAAGGATGTTGAAATATTCTCCAGAGAAAGAATGAAATATTTCAACAATGACCACCAGAAGCTCATTTTACAAGTACTAAGTGACTGCTAAATGGATCACCTGAACAAGATTGAACTGCTTAGATAGATCTAGTATAGCTAACCAGTAAAGACATGCTACAACACAAAGAAACAGTAAATTAAACCCTTCAGCTATAATTGACATAGTACCTTCTATGTTGTCCCCTGGTTTAAATTCAGTCCCATTCACTGTAATGGTGTGCTGAGGTGACAGTTGTGGAGAGGCGCCATGACAGGGTATCATACTAGTGCAGGCTTCTCTTATTTTTCCACTTGGATAGCCATCCACAGATGCATAGAAGCAAATAAACATCCAAACAGCAAAAGAAAGGCAAAGCAGCTCCATCTATATAAAGTAAGAGTTACAAGCAGTTAAATACAATAAGCATTTACATTACAGGTCACCACTCATCTTCAGAAGAATCAGTTGAATACTAAAATTTAAGAACATGTTTAAAACAAAAGCATATATGAGAAGACACCATTCCCAGCTGCAAAAGCTAGAAGTAATGTGTGCTTCTGATAACTGCCAGACTTTGCAAGAATGTTCGCAGATATCATGTTCCAGGCCATCAAGTGTATAGATAGCAGTGGACAGATCCGGGTGGATTATTTCTCTCAGTGCATTTTGACATCACTTTTTAAATTTCTTTCGCTTACACCTCTACCGTTTCTCTCTCTCAAAAAAAAAAAAAAATCTCCAAGTCCCTTAAACATCTGCACAGGACAGATGGATCTTAAAACACGTTTCATTGATCTATAAAGGTCCACAGTACTGAGGAGCTACACAGCTAGTGTCAAGCCCACTCTTTTATTAATCATAGCTCCAAACTGTGCATTATTACAGACTGCCTTTTGTTTCCACAACCCATGTCTATTTCTTCACACATGACAAATGATTCCCAAGTAACAAGTTCTTCTTTCTGCAGGGAAACTAAAGCTGCCAAATGTCAGAAATAGATTTTACACATGCAAACGAGTGGGAATTTGGTATAAAGACTTAGACAAAGAAATACATATTTTTGTTGCAGACAAGCACAAGACTTTTCCTTTGAACTCTTCCTTTTGGATACTGGACCTCCAGACAATTAGTCAAACAATATCATTGCTTGTCACACTCTCATTAAGGGAACACTATGCATGAAAAACATAGGGGGTAGTAGGACCAAAGAGCCTAAACCAGTTATATGAACCCCTAATCCCAGCATTCATCATATAAAGCTTTGCTCTGTCACAGTACTGTTTTCAAAATAGCTGCGGTAATTGCTGTGTTACTCAGCAGTATGCAAGGTTTAGAGTTGTATTGTTTACAGAATGCCTTAACGAACCAAAAGGCATTTGCATGTCTAAAAGGCCAGGAGAACAGAGATTAACTTCCTTTCAATCTTTAGGCATAAGAAGCGGTTTATCGGCTCTAGTGGAACATATTCCAGGCAAGTAGGTCTGCATTCTGGTAGAGCCATGCCCATATTGCACCAAGTGATAAGAAGTATCAGGTTATGAAGTTCCCAGACAGCACACATGGATATGAAGATAAGAAAGGCACAGAGCCATTTCAGACTGAACTCTGATACCTAAAAAGCAGTCAAATGAAGACAAGGCATGTCATTAGTCTTACACACTCCAAGAGTCATCATTATTAACTCTTCCAAAGTTCTCATACATTCAGTGCTAAAAAACCACAATATCCAGGGCATTGCTACATTTGTACTTCAACATCCGAGCTCCTTGGCAACTTTACACTAGTAAATAGAAGAAAATCAGAGGGGAGATGGTGTTGAACAGTTTACATTTCAGGAACTAGGAAAAAAAAAAAAAACAAAACCACCAACACTCAACTCCTCCCAAATATTCATGATAACATTATGATAATATCTTTAACTTCCAATTAAAGTAAGCCTTTCCTTCTAGTTCCAGGACTTCTCCAAACTGTCACAAATCTCCATCAAGATGATTTTATTCATAAATTAGGGAAGCCTACAGGAAGGTAAAAACTAAGGTTCAGTACAATAGTTGCATTAAAGCAGCTTTTTATATGTACCAGCAAAATCTTCAAAACAAGTTGCTGCTAGAAGAGATAAGGCTGCATACCACAGAGACAAGAAAAATAGTAGGTCAGTATTCTAGTTTAAGTAGCAGAGGGTGTGGTAGGGTTTTAAAATTAAACAAGAAATAGTCTTTGGCAGACTCAATTGACTCAAAAGCTGGCAGAAAAGAAAAAGGAAGCAGCAGAGATGAAAAGAATGAAAAAGGCCAAAATCTGAAAGAAGTACTGTACCAAAGAGCAATTTTTTAAAACTTTATTTTTTTAAAAACAGGATTAGCTGTAGAAGAGCAATCTTCCCTATGTACATTCAACACTGAGGACTAGATCCCATAAAGAACAGTAAGCTCCATATCAACATGTAGCCTTCTCAAACAACGCTTAGTCAGTTGCCTTGAGAAGCGCCTTTCCTCTTTTTATCTGGAAATACATTGTGGCACTCTACCTTCTCCACTTACACAGCAAAAGAGGCTGAAGAAGATGGGAAGCACTCTCGTAACACCAATCATTCTGTGGTTAAAGATTCATTTTGTATTTTTAGGAAAATACCTCCTGAAGTATTATTGTAGGCAAAACAGTACAATAGGTCAAGGTTCTAGAGAAGTCAAGCTTTAAGAAATTATTCCTAATTTTAAGATTAAATAACTCTGGACTTTAACTCAAATACCATAGTAAAGCCCTTTTTATAACACAGTAGAACTTCACATTTAAAATTGTAGTTTGGAAGAGCCAAAACCAGAAGTTTACAATCAGTCATCTGCTGTCCCCAATTCTGCTAGGATCAAACTGTGCCTTCCTACCCCCTTTTGCAACATGCACACACACCCTCAGCCGTCAGCCAAGACCTGTTCAAAACAAGCCTCATACCAATCATAAAGAGCAAGAAGGACAAGGACACAAAATCTGAATGTACAGGAAGGAAGACGAGAAATCCAAGAGATGCCCAGAACTTCCTCATATAAGCAGGTTAAGATGTCTCCTTTAGCTCTATAAAAGTATCTGTTACAAGAGCATGAAATGGTACGTCATGCCCTCGTGAATACAACAGTCTGGCCGAGAGAAGGAAAAAGTGAGTTAGTCTGGAAAACTGAGCACATATTCTAAGTTCAAAAATGAACAATATTAAAAAAAAAAAAAAACACTAAGGAAGATACGTAGTTAAACTAATGAACCAGCAATTAGCCATTCTGAGAAGGGATAAGAAAAAGCATGTTTATACTGAGGCTGAAGATGGATAAGCAATTATATCCATCCTCAGTCAAGTATTTGCACAAGAGACCATCGGCTTTGCTAAACAAACAAACAAAAACCCCAAACAGCCATGGGCAAGAAACAAGTCATTCCTATATAGAAATCACCTCTTCTGCTGTAAGATTACATGGTTTCCTCTTTTCTCTGATTAGAGTTCTAGAGCCACAATAGCATTATTACCCTCCAAGTGATGTTGTCAGGAATGACTACGTTTTCAGACATCTAGCATGTCATATATACCACAGTGCAGAACAGTTACTTAGAATTAGAGGAGTAACTAGCTTTAAAAATTTAACTGATCGAACACAGAGGTAAAGGCATCCCACTCTGTAATAAGTAAACAAATAGTAAACTGTAGAATATGTGACTTTTTTCTGATATTCCCCTTTGCAGGAAAAACAGAGGAAGACAACTAAACCTCACAACTACATATAAGCCCAAACAAGAGGTGTTAGGATTAATGGCATGGAAAGTATTTGTTACAGAGAGGTTAGGTTCAGGAAAGCTGAGGTGTGATATCTGAATCATGCTTAACCTCACCACAACAGAATAAATGCCTCTTAAAGAATAAAGTAGAAGTAAAAACAGTTCTCCATCTGTACCAAGAAGGACCCAAGAGACTGATCAAAGCTATCACAGCTTACAGAACTGTTACTCTATCATTCTTCTCCTCCCAGAAACATGGCTGAATTAAAGAAACACAGTTAATTTGCATTCTAATAAAGACAAATCAGCAGATCTCTGCCACATCATCTTTTCTAGATAAGAACATAACAAACTGCATCAAAACCTTAAATCACCAAGTATTGCCACTGAAGCTATATTCAAGATGAGAATCTATGTTAATAAGTCAAGTTTTGAGGTGTGTGTAAGCTGTGGAATAGCCTGCTATTACCTGTAGCATTTGAAAATACTATGTTGCCGCTATCACTTATTATGAACTGTAGATTTGTCCCTCTTGATATATTTTGCTTGCAAGTTGTATTAAGAAGCTTTGGCCATAGTGGCTTATTTATAACTCTTTGAAATACAACAACTCATTGGTAACAGCCTACAAATCAGCACACAGTCAAGTTGCCTGTACTAAAGAACAACAGGAATAATTGACTTCAGGACTGAAGCATAATGGTATTAAAAAAAACATAAAAGCCAATTCCTGCAGCATTTTTCAACTGGCAATTCTTCAGTATTTTTGTTAACTTACTATTGTTTGAACAGCCTGGAAAAACAACAGGGAGTTTAAGGGTTTCTGCACTATCCAGTGATTTGTTTTCCAAGATAAACGCACTACACTGAAACGCTTGTGCTAACCGAGGGCCTGAGAGTACCTATAATCTCCTTCCTCTACCCTGCCTGTATGCCAGCTGCACACCATGTGGTACCCTGCATGAGTAAATGCCCCAGACAAAGTTACAAGGATGTGCTACAGAGCATACTAGCTCCATGGTTAGAACACAATCACATAGCATTGATGGGTGATTTTACTTAGCCTTGTACTATACAGACTTTTCAATATGTTACATGCAACCGAAGACAGCATAAGGTCCAGGAATCCTTTCTCTACAGATATAGATACTAGCACATACCACACCATTACAGCATAAACAGTTATTCAAACCACTATGTTTCATAGCTCTTTTTTAGAATGGAAAAAATACTTCAATACTCATTATTTTGGAGCATGACTGCAAATTTGTTATTCCCTCCCTACTTAAGTCTTCATTATAATACATAACTCACAATCCCTGGCAGAAAAGAAAGCTTCAGAACAAGTTTGCTCAAAGAAACTTTATCATTACCTGAAATTCTAACGGTGTTTCAAATATCATGTCACTCTTAGGGCGGAGGGAGGGAAGGACAGAATTGTGTACCTGAAGCTGCTTATAATACAGCCTTCCAATAATTAGAAAGCCAAAAAACTACAGTGACCGTCATCTTATCACCCTTGCCTAACCTGGGCAAAATCCCTTAGAAAGAAGTTAAGCTCTTCCAAGGTAGCTGAGTAATCAGAATGTCAATTAATATTTATTTCATATGGAACTTGATTATAACTGTAAAATTCTATTTCATCCAGAGATTACTCAATACTAACAGCTGATTTCTAATGTAATCTGAAGTTTCAGTCAAGCATTTCTTGAGCCACACTACCAATTTATTTTATATGTTTGCTGGGCAGGTCAGAACTCAAGCAGAAATAGAGCTTTTTGTTAGAGCACCCTTTTTTAGGAACTTACATTACACACTACCCACCGAAATTTGGAGGAAAGTTATGTAGAAAAATAAGAACAGGGGTCCCACAGGTACTCCATATATATGGCCAGTTAGTCCAACAGTAGTGAGATGCAGAACAGTTATTTTAAATAAGAGGCAGCCAAAAAAGCTCACTGAGATCCTACAACATATTTCTGGAAAAGTGAACTAGAGACAACCATTTCAGTTAGCGTGAATGAAAATGAAGTAGCTAGGACCACGACAAGACAAGAACACCTCTGTGATAATTCAAACATTAATGGTTAAAGGCTAAAGTAACTATCTGTGGCTTAACGTGGCAAGGCAGATTGCAAAGAGAAATATGGGGTTTGCTCATAGTAATAGCTACCACATTCTGTAAAGTTTCAATGCAATACAACTGCATTTGTCTGAACATTTAGACTTTATCATCCCATTCATTCAGGAGTCATCTCCTCGTCCTAAGGAGGGAGGAGGAAAGAATAAGAAATGGTTGGGGGAAAGAAAAAAAAAAAAATAGGTGTTATAATTTTAGGAACAGAATCTTTAAAAGCCTGAACCAACCATACCAAAATTCAGTGGGAATCTTTTCATGATTTTCAGTATACATGGGAATTTATTCTCCTGATTACATCTCATGATCTTACAGTAACTGGATTTGGATAAATGGAGAGAAGTTACTCCCTCCTGTGTTGAAAAAACTCCTACAATCCCAGCAGGTGTCAACAGCTACAAAAGCCCTGGTAGACTAATTCCTCAAGGACACGATGTTCACACACAAATTCAGGATCTCTTCATAGAGGTCACCTTTCAGCTGTTTAACAGAGCTACGTTAGCTGCAGAGTACAAATTCTGAAACTAGTTTCAGAGAGGAAGAGGAGATGAGAGGAGGGGCAAGGCAAACATACTGCCAATTCAAAGGTACAAAAGCTATCATAGCCAGAACTTTTCTCCTGAGCACCATCAGATAAGGCAGCAAGCAGAAAAGCAAAAAGCCATCTGAAGGAGAACAAGCTGTATTAACAAAAGGCGTTTCTGCTTTGTTTCTTTAGAAATATACTCTTACAAAGCAGAAGCAGACAGCCTTACCGTGCAGGAGTCACCTTCCCTCGGAGTTCAAAAAAAGAGCTTGAGTTAACTTCTCCTGTTCATTTAAATGTGGTCATATCACAATAGCTGGATTGACCAAGGGCAGAAAACAAGTAATGTTCACATTCAGAACAACTCACTACTTTTAAAATACAAACACGCACCCACACCCACAAGATGACAGAACATACACATCTCAGCCTCTTGGTCTTTCTACTCAGGAAACATTCAAAGAGAACTTCAAGCCTACTGTGTTTCAAAAAGAATTTTTATAATAGTTTAAGTGTAGATACTTACCTTGCAGCCAGTCCTTCTATTAGAGTGACCAAGTCTGCGTAAGACTGCCATTGGCTTTCTACTTATAATAAGACAACTTATATTACTTGTAACCTCTTCTGTTTGACTTGCATCTAACTGTATTAACCTTTATCATACCCAGGATCAGAGGAAGTTTGTCTGAAAGAAGAAACAGTACACACATAAAAAGGAAACATTTGTAAGAGCATCCTCTACTTCGGACACTATTTTATACTGCTTTCCAAGCTAAGGCCCTAAGAGCCCTACACTTCAGCTGAAATGCATGAAGTTGTAACGAAGCACTGATCCTGCAGCTTCCTTTGCTTTGTCAGACATACTCCACAGACTTCAGAGAGTTTCATATTAAGTAATTATTTTACTTACCTTCTGGTGCAGTTAAAAACCCAAAACCAACACCCAAACAACAACAAACCAACCCCCACTTTTGATACCTTCTTCCTCAAAGCACAAGTTGGGACAATTTTGCAGCATGATTTTAAAGTTTGTTACGCACTTACTCCCTATCAGAGACACTTTCTTTTAGAACAGGGATAAGCAATCTTACAACTGAATATGCTCAGTTTGTCTTTTATCCCACCAAAAGTGAACAAGAGCCAAGGATTTTGCCCCTTTCAATCACTTATTTCGATTATTTAACTTTCTGTTGGGCAGCTGCTCTGCCCGTTATCTTTAACGTGCCAACCTTGCCAACTTTCACCTAGATAAAGAACCCAAAGTTGCAGGCTGACCTAAAAGCGATACAGTTTGTTCCCCAACAAGCAAATTCAACTACAGGATCAGCACATTTACTGTAACAGTTACCGCACAACCGTCTCCTATGCAGATTCACGAAGAAACAAAGTAAGAAAGTAACGTTCGCGTAACATTAGGAAGCAAAGAAGATGCAAAAGGAACACGGTTGGTGCGGCTTCCAGATAAAGCAAGCCACAGCCTACCTTTACCTATTAAGGCAAGCAGGCTCGAGTTTTCCCTAAAGCAATTCAGAAACGCTGGCATGAACGGCAGCAGCTACGAGGTGCTTTAGGAGCCCCGCCAGACTTTAATTTGCTTCAGAGCTGCCGCGGACTGCCAGTGAAGCGTGTACCCTTCTCCAAAAGCTTGCAGTACCCGCCCTTCGAGCGCTCACCGGCGCCAGCGCAACCCAAGCGCCCCGGAGCTCCGGCAGCGTCCCCTCGCCGCAGACAGCCCCCCTCGCCCCAGGCAGCCCCGCGCCCTTCTCTCCTCCCGGCACCGCTCTCGCAGAAGAGCGCAGCGGTAAAGCCGCGGGCGAGCCGGCCGGCCGGCCCTTGCCCTTCCCCTTCTTCCCCTTCCCCTGCCCCTGCCCGGCGGAGCGGGGTGTCCCGACGCCGGAGCCCGGAGCCGGCGGGAGCGGGAGCGGGAGCGGGAGCCGGGACTCGCCTCCGGCGGGGGACGGGCCGCCCCGCCGGCAGGGGGCGCGCGAAAGGCGCGTGGGGAAGGCGGAAGTCGCCGCCCGGCCGGAGGACCCGGGAGGACCCGGGAGGACCCGGGAGGACCCGGGGTCCCGGCTGGGCCGCCGGGGTCGTGCCCCGCGGAGAGACCGTCCTTGCCGAAGCTCGCGGGGCTGTCGGCGGGGCTGTGCGTGTGCCCGACGGTTCTCGCGTACGGAGGCTTCAAAATCGGGGGGGTTCTCATCAGGAGAGCAAAGAGGCGCTGCTGCCGCGGGGGTTGCGCTGGCAGAAACTGCAGTTGCTTACAGCTCTGTCTGCCTTCGTTTTATTCCAAGTCCTCAGCGGCTCGGAAAGCGAAGTGGCAAAAAGAGACAAGCGTTTAATAAAGACAGACCCAGCGGGAACTCCGCTCTCCCACAAGAACGGGAATGTCGTGTTTGTGTTAACAAGCTCCTCGACTGGAGGAGGGCGCTGGTAAGTCGCTTGCTGATGAGCAGGTCCGAGCGGTTCCAGGGATCTCAGTACTACTAGTTTAGTCGTATTTTCTTAAAAGGTACTACCCGCTAACATACAGCAGGCTTGAAAATGCTCCGTCTTCTGTCTCCTCAGGTTCTATAAAAGCAACATTAACCTTAGATGTACTCTGTGATATCACAAGAGCTATTTAATGGGAAAACCAATAATGAACTACTTTGCCTAAACGGACAAATTATTTGACTGTTACACTTGTGTTATCTTGCTCATGGAAGTCACGGGGAAGCTGAGATCTCACAAAGTGTACAGCACCTGAAGAAATGTAACACATAATCAAAAGCTTAAAATTAATTATGGATGTTTCCCCCTACTGGGGGCGGGGGAGTGTTCAGTTTACAACAGCCATTCATAAAGTCCCCAAAACACAAAAGAGTTTGATAAAATTGTCAGCCCAAGTACACATATGCTTTATGAAGTGCTTGCGTGTTTCTAATTAATTTATGCTGATAAAAACCAGCCTTCCTCGCAAATACATTATTAGGATGACAAATACTAATGTAAATACATTTCCAGTATGAAGACTCTGGTGACCACAGTGACCAATATTCTTGGCAATATTTAGGTTCGTATCTTACACAGATGACAGAGGATTTAATATCCAAATATTTTTAAGATCTTATTTTAGGGTCTCGGCTCGTTGACAGGATGGGGTGTATACTTTTGAAACATTGTTTTAAATATAAGAATATATGGAAGTAATTTCCTCATTAAGACCCTCAAGGAGGGATGAAAATGCAGGCTACAATCCTGTTGGAAACTGTAATCAGAGTTTAAGAAAAAAAAATCATTTATCTGTGAGAGGTAAAGTTGGTAAGGGAGGGAATACTGTTTTGCTTCTCATTTTATAGCTTCTCTTATTTCAGAAGGTGTTAGTTATTGCCAAAGAGCTATAAAGCAAGAAAACCAGGAAAACGCCAAGAGAGCCAGGAAAAAACAATGACTCTCTAACTACTGAGTGCAAGCAGCCATACTCCTTCTGCACAGGCAGTCATCAATCTGTCTGGAAGGACTCCTTGCAAACATACTAGTCTCCTTAAAAAAAATAATTAGTAATCAACAGTTCTACAGAGTTCATGAAAATACTTCTGTGAAAGAGTACTGCACGCTCATTTGTTAAGTGTCAATATCCAATATGTATCAAGGAAATAAAATGCATTAGTATATACGAACTATGAAACGTCCACAGATGCATCTTCTTTGTAAAGTGTACTGCAAGTGTAGTTCTGTTAGTGTGTTCATAATAATTCTGTATTTGGTGCAAGGCAGGAGTTTCTAGCTTAACCAAGTGATCAGTTAGAGACATAGAGGGCTGGGGGTTGGATTTCAGTCTCCCTGCCAGCCAGAAGAGAGAGTCATGTAATCTACTGTTGAACTATGTCAGAGGATGACGACATCAAGTAGCAAAGGAACAACGTAACATCTAACATGAAAAGAAGCTGATGACTTTTTTTTTTTTACATAGTTTGTTACAGGACCTCAAGGAAATAAGTGGAAGTTTGTAATTTTGAAAGCAACCGCTGTTTCATAAAGGAGACTTCAAGCTGAGTATATAAAGGGGAATTTCAGTTGCTTAAGAACTGAGGAAACAATTAAGTAAAATATATATAATTTTGGAAATTAAATATTGTACAGTCCAAGGCATATACTGATAGCTATGCTATTTTTTAAGGCCAAAGTAATATGGAAAACAATAAGCCATTGAAGCTAGGTCTGAAGAGAACCCCTGTTATTATGTCGTTCCTTGTAATCAATTTTCCTCTTAGGTATTAAGCTGACCACACAGCAAAACTGTGGTATTTCAGAAGGTCAGCCCTTGCTCAAGTTTCATATATGTGTGCACTAGGCAAATGGTTTCTCTATGTTACTGGCAAGATTATCACGGTGAAACACTGTTTGAGTTCAAATCAAGTGATGTGCAAAAAGGCTGCATCCCTATCAGATTGTTTTGATGATGGATAACTTGGATCTAAGAGATTTTTGTTACTACTGGCTTCTATTTTGATATAGTGACATGTCTCTGAACAAGTGCATTTAGATTTGGCCAAATACATGCAGAATACTGGTCTTCCTATGAAGATAACAGTCCTGACACCTCTATTTATTTACCTCCCTCTTGTGTATCCTACACTTACAAGACTAGACTTCAGCATTTTCCAAGCTTATCAGCATTATCATCTCAGATAAAGATGTATTAGGGAAATAATAACAATAATATTATCGTAGATATGACGAATTTTTCCTACCAGAGCAATGTGCATATGCTTTTTTTCCCCAGAGAGGGGAATGGTGAGTCCTTGAAATAATCCTGACCATCTAAAAGGAAGGAAATGATGATAAAAGTCACAATGTAGGATGACATATTTTTCTCCATAATTAATTCTTTTCCCTTGAGCTTTGGCACTGTTTCATACTTGTCCTGTTTTACCAACTGACTTACTGTTAACCTACAAACTACATAAATGTATTCCACTGACCTCCAGAAATATCCTTTTTATGTATGCTTCTCTTTGGTCTTTATTCCTCTCTACTAATTAGTTCTTTTTACTTTCACTACTTTTTAATTTTTTTTTATGTCGCATATAAAAATTCACAGGTGGAAACGTATTTATACGAAAATACTTGTTTACCTAGAGGTAAAAGAAAAATGCATTTTACGGCTTTCATTCAATTACACTAACTAGCCACCTGGTGGCATTAGCCACTAAGTAAAATAAGGTTTTCCACTCGACTACACAGAAACCTTGCTCTTATTTCTATTCTGACACACCAACAGCTGAAGTACGCTCACAGTAGCTTTCTAGCAAAATGTGTATCGACTCTAAGAGAATTTTTCAAAAAAAAAAAAATACTTCCTTGCTTACCTGAAATGAAAGAATTAAGTTTGGCTCCCCGATACCAATTTGAGCCAGGTCTGTATAGGTGCTATAATACAATGACAACCTGCCACTTTTCTGAAAGAGTGTTCACTTAATTCAGTGCACAGCACAATTAAATCAGTGGATGAAGGACTGCAGTAAAATCATTTTAGCCATTTCAAGGGATGTGGTCCATCGCTTTACCTGATGCACCCTACTCAAGTTTTATCTGCTAAAAGTACTGAATTACTAACTTCACCGAGTTCCCTATATTTTTCACCATTTCTGTGGTGCTTTTAAAAATTATTAGTTTTATTATATCAAAGAGATGTGATGAGATCCTATTATACCATTTCACAGGGAGCAAAGAGCTTGCTGGCAAAAGCATTGACCTGTAAATGCTTCCGTTTAGGGCACTTTAGACCTGATTACACAATTTGTAATGTGAAACCACGAGATTCATTGAAATCTAGTACAATCCTTTTCTACAGGTTGATCAGTTTATTTGCCGGCCAATCTCAATTCCACCTCTGCCCCACAGCTTTTTTCCTCTTTTCCTTTCACTCCGACTAGGAAATAATTCTCCCACTCTTTTTCATCTCATCTCAGAGGTCCTTTCACAGACAACCCATTTAGAGTTTTTCACCTTTTTCTTAGCAGCTCTCAATTTCTCTTCTTCGTGGCTTATAAATGCATTCTTTGTTCAGACCTGGTATGTCTGTGGGTTTTGTAGTAGCTCTGAGTTCAAGCACAAGCGATCGTTCTGTAGGGATGATGCTCGATGCTGTTAGTTGTAGCAATGCGCTAGTTAGTACTTGCCCTGTACCCCTGTGGGGGAAGCATGTGATGTGATGTTTGGGTATGCTGGTAGGAACGCTTGCAGGGATTTTAGCTCTTACTTTGTTAAGTCTCATCTAAATGCTTGCAGAGACTTTGAAAAGCTAATAAACTGGTCGGACTACAACACAGCTGGTAAAAGGCATATCCAATATAGGAGGGTTGTGAGAAGAATAAGAGAGAGAAGATTGTTTCATACCAGCTTTCGAGTCCCGTAAGCAGCAATCCTCACTTGATGAGCAGAGGGGAATATCGAATGAGGTGTAAAGTGACCCAGTCCAAGAGATGCTATGCAAAGCTGCCTCCTGCAGAGCCAGGCTAGTACATAGTCTCTGTGCAAGCTGGTACCTCCAAGGTAGTTCCAAACTTTGAGGGAACCCGCTGCACAGCACCTGTAGCGGCCCAACAAATACGTCACTGACATACTTGGAGCCAGAATATCAACACTGTGCTACTGTGTGAGACAGTGATTCCTCCACCAACAAGAATCCAGCTGGAATGGAGAGCCAGTGGTTTGCACAGAGGCAAGATACTCTAAAAAAGCTGGGTGGCAGCAGCAGCAGTTTGTCCCAACGTACAACAGTAATTCCTATCTCCTGTGAGTTCTCATAGGAGCTGCTGCCCAGTTATGGGCAAGCTACTTCTGATCAGCAATCCTAAGCTGAAATTCATGGCTAACCAAAAGATCTGACAATATCAATAAGACAAACGTTAAGTAAGGACTTGAATTTCTGCTAGCAGCATTTGCTGATGGTTCAACTGTAAATGTTTAATTAGGTGCACTGATTGCTATATAGCAAAAGAAGATTTGTCAGTCTGAATTTTAGCTTTGTAGCATTCTAGTGCAAACCGCTTTTGTATCATCTTCCCTGCTCTTCCTGCTCATGTTTATCTTGGTGGTAGAATGCAAAAACTGGTTGAAAAGAAGCCTGGAACTGAAAGTGATTTGGCAATGAGAAATCAGGAATTTGCTCCAAGGCGTGAAGGTGAGGAAGAGATGAAAATTATCTTTTAAAACAAATACTTGCTGTAGTCAAAATCTTATTTGGACCTCTTTAAAGATAAATGCATTGAATTTTTCCATTTTCTATTAAAAATTAATAGCAGTCTAGCTTTATACAGAAGTGAAAGCAGAAAGCATTGATTGTTTGAGGCCACACAGTAAAAGAATGGCCACGCTGGGATTAAAAACAAACCAAAAATGTTTCGGCAATCCAAAACCTCATGATGACACCAGGTTCACCTTTGAAAGGTCAAACCAACACTGCCAAGTAACTAGAGGAAAGGGGATTTACATGTTCAGTAAGAACAAACTGTATAGGCTAGTATCCTGGCCTCTCCATCTCATTTGATTTGTTACTTTCATAGACATTTTTATTCAAGTCTACTATTTATTCACTGCCTATTAGGCTACTGCAATCTGTTTACCTATTTAGAAGGGGTTTTTAAAAAATAGGCTACAGGTGGTTACTTCAATGTTCTGACCAATATTTTCTCTCAGTACTAGATTCTTATGTCCGAGGCCACATGTAAATTCCTCCTGGGCACATAATGTGCCCAAGAACAGCACTTGCTTTCAGCTGCTGCATAGCAAAAAAAAAGACTGCAGTCTATTCAAATTACAGAGATACAGTTTTAGAGAAAAGGAGCTTTCTTTCAAAATCAGGGTTGCATTTCTGGATGACATCTCCCCATTTGTAGACAGCAGCTAGACAGAAGATTCAACACCTCTGAAGCTTTCTATTGTTTGAACAGTGTTAATTCATGAATTTAGAGGTCATGAGTGTGGGGCATTGAGAAAACCTGTGCTACCACTTTAAAGTTTACGAAGTCTCGTATCTCCTGCATACAGGCCAAAGGAATCTGCTTTTAATTTTAGTTAGATGTTCGGTTAAGTTCTCTCTGTGCTAGCTGGCTTTTACTGTTGTTATTGGGAGCTATTGTTTTGTTATTAAAAAAAAAAAAAAGAGTAGTCATGCAAGTACTCTAAGTTCCCACACTTTATATTCATAACCTTTAAAACAGGCATAAGCAATACGACGTGAGTGTGATCTGACACCTAGTGAACAGGTTCCCAAAAGCGTATGGAGGCAACTGCTAGGATAACTGTTCTGTTATACTGTGTGGCATAACAGAAGGCAGGAAGGGAGGGAGTACTAGGAGGGTGTATGTAAAAGGACTGAAAAATTCTGGTATTAATATAGTTGAAAAAGCTGGAAAATTACTTCCTGATAATGACATCGATATGGTATCCAATCATATTTTGAAGCAACTACTGATCTTTTCCTGCTATGGTATATCATATCACACACACACAGAAACTGCAAACGAGATAAAACAGCCCTGTGAAATCCACCATCCTGATGCCACTGTAGCAAATGCCATGCGTGACTGCTGTTCGCTGTGTCCTACACACTATCCGCAATGCTAAATGGTAGCACTTGCGCATTGACGTTTTGCTGGTGTGGTTCCCATATACAGAAATTTTGCTCAATTACATCTGCTAAATTAACACAGGCCCAAAGTCCGTAAGGGATGTGCAAGCATAAAAGGTGATGTTGATGGAGAAAGGATTAGAGCAGTCTGCTCTGCTTTCCGGATTAAACTTCATCAAGGGACCTGCTATATTCATTCAGCATCTTTGTAACAGTAATTTTTTTCATATTGAATTGAAGGCCAATGAAATGATACTGTTCTAATTATTAAGTGATTTAATAGTACTTGGGGAACTTGGCTGCTGCGTAGTGGATCAAGTCCTTCATTTAGACTGTTGACATCTGTTTTAGCTACAGTCACAAATGTTGGTCAAAGTAACTGCTTCAGGATTTGGAATCAGGAGGCTGTATGCTAGTTTGGTTTCCTAATGGTTTGGTTTCCTAACCAAAGTCTGCTCTCCTGAAATCGAGGGTAGTGAGCTTGCTGCGGGCCCTCCTCACTGCCCTAAGGATATGAACTCCACCATTTCATGGTCACTGCGGCCCAGACTGCCCTTGAGCTTCACACTCCCCACCAGCCCCTCCTTGTTGGTGAAGAACAAGGTCCAGCATAGCCCCTCTACCACTTGGAGAAGGAAGTTATCACCAACACATTCCAGGGACCTCCTGGGTTGCTTATGCCCTGCTGTGTTGCCCCTCCAACAGCTATGAGGGTGACTGAAGTCCCCCATGTGGACCAGGGCTTGTGAACGTGAGGCCGTTCCTGTCCATAGAGGCCCTCATCCACTCAAGTCTTCCTGGTTGGATGGCCTGCAGCAGACCCCTGCTATAATATCACCTGTCCCTGCCCTCCCTTGAGTCATGACCCATAAGCTCTCGGTCGGCTCCTCATCCATCCCATTACATTGCAGTAAGACCCAGGTGTAAGGGTTATATGCATGGGATGACTGGAAGGTAAAGGGTTAAGTCTAAAGTGTTTTGTAGACTCCTCCCAATTCCACAAAATATAATACCTTTGAAAAGAAGAAAAAAAAAAAAAAAAAAAAAAAAAAAACCAAGAGTGTAACACTGCAACTGCAAATTGAGAAGCAGTTGTGGTTTTTTTTAAACGCAGTTCTAGGCAATAAAAATAGACTGACCTTCCAAAGCTGCAAGGCTGACCTTTACAGTGGGGTACAGTTAATGACTTCGGTGTTGAGAGGCTTGGAGCAACTGCCCCGGGTATTCTGCAATATAAAGCAACGGTAAGGGCCGTCTAGCGACAGCGGTTCAGATGACAGCATGCCTCAAAACAAGGGGGTCGTTTTTTCGGGTTTGTTTTGCTTTTTCTTTTCAACTACCTTACCTCTTGGCCAAAGACAGATCCCCCGAGTTTGTAATCTTGTCCACACACTATATATAGCACTTAAACCCGGGCTGACATCACGTTTTCTCCACAGCGCAGCCTGGCCGGAGGGAGGGCGGCTGCCCGGCCGGCCCCTGAGGCGGCAGGGCGGGAACGCTGAGGGAGCCCGGCCGAGCGGCGTCTCCATCGCGGCAGGGCCCAACGCCAGCGGCCTCTAAAGTCGCATTTTCCTCAGCGGAACGCCCGTTAAACCGCACAGAGCTTTCCCTTCAGGCGCCTGAGCCCCCTCGGCGGGCGCTCTCCCGCGCCGGTCGCCACCAGCCGTGAAGTAAAGGCGCTGGCTGCGGCTGTAAAGGCAGGGGCGGAAGATCGGGGAGCAGCAGCAGGAAAGCCCCGGGGTGCTCCCGGACCCGGACTCACGGACAGCTCGGCCCGCTCGCAGCCGCCACACCGCCGGGGACCGGGCTCGCTCCTGAGGCGAGCGCTCGCCTCAGGGGGCGCTTCCCGGGGCGGGGGCGGAGGAGGGGCAGGCCCGGCC
>JANZLQ010000095.1:21673148-21695367 GCA_026212715.1 Elanus axillaris
CCTTGGCTAGTTCAGGTCAGCTGTCCCAGCTGTGCCCCCTCCCAGGTTCCTGTGAAAATTAACTCTATCCCAGCTGAGCCCAGGAGAGTGAGGAACAAGCAGCTCAGCTCCAAGCTGAAGGCTGTGGTGCAGCAGCCCTCCATTTTACTTGCTGCTTGCCCTCAGCTCAGGAAAAGGGACACTCTTCCCCGCTCCTCACCCAAAACCCCTCTCTGATGTTCTCCCACCTGTCAGCAAGGGTCCCCCAGCACATCCCTGCTGCCTCCTGACCCTGCTCTCAGCTGCAGAGCAGCTCCAAAAGACAGAGGTGGGGAGTCCCTGAGCAGTGCCCAGCCGCATCCAGGCCTCGCTGGGAAGTGGTGCCAGGGACACCTCCCTGTGATGCAGTGCACCCCTCTGTGACATCAGCCCACATCATTTAAAGGTCCATTATGATGCCAGCAGGGAGATGGCACAGATGGGGAGAGGGGCAAGAGATTTTTCCCTCCTGTCCTGAGAAACAGTCACCCCCTTTCTCCCCAGTCCTTTTCAAAAAATTGCATCTGCCCCCAGATTGGCTGCTGTTGGGCTGTTTTCAAGGGATGGGATTGAAGGCCTGGGGGATAGAACAGCCCCTCTCATGTTACTGAACACTCCCTTTGTGTCACTCTCATGGTAGAAGCAGCACATGATTCAGTGCACTCTTTTGGCTGGCATGCAGTTAGTTTTCTTCATAGCAGGCCACAGGGTTCTGTGTTTTGGTTTTATGACCAAACCAGTCCTGAAAAAACACTGATGTTTCAGCTATTGCTGAATAGTGCTTGCACAGTGTCAAGGGCTTCTCTGTCCCTCACTCTTCCCCACCAGCCAGTAGGCTGTGGGTGGTCAAGAAGCTGTGAGGGGACACAGCTGGGACAGCTGACCCTAGCAGACCAAAGGGATATTCCAGACCATATGACATCATGCTCAGCAATAAAAGCTGGGGCAAGAAGGATTAAGGTGGTGGGGCAGGTATGTTCCAGGCTCTGGCAGTTATCTTCACAGCTAATCCCCTCAGATACTGGATATGTCCCTCAGCAGTGGTCAACTTGACCTGGTAAACTGCATGATCTTCTTTGAAGGGATACCTTTCCTTCATGTTCAACTGGAGCCGATTATAGGGGCAACTGATATAGCTGGGGGTTGGGTCTCTGGTTTAGTCACAGTGTCTTTTTGTATGTCTTCAGATCCAGAGACCCTTTCTTCTCCCTGAGGGTGCTGAACAGTCATGAATAGTGCTCAGTAGGCACAGGCCAGGCCCCAGAACAGTGTGACAACTTTTGTCTCTTTGGCATAGCCAGGTCCAGGACATCCTATTTTCAAACACATGGCAACATAAGGATTTCAAAGGAACAAGGCCATATCAGAACCCATGTTAACCAGCCTGTTCAACATATGCCTCAGCCACCTGCTAGTCTCAGTGTCTCACCCATCTGGGCAAGGAGTCTCTTTCAGGATAGATGAGACCACTCATTACAATGAAATTGCAGTGTTTCCCCAGAGCCTACACCCACATCCACCCTCATGAGACCACAGACTGCACACAGAACTGATACACACAGAAGTTATACCTTCTCCTTCAGGGTGATACCAGATGACATCTAGTGGAATATCTATTCAATAAGAGGAAGGGTAAGATTTAGGTTCAATCACAGTTTTTCAGTGAAGCAGCATACCTGGTTAATGACTAAACCTTCCATTCCTATGTGCTCTAAATATTGTGGAAAGGGAAGTAGAAAAGTAACATTCTGGGTATCAAGCTATGAAAGAATGGTAGTGGAAAGCAACTGACTCTGAAAAACAGAGCTCATTGAAAAAGCTTATTGAAAAAACCCCAACAAAACAAGTTTATTTCAATTTTAAGCAATATTACCATATATTTTAATGTCTGTAATATGTAAAAGAAAATATTTGAACACAAAGTCACTGGTTACTGATACTCAGTCACTGCACAATTTAAATTTATAAAGAGATGGTGTGTCATATAATTAAGTGTCCTGATAATGAACATCAGTTGATGACAGAAAAAAGCTCTAAATAGTTCATTATCATTCATTTTAATACTAAGATTTTAGATAAGCTATCCTTTAATGCCAATGAAGTTTATTGCAAAAATAAGATATATTTAAGTTTTGCAAAAGAACTTGCATATTTACATATATATATTCACATATATGTAAATCAAATAGTTAAATACTAGTTCAAATCACTAGGAGAGACTCTCAGCATAATTTGGATTTTCATTATGTATCTTTTCCACAGTCACATTTATTCATATGATACCTTTTCCTTTTTTTTTTTTTAATTTAAGTAGTTCTACAAGTAAGATTCTTTAAAGCCATTTAAAGCTTCTCAAATTTAGGCCAAAGTTACTTCCCTCAGATGCTTTTAGTATATAACTGCCTGTATGTGCAAGCATTAGAAGTATTATTTTTGAGGAGGCATGTGGGAAAGTAGGATCATCTCACTATTGTGATTATTGGAATAATCAACTCAAGTTATATTACACAGATATTTGCCTCTGCCTATTCCCATTACAGAAATGGAACAAAATACTCCAAAAACCTGCATGAAGGTATGAAAAATACAAAATAAGATTTAATGAAATAACAATCCACAGAAAATAGATCACATTGTGATATTTGTCCCTCCCTTTCCATAAGCACAGGCCTGGTCCCATGGTGAGTTCCTTACAGGCAGGCTCTTATGCTGCCCTGCTGTAGGTGTGCAGACCACACACGTTTCCTCCCTAGCAGAATCATTACCGTTGGAAAATGTATGTACATCCCTCTACACTAGGCCTGTATACCAGTAGGGTGAGCTGCAATAAAATAAATGAGTGTACTATATTACTGTAGGCTCAAACTTCAGTTTAAGTTCAAATACTATGCAGTTCATGCTTTGCCTAGGAGGCACTGTAAGAGAAAAAGAAAGATGAGTCAAAACAGAGAGAGAAGATTGAAGGCATCATTGCACAGTGCACACAGCTGGGCTGTCAGATAGAGCAGGGAGGAGACCAACCTTTCCTCCCTGACACAGTCAGTATGTGCCTTGTAGACACTGGCAAATCCCCAGACATCACAACTCACAATAACCCCACAAAAGGACAGAAAGCCCTCTAGAAAGATTCTCCCCCCACCCTGTGACTGATTTACAACAACTAGTTGAGCCAGTGCTTACTCCCAAAGCCCCAGTATCATTGCAAATTAGTCTACCACTGGCACGAACAGAGCAACTTCAGTGTTATTGCACTGCACAGCTGTTTTGAAACATTTGGCTAGAGAAGAATAAGTGAAATGTAGATAACCTGAGTCTCAATTTAAAATGAGGCCATAACCTTGGCAACAGCTATGAGAAAAATGACAGAGGATCTCATACAAGTTTAAAGAAAGTTCTGCTCTAACATCACTCAGATGGTGTGCAACACCAAGTTGACCAGTTAGAAGCACAAAAAAAGCCTCACACTAATGGGTTACAGCAGAAAATAAAGGCTCTCCCATGGCAATTCAAAGCACTTCATAATGCTGCCTGTAAGAGGATGAAACTTGGTTTTAGTGCACAGGTAGTTTTCGCCTTTCGTCTCATTTCAGCATGGACTTTAGATTTCATATAAAGAACTTTGATAAAGGGATGGAAAATATTAGTCACAAAACTTGGACAATACATGCAAGATTTCAATGAAGTAAAACACAGCTTCATTTCATTACAGCTGATCAGTAGAGATGGCAAGATAATTTCAGAGCAAACAGCCTCTATCAGTGGTGCATCAGAGTCCAACTGAACTTTTTCTGATAGAAACCACAGCCACTGTTTGCCTATGTTATATATAAGAAAGGAGTCAGGCACTAATTCGATCAGCATAGACACAGGCAAAGGGCAGTAAGATCTTCTACACTAAAAGAAAATAATGAAGGAAAAAAATAGGTCAAGGAATTTGGAAAATTATCCCTACAACTGCAACTACTAAATGAAACTCTTTAACCAAGTGAAACAATCCAAGAAGAGTTTCTGTAAGTATGAAGTTTTGTACTTCAAAATATTAAAAGTATAACATAGGCAGAAAAACACTTATTTTTCTCTTGGCATGTAAAGTTATCTCAGCATAGCAAAGGCATTCATTTTAGAATGTTTCTGATGTATAAACAACTTTGTCCCTATTTATATATTAATATTTTGTGTAATACTCTTAGTACAAACTAAGCTGAGTGACATCACAGAAGACAATTAACTAGAACTTATACATAGCGGTTTCTCTCTGAAGGCTCTGCTGAAACCTACCCTATGTCGTAAAAACTGCGACATTAGGTATTTTACAGATTCACTGGTACAGCATAAGGGTGCTGAAAAAAAAATCAAAATATATGTTGTAGTTTGAAAAATAGAGAGATCTTGTTGTTTGATCTACCAAAGTAGGTTTTCTGATATTTTTCCAATACAAAATATAGTAACAGTCATTTCCAGATCAGTACTGCTTACATCTTTTAGACATTAATAACTTCAGGACTTAGATTCATTTATTATCAGACAGGCGACTCCTTCTCTGAAAGTGTTGTAAACATGTGACTTTCTTTTTGATTACAAGACCTGCAGGAAGCACAGATCCTACATGTTAAAGAACTTGTAGACTTGTTGCAACAAAGCCTTATAATGAGCAAACAAAAAGGATACTACATGTTATTTGTATGTATCGGGTGAAAACAGCTCCCATGATCCAAATTTAGTTAGCTGAACACTGCAAAGCTGTATTAAGTAGTTAAGATGTAGATGGGCTACCATTTACAATAGAAGATAGGACATTAACATAGGTAAAGTCACAGGCTGCATTTGTGAAGATTAGCTGAGTCAAAACTGACACAAATTGCTCAAGGGCATGTTGTAGCTTTGTGTGATATTCTTGTCTTATTTTAGGACTAAGATTATTGCCAGCAGAAACAAGCAACATTAAACTAATAAAGTATAGACTATGCTTCAGTGGAAAGAAGACATTCCAAAGAAGCACTGAAAAAGATAAAATCAGCATGATCTGTTCCTTGGTCTATTAGGAAATGTTTCTAATATAAAAAAGAAGATAGAACCACAAAACCCTGGATATAATGTTTGGCAAATATGTATACTCAACAAGCCCTGGGGATCAATATTTGCTTAAAGCCTCTAACTCAAAATGGTTCCTCAGACCAATAACATTTCCCAATACAAATGTGACTTCATGCAGCAGCCACCTGAAGAAAAAAGTTACTGATTGACACTTTTAATTTAGATGGAAGTAGCTGAATTAGATTACTTAATATTGCTTCATCTAATATTCCTTGAGCATTTCTGTATAGTAGGCAACCTACATAAGGTTTCAAAAAGCCACAAAGGCTGTATTTTGTTAATACTTCAGTGAATAGAAGACTAACAATTGCAACATGAAAACACCCAAAATAGAGGGCATTGGGTAAAATAGTCTAAAATAAGTTAGTAAGTGATAACCATATAGCAGAATTTAAATGCATTACTTTATCTTAAATAGGGAATATAGTATAGTTTTAAAAGATTGCCTTTAGGCAGAGGGTGAGATGAGTAAAAACTAGTGAAATGAATAGGCAAGTGTAGAGAAAGTCATACAGTTGACAGAACTCAAGCAGGGAGTGTAGTTCAGAGAATTCCACAAAAGCAGGAAACAGGCAATGGCCACTGGCAGTCCTACAGGGCTGCAGGGAGGGTGAGCAGCAGGAGTTGCAGTATAGCAGTTGGGCAGAGTTATGAAGTTTCAATATCCTGTAGGAAATCTTCCAGGTAAGACTGGTGTAATGCAAAGTTGGATATAGATGTCAGTGAAACAAGGAAAATAAGGTTAAAGGTAAATGTAATCATTTCACAGGTTCAGAATGCTGGGAGACACAGCCTTGTTCTGTGTTTTACTGTGTGTTTCAGTTTGAAGGAAAGAAATGGTTGTAGGAATAGTATGTACGAGTCAAACCCAAACCTGAAAGAAATTGTGTATTTAAAAAAAATAATGTATAAGACTATTGTTTTGATTTCGGGAAGGTCTATACAAACTTAATCACTGTCCTATGTAAACTTTGCAAAGAATTTAGAATCTCTTGAAAGCCAAAGGAGGAGAAATAAACATACTACAGGTCACAAGATAATTTTGTTTGTTTGTTTTTTTAGACAAATTTATTCTTGACTGCCTCATTCCTGACAAAAATTATACCCTTTTTTATAGATATCTTCTCTATAAAAAAGCAAGTTTAATACAAATTTTTACTGATTGAGATATTTGCTGGACAAATATCAATGTTAATCTCAGACACTTAAGTTACTCAGCATTGTCCAGTTTACACTGAGCTCTGATCCCTGATCTGGGTCACCCTGAACTTTCAGGGAAAAGATTCCTGGTTTCCTTCTGCTTTGGGTCAGGCTCAAACTTTTAATCTCTTTTCACAATGGGAGATGCAAAGAGGGAGAATTAGGAACACTTCTATTTTTCCCTAAGATATATCCACTGGAATGCTTGATTTTTTATTTTTTTTTTTAAGTTCTTGCATGTTACAAAAATAAATTTTGGTCTAATGCTTCAGCCATGACTCAAAGATTAGATGCATAAAATAAGAATATTGCTACAACTGGTTGCACTGCTATATGGAGACTGAATTATAAATGGAATTGGAAGAACAGCCAGAACTGAGCACAGCAAGTTTAAAACTCACATATTTTCCATGTTTAGGAGAATGAATTCAAATACATGTTGGCTTTGCAAGATATTCAGAGCAGAAGAAAATGGGATCAGGTCTAAGTAAGTAACAATAAGACTCATATGTTCTGCAGTACATGCAGCTGTCTGAGTAGGAGACACAAAAATCTCAAAATCCACAGTGGAAGTTTTCTTTGCAAGCTTAAGATTATGCAAAAGAGTGCAACATTTTTAAAACTGCCCCAGCTGACCACTTTCATATAGCCAATTCCTTTACAGTACATGAAGTGCAAACTGGCACTTCTCTAGTAGAAGGAGGGTATATCCCAGTGGGAACTTCTTTTATATTAAATAGGCATAGGCCTAAACTAATCCCTTGGGTTAAATCCAGATTTGGGCCTGTGAAAAATTTGTAAGCTCAGTATTTTGGGTCAATCTTTTAAAAGAATTCAGACTGCTGGCAAAGATTGAATACACATGTGGTGGATAAGTGCCTCCTGCAAGTCCTCAGCTGCCACCAACCTTGATGGAGGCCAACCATAGCTAGAACTTTGGTCAGCATGTGACACTAAGGTGGTGAAATGCTTCCATCCAACATGCCTGCCAACAGGTATCAGATCATATACGGTATTGATTTATTGATTAGAGAAAAAAACGTCCTCCACAGCAATACTGAGGTGTGTCTGATGACTCCTGAAACTGCTATTTGGGTGAGGTTAAGTGGTAGAAATCCAGACAACATTTCCAAAAGTGCCTCCTGGACAAGGACTTCTCTCCCACACAGCAGTGGCCAGGGAAGCCTCTCAAACTGGAGATGGTACAATAAGTGAATGATAGCTCCCGCAAGACACTACAACAGTAATTTCCAATTTAAACTTTGGAGTCCCAGCTATAAAGCCCTTGTTATTTTTGGAGAATATTCAAATTTTTTTCAATGTAATATATGTTCTTCAGCAAATTAATCATGTTTCAGATCAGTGCAGCAAGAAGTTTTCTACCAGGACAGCAGCTATGAAAGTGGCATTAATACAGATCCTAATAACCCATGTTCATATTTCCCTTACTGCCTTTCATATTTTCCTGATTTTAAAAGGAAAGTTAAAAGGTAAAAAAGGTTTTCCTCTGTGTCAGCTGCCCCATCAGGCAGCGTTGTTTCTGCTTCACAGATTAATGCTGAAGACAAATAATCAGAAATAGAAATAAAATGACCCTACTGATGATGCTTAGTGAGACAGACAAGATTGTCACTCGTTCTATATACAAATGCTATTGCTGACAGAGGTGAAAAATTATCTGCATCAGTAACAGTGAATATGACTCAGAAGCAGCTGTTAAGGAAAAAAAAAGCATTCAAAGGACTAGAGATTCTCACTCCCCATATCCACATGATGCTTCATGAGCTTACACAGAGAGGAGGCCAGTAGCACGAGAAGGAAAAAAAATGTCTTTTACTGGCAAGAGTTACTAGGGAGTTATCAACACCACAATTTGATAGTGGTAAAATTTCTTTTACTATATATTTCTTTGATCAGGTCAGATTGATCAGGAAAGCTTGACGAAATAATCAGTGAGTCACAGCATGTACTCTTCAGAGAAAGAGAGAATTATATCAAGTTAAAAATAAATGGATGATCACCAACTTTAAAAGCTACAAAGCTACTAATGGCTGTTGTGTAGCAGAAATCCATGAAGCATCATGCAGCACTCATACCAAAGCCAATTTTGCTTTTAATTTAGATTAAAAAAATGTTCTGCGATACTAAGTAGCTGTTGTCAAAATTGTAGCTCATACGAAAACAAAATACTCAATGAGAAAGGATCTCCTCCCAGGTTTGGCTCACACATAATGGAAAGCACCCACTGGAATACATCCCTTGTGTTTTCTTCTACTAATATAAACATAAGCATTTTTTCAAAGTTACCTGTGATGTGCTATAACTGCAATGCTTAAAAATCAGTTGGTGTAAATGGAGATACATGCACTTAACTGGAGCTATTGGCCCTCAAACATTTTTTTTCCTTAAATTGTTTAGTCTTTCACCTCACCACTTCTATACTCTTTCCCAGAAACAGGCAGGAGACTCCTACAAGGTTAAGAAATTATTGCTTAAGAATAGCAAACGTGAAAGAAATCTGATTTTAGTCACTTCCAACAACTGTCTAGATTAGTAATAATGTGTCATACTGGATTGTAAACAACTGGAGAGAGATGGAAGTCCCTTACAGTTAAGGTTGTATTAACCTTTTATTATTTACCTTATGTCCAGAGCTTATATTCAGCTCTCAGCTGATAAGTCAACATAGATGTTAAAGGCCTTCAAATATTACAATAAGATCTTCAGCATTTAATACTTTGCTACTAAATACAAACATCAACATTTTATAACCTATATAACGATTCCTGTCCCAAAGAGCTGCTAACTAGAAAGCTAGTACTTTTCTTGTGCTTCTTCTAAGCACAATTTAAATAAGTGAACGCCATTTCCAGAGGAATTACATGGGAGCATCTTGAGATGGAACTGTATTTGTTAGAGCAAGAAGAATATTTGCTTCAGTATAGTAAGCACAAGATCTAGGAAACACAGAAAAAACTTTTTAAATATGAATTTCGTGCTGATCTTATTTAGATTAGGGGACAGGTTTTCAATAATGTAATTTCATCTATTTTTTTTATACTTTGAACCACAGCTAATCCTACAATAACCTCCTCCTTTTTTTCTAAAGATTGTCTTTGGAGGAAGTGCTACAATGGTCCCAGTCTTTTGAAAAGCTGGTAACAAGTAAGTGTAAGTAACTGTACGTTTGTATCCCAGACAGATTACTAAAAAAAGTTCCCATGAAGCAAAATGCAGTCATGCAGTATAATGTATGCTGTCTTATAAGCAACTAATGAAAAACAACTTTGTGTGACACGCTTAGCATGCATCACACTGAAAATAAATGTAGCATGCTGTAAATGCTTTCCCAAACTTGCCAGTTCTGCAAGCACATGTAATTCTTATGGACCTGGGATAAGGGTGGGTTTATCTGCCATATCCCCACTTACAGCACTGTATAGCGATATATATTAGAAGAAAGTGAAAAAAGTTGACTTGGGAAATCCTGTGTATGGCAAAGATACCATACCTAATGGTACATCTATACAGTGTAATGCCTTGGAAAGTAACTCAGACCCTCATCTCATGTATGGAAGAACTGTAGCAGCAGTAGCAAATCTGACCCTTCCCACTCCAGCATCCCCCTGCCCCATTCAGGGCTCAGAGCTCTTCCACATTTCTCATACAGCCAGCAGTCTGTAACATCGCTGCTGAAATACTCTTTTTTAAATACTGATGAGAAAGTCATGTACAGAGTTACATCACAGCATAAACCTCTAAAAATTATTCCTAAGGAATGGCATTTTTCAAACTACAGACAAACTACAAAGAGCAAGAAGATAAGAGACAGAATTTGTAACAACTATAAAGAAAAAGATTTGTTGCTGAAATCTTTAACAGCAAACCACCCTGTATGTTACAGTTTGCAGAGAAAGCACAGGGATAAAGTGCACAACAGAAAACATTTAAAAGAGACAAAATTATAGCACAAGCAGTAGGCATGCATGCTATCACCATTATTGCCTGATAACAGGCAGTGCTCAATATCTTTAGAAATACAAAAGTGCAGACTGCTGCACCAGCAGGAGAGCTTCCTTTAAATAAAATGCTCTTAGCTTCCAGCAGTACTTGGATGCTGCCCTTAAAATACCTCATTCACTGCACTTAGATGGCACTATTCCTTGATTTTGAATTCATTTAAATGTTTGATGACATCAGAAAATGCAAAGGTGTACTCACATGAAAAGCCAGAAACTCTAAAGCCAATGGATCTGCAGCTCTTTATGAAAGGTAGGCAAGTATTTCCCTATCTTATGTTTTACTCTGAAAGTACATCTTAACAACTGCAAGCACCATTCCTGCTCAAGTGCTAGCACTGAGTGAAGCCTCATAAATGTTCTCCTGGCTAGAGGCATTTTAGCAACTCTGTCACCTAATTCTGTACAAAGCATGACAAGACACAGCAAAAGGCAGCCTCGGGAATTTAATCTTTGCCAAGATCCCACTGATTACTGCTGTCAGACCCCATTGACAGGTGTTTCAAAGACATCCTCAGGTGCAGAACCACTTATTTGCTGAAGAGAGCACTCTCAACTGCTTTACTTCTCTTGATTACAGCAGAGAGAAAAAAGTAATTTCCTTTTTTGCTAATTGCTTTTTTGCCAAATTCTTACACCAAGAAAAGGTGGCCTTATTTTCCCCACTCAGACCATGATTATTTGATAATACTTAGATATCTTCTATAAAAACTAGAAATGGAATTTTAAAATACTTGTCAGTCTTTGGATATGTTTGGTAGTGTTCACAGAGACCAGGAAGAACAAAGTTTTCAGTGCTCTGTCCATGCATAGTGAAATGCCACTGAGGTTAAAGGAAGCTCTGCATGTGCAGGAAAATGCAATGTTGAAGTGTAGGGCTCCAGGGTGAGTTAGTGTGTTTTAGTGTGTTTAATTCCCCACTTTGACATAATCTAATAAGAATATATATAGGTGTAAACCCAAGAATTATATTGTCTTGTAAACATCCCTATTGCTTTCAAAGGACTCTAAATGTAATGCATATATACATGGTATATAAATTTGGCTTCTGAAATATTACAGATGGGCGTGTGATCTACAAGGCCTACTTGAAGACAGAGCACACAGATGAAAACATAGAATTCTGGCTTGCTTGTGAAGCTTATAAGAAGATCACATCACAGAGGAAAAGGATTTCTGTGGCCAGGAAACTTTTTACAAGTTACATTCAAGCCCAGGCTCCCAACGAGGTGACATACAATAACATGAGCTCTTTATTTCCTCTAATAGAAATGCCTGATGTGTAATGTAGCTTACAAAAAGCAACAACAAATGCCTAGCACCTCTTGTATTAAAGGGAGTGAAAACTGTTGCTATTCATCCTCCCCAAACTCTTTTGCACCCAGAATTTTAATACTTGCCCTCACATCTTGTTTATAGGCAGATCTTTGAACTACATCCACCAAGGATATAAGCAAAAGGCACAACTAGATTAAGAACCAGGGTTTTTTTATCTGTTCTGATCTTTTTAGTGTCTGATCCAGGGGCCATTGGTATCATTTCAATAGATTTTTTGTTTATGCCACTGCTACCTGTATATATTACTCTGGTCTCTGCAACAGCAAATATAAATAAACAACATAAAAACTCTACCCAGTGCTGTCCCCTTTCTAAAATGGGCTAAAAGAAATGTTCCAAGACAAATTAATTATTTTCTGCTTCCAGCAGCACAAGATTTGGGAAAACAGAACAGATTTGTACATTTCAGAGTGGTTTTTTTCTAACAAGTGGCCATACAAAAAAAAAGTCATTCCTGCTCAGCCAGTCATG
The DNA here is from genome assembly GCA_026212715.1 of Elanus axillaris. Lineage (NCBI taxonomy): Eukaryota > Metazoa > Chordata > Aves > Accipitriformes > Accipitridae > Elanus > Elanus axillaris. The sequence continues at coordinate 21,685,289 of JANZLQ010000095.1, forward strand.
CTTTATGACCTTTAACTATTCCTGCTTATTACTCTCCTTGCAAAAATAAGCTAATACTGGCTTTTACTGCCACTGCCTCTGGCAGACTGACATAACTGAAAAATCAAGCTAGATTATTTTCTGGTTTACGCATAACAATAAAACTATTATAGAGTCTCAAAATGCAGCCTCCCTGTTGACACTGAAGGACAAGCCAAAACCAACTCAGCTGGATTCCCAAGTGTTGGCCAAGAGCTTTTGCTGCTTTAAATGACTAAACCACTCCCACTAATCTAAAACTTGAGGAAATTTGAAATTTTCCTCTGTTGGTTTTAAACACCAGTTGGCAAGACAATGCATTTTTCTGTCTTTTTCTCATTTATTTTATTTTTAGCATGTGCAGCTATAGAAAACTCAGCAAGACATTTGCATTTCCAAAACAGAAATGTCAGTATTGCCAACCACAAATTCATTAATCAAAAGTAAGGTCTTAAATCAGGACAGTTAAAAATAAGCTGTGTAATTTTTTAATATTTTTTTTTCTAAAACAGTATGTATTTGAATCTTGCTCTTGGCTTGCTGATTTTCTTCAGGACACACTGATTTCACATTTTCTTGATATTCAGTATTAACACAAGAACTAGGTACCACTCTAAAAATGTAGATGTTCAAGAGGATTTTAAATATAGTTTATATTCAAATTTCAGCAGCATTTTAAAAGATGCAACTCAAATGACTCCTCTGGAAGAGCAAGATCCCAATCCATGAAAGAATTCAGCACTAAGTTCACATTTTAGAGCTTTCCTCTCGACACTAACAAAATCAAGCTGAAAAAAAAATGTAATTCATTGTGAGCTAATGGATTATCAAAAGTAACCATTTTATGTGGTATATTTTCCTATCACTAGACCTTTCTACTCTTACACACCCAAAGAGCTTCAACTTATCTACTACAAACCCTGGACTGCAGCAGAAGAGCTCTAGGAATCAAAACTTTTCCTAAACAAGATTGATATATGGGCTTAGTTTTATCTTATCTCAGAGATCATAATAATTTTAGCAGTTGGTTTTCACCAGTACTGTGCACCTCCAGCCACTTGGACTCATTAGAAATCAAAAGTCAGTCTTCCTCTTCAGGGATCTAATCCTAGCTCTAGGAACAATTCTTAGCAGAAGAAAGGCGGGGTGGATGTCAGCACCTGTCATCTACTCCTTCCACTGCAGCCATACCATGCAAACCATGTCTGCAGTACTTCTTCCTCTGCCTGAATCATGCACACGTTCTTATTCTTTCTAGAAATAGCAAGAAAATCAAATATATACCACTTAACCTCTGTAATGCTGGAAGCCTTGGGCCCATATGTAGAATATGGGCCCAGCAATAGTGACTTTACCACTGCTCTCAACCTCCACTGATCACAATACTCAGTACTAAACTGGCTTTTCCATTAAGGATGTGGGGCAGACTGGGAAATGCAGACAAAAGCTCCCAGTCTTTGAGGTTTCTTGTCCCCAACGGAGCAAGATCCCCATCCAGCCACTAACATACCTCTTACTAAATCAAAGACCAAAAGAGGAACAAATTGGTCAACTAATATGATGGAGGTTTTTGGCATTATAAGAAAAAACTCACTCTGCTAGAATTGATGATTTGTTTAGGTGCTGATTTTAGATTAGAGGGTATATAAAAATATAAATAAAAGGCATTCAGTACAGGTCCCCTAAATTCAATCTTCCTTATGCACCCTTTGCATATATTCAGTAATACTTTAGTAATGTTGTTTTCACTTTCAGATTAACATTGACAGTCCTGCAAGGAAAGCAATTATAAGGAATATTCAAGAGCCAACACAGACCTGTTTTGATGAAGCACAGAAAATAATTTACATGCACATGGAAAGAGATTCTTATCCACGATTTCTTGAATCAAAGTTCTATCAAAAACTCAAACATAGCCTTCAAACTAATGGCAATAATTCAATGGTAAATTAAAGAGAAAGGTTGAAAATTTAGAAAGGTTTCTTCTGACATGCAAGTGTTTAATATTTAAAGTAGACAGGAGAAATCAGGCAGTAGATAAATATTAGTAATAATCTGCTCAACTGTTCTTTGATGTTAGAATTGATGAGGCACTATATTCCCCTTCTCTTTCTTTTCCCATGGAAGAGTTCTGGTTTTGTTTTCCTATCCCCTCAATAAAATCCTAAAAACTAGCAAAAACTAAGTATAAAAAAGTTTCAGCCCAAAATGATAGCCTACAGTTCTAGTCTTTTATTGATATTTTACAACTGTAACAACATATTTTCAGTATTGTTGTTTTGAGAGATCTGAAATAAAAGAAAAAAAAACAGTTTTGCTCTTAGGAAATAAATGTTTATCTGGCTACACATAACACAGAAGAAAATATATCTGCATTGTTGCATTTACTCTTTTGTGGTTGTTTTATTCTTATATTCTTTCAAAGTAAGAGAAGATAAATTGTGAGGTACAGCTATTTGCTTAATCTTAAGCTATGAAGCGTAGTATTCATATGGTATAGAGTTGATTTTATGCTGAATTATAATGTACAATATGTGCTATAAAGGTACTTGGTCTACAGTATACTATAATACTACCATTGTTTCCTGAACTTCTCTCCAGTGATAAAACTTATAAGTATTTTGTCTATTTTTCTGGGTATAGACACACAAATATATTGCTTTCCCTTCACATGCCCTAATAATTAGATACAAGCAGACCTGACATTTGGACATCATACCATAACACAAACAGGTCTCTTTCATGCATAACTGTAAAAGACAACTTGCTGATTCACTGATCAAGTACCAATACACTCTGATTTACATTCAAAAACCAGTCTGACTTCTCAAGTCTTATTAAAACTGGAATCTCTTAATTCTTTTAATGGACTTCAGCATAGACACTAAAAGTCATAGGAAAATAGGGACCTTTCTAGCATCCTCTCAAGCTGCATTATTCTAAGAAATACAAGTAACAAGTCATTCTGGCAGAAGCCCCATAAAACTCAATAGCACCACACTGGTCCTTCAGCATGATTTCACAGGAGAAATCAAGTATTCAGTTGGATACATTTATTTGACTGAGGTTGCTTCAATCATGTTGCCAGTTCATGCTTTTTAACATTTACTTTAAGCTGTAACTTGGCTGCCTAGTTTTAAAAGGCGATTTTTGTGACAATGTAATAAATCATTGTCTAACCTCTGTTGGGAAAGCCTAGTCTTTCTAAGGGAGCCTCACAGCAGTTCATTGTGCTGCTTGCTCAACCACAGTTAAGTTTTTGTTCTGGCTGAGAACCTCCCTTATTTTTTAATGTTAATGTCTAAGCCTTTTCCTTACAAGGCAAGCATGAAAACACAGGTCAGTGCAGACAGTGAACAAATAACAGGGTTTCACTTCTGTGGCATCTATCTTGTAGTAAGGAGAAACTATAGTTGTTCTTTTAAGATCTTCCTCTTGCCAGTATAATAAGATATTATGGGTGAATATATTTTAAGGTAAAGTCTCAATCCCTTCTAATAAAAATAAAAATTAAAAAAATCATTGCTTAGGGCCTCTGAGCTGTGGTATTATTGTGGTGTGCAATATAGGTTACATTTGGGAAGAGGGACAGTGATTTATTGATGACAGATAAGTACGTTTATCAACAGCTACCAAATGCATAATATGATGTCTGGCTTTGTACGAAATTATATTGGTAAATTGTAACTGTGTATGTGTGCTCTAATGCCAACAGGTGAATTACAGTGTAAGTGATCATGTTGTAACTTAACATCAATTACCTAAGGCTCCACAGATTTTTGTTCATCATTTTCATGAAATTCTCAAACTAGAATTGATGCATGTCTAAAGCAGAATTCAAAGCAAATCTGAGCGTAATCTACACTAGTACAGAAAGCTTTAAGATTACTTCAGTGTTGTAAGAAAAGAGATTGTTAGTATAGGAGATAATCCTTTCCTTTTGCACTGACCCCATATAAATGGATTAACATATGAATGTGTGAATATTCAGCTCATAAAACCACTCTCAGCATGCAAGGAATCCACAAGAAATACAACTAGGGATAGTATAGCTTTCACTGCTGTTATCTTCGGACACGGGTACAGTGCGTTGGACTTTGGCTTGATGGATCCTGCAGATGCCACAGCCTCACAGCAAAGAAAAACTGTAGGAACTACTAAAAAGCAATGCCTGCATGGAAGCAGATCTGTGACAAAAGCCAGCCTGAGCAGAGTTAAAAACAGGTAAACAAGGGACTACACTATGAAAAGCCTTCCCATTTCTGTTAGGATTAGAAATTCAGAAGACCTAGATATTGCTCTCTGAGTGGAAGAGGCTTGTAATGACCAGGGATAACAGGTCTCTGTCCAAACGAGCTTAGCATGCAGTCTTCTGAAGGGGTTACACAAAAACGCTGGTCAGGTAGTGCATTGACAGACTGAACCTTTCTCCCTGCAGAACGGAGACTATCCAGGAGAGGGGAAAAAAAAAAAATCATCCACAGAGAATGCGCAGAGAACTCAGAGGGACTCACAAACACATTTTTATGGCATGAAACATTAAGCGTTTATTTTGCTAACAGGTCATGAGTTAAGCAATCCTTATTGCTGGCAGGCTTATTAACTTTATATTTCCTTCTAGAAATAACTAAAAGGTTGGGGGTTTTGGTGGGTTTGTTTTGGTTTGGTTTTTAAGTTGGAAGAAGAGAGGGTCCTTTTCCCAAAACAGATTTATTGTTAACTGGTAGAGATCTTTCTCTTGCTTTTTCTTTTGTGTTACCAGATGCATGACAATAACAGTGTATTTAATCAGATCACATCATTCATAAAACAGTAACTAATGGCAGCAGCAATAACAAAGCACTGCTTTTAACATTTTCATTAACAGCACTTGAACAAGCTCAGGTATACTTTCCACTGGCAGACAACACTAAAAGGCATTTGCTCACATTAATCATTCAAAGCTACTGTTAAGAAAGATAAAAAACTTTAAAATAGCTAAATTGGTAGAATTCTCTCTCATTCTTCCCTCATTTATCTAACAAGAATAAAATAATTTTAAAAAATCAAAACAATGGCAATTCTTCAAACACATTAAATTTGGCAAGATAAAAATATAGATTAATAAAAACACTATAGCAATTAACTGTATCCAACTTTGGAAATGGTTGATTATTGAGGCTCCCTAAAAAAACCAACCCATACTGGACAGATAGTCTGGGTTTTTTTCTGTTTGGTTTTTGTTTTAAAAAGAGCTGACAATTAGATAATTTTTACTTTGTAAATATGTGTTGGCCTACCTTATTGATAAAAGTGATGAAATTCATACTCTGTTGTTGTACTGCTGTTTTAATGAGTTTTACATCCACTCTTGGTGTCTAAGTGATGATAAGTATAAAATAACAAATGCAGATTACATAGCAGGTCTAAAAAACAAAGTAAAAATCTGCTTATAATTAGAGTCAGTCAAAACAAACCTGTAAGAATAGCATAGCCTAATCTTTTCTGTACAGACGGGTGGTAAATGAGAATATATAACGTCCCTCCATTGTACAATCAAAAGCCTTCAGGGAATAAGTTGTTAGGAGGCTTTTCTCTCAAGTTCTCTCAATTATTTTGTACTTCTATATTAACTCTAGATATATCCGCTTTTAAATCCCAAGAAATAAATTATAGGCACTCTTGCTTTAAGTGTAGTAGTGAAGTAGTATCCAGAACTTGGTATTACAGACAACTGATATAAACAAATACTATGAGCAGAGATGTTCATCACCAATTACAGTGCAGATGAGGATGTTTAGGAGCCTACGACCTCAAAGGAAAGGGAAATGAGTGTAGCATTTCCAAGTATTGCTAAATATGTGGTACTGTTGCAATCACAGGTCCCTTCAGAAATTGATGTTTGGTCTATTGTTCACTAAACACAGAGGAAAGAGCGCAATGGAAATATTCTTCTGAAAATAATGTTTTACTGCACATGCCAATTAGCTGGATTATGTGGCTACAGACCATAGCCTTTTCTGGGCAAAGTCTGCATCCTAACACAGGCTTGCCTACAGTCTCCTACAACAAAGCTTTACAGAGGTGGTAAACTCTCTCAGTAGAATTACCCATTAAATAATTTGTCAGTAGCACTAAGTAACTCCAGAGCTTTGAGATGCTTTGATTTCAAAATCTTAAATTCCAAACCCTAAAAAATTTTAGAAAACTAAAAAAAGTTTTAAAAATTCAAATTTAAAATAGCAGTCCCAATTCAGGGTTTGATTAAAATACACAAAGAATTCTAACTTTAAGTGAAAGAAAAAAGAACAGGTGCAACAATGTAGAAAGAAAGATTTAAAAATACAAGAGGACCAAATTATATATTGTGAAAGCAAATCATCTAGCAAAGCACTCTTTTAGAAATTATAGATCATAGGTGCACAGATTCTAAGAACTACTGAATTCTCATCACACCAACAACAAGATATCAGCCACTGCAGCCAAATTGTGCAATGGTTCTTCAGACAGGAATGCAAATTAGTAGGAGCATGATAACATCACATTATGGGCTCCAGGGAGTGTCTTTCCATTGATTTTTATGTGTCTGCATATCCTTATAGAAATAGTGACATGGAATGAGACATCTTGAAGTATGCTGCAAATGGTCAGAATTAATTCTGTCTTGATTCAGTTGCATGAACACTTTATAGTATGTAGTGCCCTTGGGCTAAGACTTCCCCTGGGGCTAGTAGATCTGACACAGGTAGGTGGACATACTGCCGTTCCCTGCTGCAGTGGCAAATGGACACCGCAGAGTATCCTAGAGCATCTCAGTAGGACTAGATGCCTGTGTTTATACAATTGAATCAAGCCTGCTTTTTTAACTATATTAACTAAAGGTTTCACATTTGCTGGCTTTTTTTTTACTCACCCCTGGCACCTTACACCATTTACTGAAAAGCTGGTTTATCTATAACTTTATTCTCCCTGCAAAATTGCTATGACAATTATCTCAAGGTGACCATGCTTATACAGAAATCTTTGTGTCCTGTACCTCAGATTTGGCTCAACTCAAAGTACAATGCAACTATCCAGGGCCTAAAAGCAGCTCTTTACTGCAAGGACATGCACCTCACAAAATGTGAAATGGGTAGGTCCACCTTGAGAATTTTATGTGAGTGGGGGGTTTTAACAATGGCAACCCCCCATTGATGTGCTACAGACCTCCTTCACAACCCTAGCTCCTCAATGCTATATCATCTCTCTGGATTTCTGCATCAGGTGCACAGATCTGAGGATAAGGGAAAAAAACTGAGGCTTTACAGCATGAGGGCAGGAGACAGGGCTGCATTTCCTCTTCCACAACCCCATCTGCCTGTAAGTCATTTTTACAGGACCTCACAGATCCATAGTCTGTACTTCTCAGTGGGAAACAAGTCAGTGAGCCAAAACCTAAAAATCACAGCAAAGATTTTATATGATCATTGCCTTCCTGTCCAGCTGCAAAGAGCAAAAGCTCTGTAATGGTGGCAAGAGCATGCTCTGCTAGGCTGGTAACAAGGCCTAAGGTATAACGCAGAACCATAGCTGAAAGACTGCATTTCATAAACATCAGAAGTGCCAATAATCAGAAATGACAAATTGTCACTGTATTTGCCAAATCCTGAAAGAACATGGCATTCATCTAATGGCAGATTTAAATTGTTACCTCTGTTTTGTGTCCTGGCTTGCCTATCTCACTAGTCTCTGATAAGTCAAAAATTTCCCAGAACATCCATCACTAGGCCTGTTGCTACATACAGCACCAGCCAAAGCAAATAGTTTCTTCTCCCACACTCCTTGTCTGCAAACCATGATTCCAGTAATCACCTCAGTAACAACAGGTGAGTAAATAAGATTATTTGGGGTTTTTCCTGAAGAAATGGTTACCTACTCAATTATTTCATGGAGTTACTTCCTCCCTACCACACCATGATCTGCTTTGCCTTTGCTTAGAGAAAAAGAGTACAGAACTGTAACTTTACTTGCATAAATACACAGGGAAAGAACTTTCCAGCCAAAGTTCTAAAGACAGTTTTCAGACATTTGCAATTATAAAGAGTTAGCATTCACAGTCAGTTATCCAGTCAGTTATTAATGAGTCATTCAGTACCATGGCAGATTACATCACTTCTCAATAGTGGGAAGCACCTATATTTTCGATTAATTACTCTCTAGCAATAAAGACATACTTAGGTTTTGGTGTCATAATTCAAGAAGTCCACAATTAAAAAAATTCAAAAGGAAGAAATATCTAGAAAAACTTCTAGCCTGTGAATCATTGCCTATGTTGTTCCCTCACTCAATTCTATCTGCTGCTGAAATAATCTTATAATAATGAAAGAGGACTTTGTAACTGATATTTATAATCTCATTTCAGTTCAGATACCAATACAAAAATTATTTGTTTATTTCTCATTATCTTCTTCACTTTCTCACTATTTTTCATTTTAGCTGTATTTTTGCAACTGTTTCTGTTGGTGGTCTGTCACAACCCAGACTGGACAGACCAGGGAGTCATGTTTAATTCAAAATTCCCTCGGGCTAAATTAATGTGAAATGACACCAAACGATCACTTAAAGATTTTATTCATGACAGAAGCAAACTGAACTGGGGAGCTGTGGTAGTAGGTGGCAGGTTTCTCACAACAAGAATTGGTATAAGATTATTTTTGTAACCCTGGGTAACCATGTACCTCAATTCAGGGAATAAGGAGATACCTCCTGTTGAGTCATGAGGTTTAGAGCAGACCCCCTCACTTTCTAGACTCCTCCTCATAGAAGGGCCCAGGGGTGGCTGGATCCACTCTTAGTCTTAGACTTGGTCAACAGTTTATGACTTGAAATGGATGAGGTGTAGGGATTGTGGAAAAGGAAAGAGAGAATGCAGGAGAGAGAGAAAAAGGAAAAGAGAAAGATTTCACGGGTCCCAGGTCCAGCATTGGTTCAGTCAGATGAGGAGTCCAGTCAGCCAAAGGGTCCAGTTCTGGTGGGCTTGCACGCCCGGGGCTTCAGTTTGTGTCTTTTTATCATCCTTGTCCGTCCTTCAGGTGGGCACCTGAACTCATCAGGTTAGTGAACAGTTTGTGAGCCTTTGGGCTTGGGGGTCATTTGTGGAGTAACTTCTCCTTCCCTCCAGATATGGCCATTGTTTGATCTTTGTATCAGAACAGCTTATCAGAACAGGGAGCAGCACGCCCTCCCCCTCCTGTTGCTGATGTCCAAGCTGATGGGCTATTCACCTTGGTTTCTTGCTGTGCAGGGTTTGTCTTTAAGCAGAACTTGCACCACCACAATGTTTTATACATTAACTCTTTCATTCTCTCACATAGTCACCCTGCTCTTTTTTTCTAGATCGCATTTTTCTCTGTATATTTATCTCAGTAGCTCTCCAAATTCCTTCCCTTTCTATTTCCCTCGCATTTCTCTTTACATTCAGTACTGATTATTTTTTTTAAAGCATATGCAACACTTACATATCAGGATATTTTAAAGGGTCTGTTGTTTATTTGTTTTAAATAACTCAGGACTTACATCCCATAAATTGTATTAGTTCTAGATTAACATCTATCACTTGGAGCCCTTTTGGACATGTTTGTACTGCCTCAGGAGTAATCTTGATTCTACTTTAAAGACCTCTCCACCCTATACATATTGAGCCTTCCAGCATGGTCTCCATCACCACCAGTTTGTCTTTATAATCAGACCAGATAACATGTCCCAAAGCACAACTTATATGTCACCACATAACATAATGTATTGGGTTTCTGTGGCAAGGTTTTGGTAGTGGGGGGGGTTACAGGGGAGGCTTCTGTGAGAAGCTGCTGGAAGCTTCCCCTTTGTCTGACAGAGCCAATGCCAGCCGGCTCTAAGATAGAACCGCTGCCAGCCAAGGCTGAGCACATCAGTGATAGTGATAATGCCTCTGTGATAACATTTTTAAGAAGGGAAAAAAGTTGGGGAATGGGGAGAAACAGCGGCCGGGGAGTGAGAACATGTAAGAGAAACAACTCTGCAGACCCCCAGGTCAGTGAAGAAGGAGGGGGAGGAGATGCTCCAGG
>JANZLQ010000095.1:21700822-21733444 GCA_026212715.1 Elanus axillaris
GGTATGGAATACCCCGTTGGCCAGTTTGGGTCAGCTGCCCTGGCTGTGTCCTGTGCCAACTTCTTGTGCCCCTCCAGACTTCTTGCTGGCTGGGCACAAGAAGCTGAAAAATCCCTGACTTTAAACTAACATTACTTAACAACAACTGAAAACATCAGTGTTATCAACATTCTCCTCATACCTAACTCAAAAACTTACCACTATACCAGCTACTAGGAAGATACTTAACTCTATCCCAGCTGAAAACAGGACAACTTTATATTGGTTAGTTGCTGTGCATGTCCCTCTAGATTCTCAACAAGACAAGTAACAGTTTTGCCTTAATTTTCTTAAGTTATTCCCCCCCCTTAGAGACAAATCTGATATTTTATATAGTGACTGTGCTTAAATTTCAAGAAAGACCACTTATACCTACCATCCAGTTTTGAAAAGCAACACAGCTTTATTTACTATTACAAGTACGTAGCACATAAGAAGGCCTCAACATGCCAAGATAGTGTTATTTCTGATTAGATAAGAGTATTAACTGTCAATCTTCAAAGAGTTAATAAGAGCTGTTAGGCATTGTTGGAAAGACTAATTTATAATATGCCAAATATATGTACATATATATTATACAGTGACCAAACAAATATTCGTGTTAAGCAAGAAAATCATGGGGAATTATTTGCCTATTGTTACAACTACATAATATTCTGCCTTAGGTGTAACTCTGTCAGAATTTGAAGGTGAAGGAAATCAATATACAGCTAAGCTTACAAGAGTCAAGGCAGGCTCCTTTACGAGCCTATAGCAGAAGTAGGTTGAATTTGATACTTCTGCTTCTTATCCTTCTCCTGTAAAGGGAAGATAAACCATATCCAGCCTTTTCTAGCCCTCTGAGAATTAACTCCTAAAAGAAGAGTTGAAATTCTGATGCTATAGAAACAAGCTCCATATCCTTGCTGATGGTTTGTATACACTGTACTCTGTTATTCAGCCAGCTGCTGGGCTCAGGAGTTCATCCTTTCAGCAACAGCTGGAATTTGAAATGATCCAACATAGGTTCACTTTGGAAGGACCAAACCTCCATGCAGAATCGCAATAAGGAGTTTCTATTACTCACCTTAGTCATGTTCTGTGCAGAAACAGATTTTCTTATATGCAGGCTATCTCAGCAGAAGCTAGAAAATCTGAAGCAGAAGACTAAATATTATAGGTGTGTTTGATGTCCCTGCTTTTAATTGAAGTGTCAGGATTGTGCAGGGCTCAGTTAATTAACCAAGCCAAAAAAAGTTTGAAGATACTCTTCAAACAATGATCTAAGTCTAATTCTTTGACTTGCCTATCTTCCATTCATAGACTCCCATTGAAGGCCTTAAATTTGTTAAAACTCAACAACTTCCTTATAAGAATTCTTTACCATAATTGATAAGGGACTCCTAAAAATCATTTAAAAGCTGCTTTTTTTTTGCCTTGTTCCAAATGGAATACTGCCAAAAGCTACACTTGTCCTTGTTCTTATTGCAGTTTCAACCATATAAAGCAGTCTGACCAACTTGTTTACAGTGAAGTTCATATTTACCTCCACTTTGTGAAGACTGAAATTTGTTTAACAAGAAGAAAGTGACATAGCTAATAGCTGACATTACTGAAATTGTAATGGGTACACGCACATTGCAGAACACACAGTAGCCAATCCAGCAGCTCATGTTGTTCTAGTATATTAATAAATATTCATTAAGATGCATCATTTGTGTTCCCTTTCAGTAATTCCTAAAAAGCTGCTGCTATCAGAGGTGCAGCTTATTTCTGCCTTCTCGCTACTGTAAACTATGCAGCTCTGTACAAGGTTTCTTCAGATACTTCTAAATCCTGGAAACTCCTCAGCTATTACTCATAAATAAATTAATTAGTACTGAGATATAAACGTAAAAGAAGGGAAAAATCTTTTTAAGTTCAAACATAGACTACAATAATCTAAATAAGAGTCTGAGTAATGTGTCTGAATAGCATACTGATGGAATTTTACACAAATACAACTTGGAATTCTGCCCCTCCATGAAGTATTGATACATTTCTTTGACTTTCTAAAGAAATTAAAAATTCATACAGAAAATATCAGTGTCAAAAAGAAACAGCATCCCAAACTGATGAGCATGCTAAGTCAACTTAGAGCCCCATATCTGAAAGTGAACTTTTCAAATTTCACCTGCAAGTTCTCTAGATGTTTAGGGACTTTGTTATATAAGCATTATCATTCTCATTAGGATCACTTGCCAGCTGAATATTATGTGGATTTTTCTTCCAATAATTACTTGCATAACAGTTGTGCCTATTTTCTTCACCATGAAGATATACTGTTTCTGGCATGGCTATTCCAGGCTTTCTCATCTGGTCAGTGTTACTGCAAACTTTGGCACACTTAGAGCAAATGTGAATTCCCAACACCTCTGAGCACTCAAACTGCTAATTGGGTGCTTTCTCAAGTACTGTGATTACCAACTACAAAAAACAGCTTTCTCCATCATCATATGGGAAAGAACTTTTAGTGCCTAGAACAAAACCTAAAATCCTGGCCTCTTCCAGATCCCATCAATCATTGCCAATATAAAGAACAAAAAGAAGCACATTTAAATGGCCTGCAAATTAGTCTTCAAATTTTGTTATTGGCTGATTATATATTGTGTACAGAATTTCAGCAACTTTTAAAGTTTGCTGTTCAAATACTCTACACAAGTCTATGATGCCTATGTATTTTGGGAATATTAACTACCCACTGAGCCCTTCATTCAATATCAATAGATATTAGAGCTTTATAATTTGCTGCCTTGATGACATGGAGCAAAGGTACAGTTCTACAGACCACAGAGCCAGCAGGTCTCTACAGTAACAGCTTAGGTTCAGCATGAAACTAGCAAACAAAAATAATGGAAGGAAAATCCAATTAATTGTCCTTTGAAAGGTCACTTCTCTTGCTCCAGTTAGAGGACACAACATGTACAACAGTACATAGTCTCCTTAGCATTAACAAAGCATACCCTGAAAGGACAGATGCAAACTTGTGGCTTGATGAGGAGGCAGGAAGCACATTTCTTTACCAACAGCAGCACTGGAGGGATTTTCAGAAGTGATCCTTTCCTTCCCAAAGGTTACATGTCTTCTGTAAATCATACAAGCTTAGAACTAGCCAGTCACAAAACAGTACCTTCCACTACCACAATTTTCTGGTAATGATTTAAAGAGAGGCATTTAAATGCCTCTTTAAAGGGATAAAAAACACAGGGGTTTGTTTTGGCAACAGTTGTTGCCACCAAACAATTCTCATCCAAGAAATTCCCACTCCATAATTTTTTGCATAATCCATTGTCCTTGCATTGTTCACAGGAAGTGGGGACAGAATACAAAACTAGCTGATATCAGCTTTGTAAAACTAAAAGCACTCATTATGAATCTCTCCACCCACTTCTGGGATTTGTGCCAGTAAATATGGTGGACATTTTTATGTTTAAAATGTATAGTTTTCCTTCTAATGTACTATGCATCCACAATTATGTAAATCTCATCTTCCATTTCTACCATCCTCACCTCTATATGTCACAGACACTGCAGTTTGAAGGGAAGAATAAACTTTGCTGCACTGTCATCAAAACTCCCTTACCTCCTGCAGATGACTGAAGAGAGCAATTTTTCTACATAGAGCTGTCCAGGGGTGCTTGATAGTACCTCCTGAGAGATGTTCTGATACCACAAGTTTGGGAAATGACACATTTGACTAAAAATTTACCAGGAACAAAAAGCAGCAAAAAGTGTGCTGCCTTTGCTGTCAACTGGAATAAGTTTTAATGAGTAAGAGGACTAGGTCTGCTGAGTAAGAATATGTCAGTGTTAGCTTGTAACATTGTTTTATACAGTGTTCCAGTAATATTAGCAAATAATTTTAGAGTATCGGGCCACTTAGTGTGCTGGTGACATGGAAGAATAGTCAAAAGAAACAAAACCAAGAAAACCAGAGAGTTCCAAGTACTGCTGAAAAACTCAGCCACCTAACATTTGGCAAATTAACAAAGCACTAAATGGTAATATATCCTCACAATAAGTTAGAATTGCATAGTGCTGGCTCGGCAGTCTAAGAAAGAAAATATGACTATTACAAAGCAGATGTTTCAGTTAATTTGTTATAATACACTAGCTCCAAAGCTGTCGTCTATCAGGAAATAATTAAGACCCAGACCTAGCCTAACACAAATCCAGTAGTATTAGCAACAGGCAAATAAGCTAGCACTTACAAATCAGAGTTTGTCTGTAGTCTCCAAAAATCGGCTTTTTCAGTCATGTAAAATACACATTGCTCATGACACTGGCAGTGGCTGAGGCTCTTACTATGCTTAGTTTTAGCTGCATGATTTCCAGGGGTCACGCACAGGCTGATGGAAACATCCCCCATTTCATCCATGCTTGCTGACAGAGGTGAGCTCTGCAATCATGACATCAGTGTCAGAAAGATTTATCCTGTAGAGCAGAAACTCTCCAGGTGATCTCACAAGGTGCAATTATGAATAGCCAAAAGTTTCATTAAGAAAGTGTCACTGAAGACTCAACCAGTATTAACTAAGTCTGAGTGCAGGCTAGGAATGATACACATCAATTCTGGGTGCACACTTGTGTTTTCAGGAGCCATACCATGCAAAATAACTAGCTAACAGCCCTTGCTGTGCCTCATTCAAAGCCAGAAGTAGTTGTCCCAAATCCCTACAAAGACAGCTTTAGGTTATCCCACAGTGAGTTTCCACATCCTGCCAAAACCTGGTTGAAATGACAATTTGATCAGCACCCTCAGCTGCTGTATGGAAGAAAAAGCTCCTGTTAAATTTGATTACAGAAAGTTGAGCAGAAGAGAGTTATACCGCCAGCCATGGCCAGTCAGCAATCTGCTGCTTTAGCTAGACATTGAGTTTTTGAACCAGGTATCCCATACCCCACCTGAGTGTCCAGGCAATAAGTTTTAAAGGTGGTTTTCTCTCAACTTTGGAAAATAATTTCACCACAGAGCTGAGAAATCTTTGCCAGCAGCAATTCATATACCATTAATTTTTATCAAAACTGAAAAGACTAGTGGAATTGTCATTTTCTTGTTCCATAGAAGACTACTGACAACTTCTGATAAGGAGAAAACATTAATACACAAAGTACTTGTAGCCAGGGCAACCGAAGTGTTTGACTGAGTAAAAATTTAAATTTCTGAAAAGAATGCAAGCATGCAACTAAGACATCCATATTAATTTTGCCTTTAGTTTGTGGATATGTTTATGCAAGAGAACTGGAATAAGAAAGGAAACCAAATATACTATGCTTGTTTTTATAAGCTTATTAGCAGGGTTAGAGGCCAAAAAGGGAAGGAAAGACAAGAAAGCTGAAGTTCATCAGCTACATCTCTAACTGCCACATATCTCCAAGTGATATTTGCCGTAAATAAAACATTCTATTATTTATCATATGGATCTGCTGAATGATTATATATTAAGCTTCATCTCCTCTATGTCATTAAGTCCTTCCATGAAAATAAAGGGAAAGTGATGCCATAAGTGGGGAAAAAAGAGCACCATTACTACATAGATATAGCATACTCAGAAAGTGATCCAACAGCACAGATCAGATTAGAAGTGTAATTGAAAAAAGTCCATCCTCATGCTTAAGTGTGCAAGTTTAAAGAAACAGACAGGCATGCTGAAGTACAAGAATCCTCTGCCAGATGCTTAGATGAGATGTAACGATTGCCCTATTTATTTCCTCATCACACAGCACACCACTGTGCTGTTCTTTCTCTTCCATCAGATACAGGACAAAATCCTACTCAAAAGCAACTGACAGCAATGAATTTACATCAACAAACTTAGCATTTCCAGGCAATCCTACATGGACTACAATTCTTGGAACAGAAAACCCAACAACAAAAGTGAAATGGGCAACACGTTCTTGCCACTATAATTGGAATCAGAGAGGTTAAAATTACTACCTACTGTGCAAATAAAGGATCAAAGCAAACAGCATTGCTTCTGGTACCCAGGAGGTGATCTTTTTAGTTTTTTCTTTTTGTTTGTTTAAATAAGTGTTCTGTTTACTCATTCTTCCATCTCTCAGTAGAACCATGAATGTCCCCAGTCAATGAGGCACACTTCCTCCTGGTATACTTGGAAAGAGCACACCACATTTAGAGAACTACCTCTATCACAAACATTTATTCAGTTGCATCTTCAGAAGACCATCCATGTGATCCCTCTCAGATTTTCTGTTTGGCATTTTTATTGTCCCCCCTGAAGTCTGGGCTACAGAAGAAAGAGTGTTTGCTACCTGGTGAGATACCAAATACCAAAGCCTTGCTCATACAGATAACTTTTTATCAAGGAAAGGAACCAGAAGTCAACAGCAGGCAAATGAAATAGAAGCTTCCACAATAAAGTGTAAAGCAATACAGGAGTAACAATGTAAAATTACAACCCATGTTCCACCAACATTGCTACTTCAGGAAATACTCTGCTGTGGAAACTTTTGTCTACCTTCCCCAGTGCAACAGGCCCCACCAGCACAGCTGACTCCACTCAGCTCATGGGCCTGAGCAGCAAAACATGACAGACAGCCCACCCTACTTTCCCCTGCCTAGGAATCCCCTTAGGAGGAATAAGTGTTGGGAAAGGTAGGTCCTTTCCTACTGTGCCCAAGCTACAGTATGTGTCCTATTAGTATACCAAACCCATAGTAAAAATGAAATATGATTTTTGGTTACATTTTAAACTACATGCTTTCTTTCCAGCTTCTGGAAAGTCTGAAAAAATTCTGAAGATATTTTAGAAAACAAAGATTTGTTTTAAAAAGGTGAACGATCCGAACTCTCAAAAAGAAAGAAATTCAGAAAGACATAAATTAGAGATGGATAGGTTTTAGCCACCTTGACCCAAGACACGGTACTAATGGTTACTAGTCATCTAAATCTGGACTTCTTGTAGATTAAGTATATTTTGGTTTTATGTTATAAATTAAGAACTTAAAGGCAGTTCATGAGACAAACTTTGCACAAATTCACACATACAAGACAGGATGGGAATATCAATCTTGATCTCCAACATAGTGTTAAAGCCAACATTAGCCTGGTCCTGATCAGCAAAGCTGTACTGACTTCAGACCACATAGAGATCTGGCCAGACTTAAAATGAACAAAAACCCCACACACCATACACATAAACACATAACTTCCTCCAGCTTACCAGCACAGGTTTTCTGTCTTTCCATGCCAGAAGTACAAAATATTTTAGAACAGACTGTTCAAATTTGCTTGCAGATTTATAACTGGAACATTAATTCTCTGTGACACTTACTTTTTTGCCCTGTTTTTCTTTTCAGATAATATCTCTTCTGACATAGTAGCAATATATCAAAAACTGTAATTATGTAAAAACCTTAACTAATAAAGCAAATGCCAAATTACTTCAAGGAATGTTAGCAAGAAGAGGTAATTCACTGAGCCTGGGTAGGTTTCTGTGACATAGAATGAATACATAATGTTCTTTTGTATACATTTGCAATATCAAACACATTTATTCTACACCCACTTTCTATAACTGTTTTCAAGAGAATATTTCAGATGGAAGTAAGGAAACATGCTCTCACATTAATTTTCTTCAAGAAGAAACATACAGTGACAATCTCAGCATTATCACCAGTGATTTTTCATTACTAAAAGCCCTCACACTTCTAAATAGCATATCCTATTGACTCTTTTTTAACCCTTTAAATTTGTAAAAGGATTTTTTAAATCCTTCACAGACTAATTTTGTGCAAGGAAACCTGTGATGTTTCCTGCTCTTTCTCTCTCCCCTCCTTCTTTATGGCTACAAAATGCAAACATTAAACAAGAAGGAAAGAAAGAAACTTTGTAAAGAACACATATCACTTCTACAAATTTGCAGGTAGCAAGCTTTTCATAGAAACGTGACCTTTTTCAGTGGAAAAAACAACTTTTTGTGATGCACAAATTTGAATATAATCAAGTCTGGAAAGCACAGCTGCAAATGTAAGGAACAGGTATATTAATGGCATTCTTCACAATGGCAGATACTTGCATAGCTGTATCATGCAGAGTAATTGCAGAAATAACAGATCACACAAAATAACTTTCCCATTCCCTTTTGATGCATTTAGCATTGTTGGTATAAAACCATCCTTAATTAATTTTAAAGTACATGTTGTATTTTACATGTTGGACATCACTTAATATAGACTGATGTGATCAAAATGCTACAGCTCTTAAATGAGACACTTTCAGGCTCTGCATTAGATTTCGAAAGCAAATTAGATGGAAAAAAAAAAGCACCAACTTTTTGCCTATTTTTTTCTATTATTATTATTTCTAACAGGGTAACATATCTGTCCAAGGAAACAGCTGCAGTGACATAAGCAGCCAGTGCAGCTCACTAAATGCTAAAGAGCAAAGGAAATACTTATGGAAACTACCAGAGCAGGTCTGGGCTCAGATGTAGTAACATTGCTCTCTGCTGAATATCCCTGGGTGCAGGGCACACAGATAGCAGAAGGCAACAAATGTAGAAATTGGCTAAAAAGTCTTTCCTCAGAAAAAGCACAACGTTGAGTTTAAAACAGAAAAAAAGAACAGAAGAGTACATACACACATCCCTGTGTAGTGCTGGGAAATACTGCTAGTTGGACTCTAAGCATCAGCTCCATGAGCCCTGCTGAGCTTACTAGCTTTAATAAGTTACTCAACAGTGAGTACATTCTGTCTCCCTGGTAGCAGTTCAAATCTATACCCCTGTTCCCCAAGTCTATTTCCCAACAGTTATGGGAATTATTACGATCAAATCCTAAAAGATAATAGAAATTACAAGGAAGAAACAGAATTCATAAGAGACATAATAACTTTTGCATACTCTAGCTGGACATACCTTAGCCTTGTATTGAACCTACAGGTTGTCCTTAGAGTACTTTGCAAGCAGAAACAAGCTTGCCAGGCTCATTACTAAAGCAGACACAAGCTCTTGACTGTGCTACAGGATGCTCACAAGTTGTACAGCAAATACCCTGAAAACAGACTCCTGGCCTTGCAGGCAGGTCTAGCACACCACTGAGCTCAAGGCAGCTACAGGTATATCCCTTCCCAACAGCTCAGCATATAGGCAGACCAAGGGGATTTCTGCCGGCAAACAACAGTACAAACTTCTGAGAAGCAGTGCTTCTAGGCACTGTAATACCTACAATATCATCACAGTGTTCCTTTAGACTTTATTTCTCTGAACCATGTCCCTTTAATGGGCTGAACAGAGTTCACAATCTTTGCTTTAAAACGCAGCTACCGTCAATGGTAAGTGAGGTGACATTTACCCAGTATGTAAGGAACCCAGGTTCAGGTCTTTCCTCTCCCTGAAGGGGTTCAAGCCCACATTGCAGTGAACTTCTGATAAAATATGAGCAATTATTTAATTATTTATCAACATATTTTTTTAAAACATTTTATTACTGAACATATTCACTTGAAACTGTGGGTCTAGAAACCCACTAAACTCAGTTGCGGGTTGCATATCCAGCCATCTGTACTGGAAGAACTTGCTGTAGGAATGTTCTATCCTCAGCTGCTCAGATGATTTGGTGCAAGTATCCTATTAGTAAATTAAAAGGGTAATTCAGCATAGCTTTTACTTCATAAATCACTCATCTATATATTTTACATAAGTACCTTAAACAAAATAAACTCTTTACATTAAAATGTACAAAACACCTCTACATTCCCTCCCCCCCCAACTATATACCCAACCTCCACTCAAAGCCTCCTGAAACTTTAGCATCTCTATATAATAGCAGTTAATCAATCAATCAGCAGTTACCACATCACCTGTTTACCATTTAGGACAACCCCAAACCAATAAGGATTCAAGACTGGAATCATCATCATCAGCAGCAGCTAAGTGAGCTGTTAAACCCTATCTGCAGTAGAGCAGGAACTGCTACTTGTTCCAAGTTAGGCTACCCTTACTCAAATTACCTGTATGGCTAATTTCAGATGTGAATATCTCCCTCCAAAAGTATGGCATATTTTTCCTGGTATTTCTTCTCTGTAGTGTTCTCTAAACCATCATTTTGTCTAGTTTGAAGCACTGCATTTCATTTGCAAGTACGTAACATTTGCATGCAAAGAAAACATGGTGTTAAACTTGAATTTGCAAAACCCCTTGACATAACACCATGATTAAAGAACTAGAGAAACCTGAAACAGCCATTCCATTAAGGATCATTAACAAAACCAGAACTTTCTGCTTGCAGTCTACATGCCCAGGAGAACAGCTATTTGCTATTCTTTTTAAACAACTGAGCAGTTGTCATCTCCAGGTTGCTATTGCACTGATTTGTAATCACTATTGGCAAAAGTAGAAAAACATTACAGAGTCTGCCAATTAATTCAGCAGAAATTTCCAGTAAAGATGGACTAATGGAAAGCCCTGGCCAAATTCCTACTGAGTTCAGAGGAAATACAGAAGAGGAGATTAAAATGTGATGATCTGAGCCTGTCCTTGTTTTCTTAATAGAAGTTGCATCACAGGACAGCTATCACAGTTACTCTCTGGAGAAGCTGTCAAGTAGCAATGGCTTATGTACAGCAGTTCAGAAAATCTGTGCCAAACTTCTTCAAAAAACAGGTGCCAAAAGTTAGATTCTTGTCTGTGTTTATGCACACAGTTGTATGACCTGTATTTTATTAGCTCCCATGAACTTTGGTTTAGAAGCCTGAATCACAACTGTACAAGGTTTTAATTAGATATTCGGTCACTCCGCCCTTTAAGTTCCAGCCATTTATTTCAATGCTTACACACAAAGCTGGAAGCTTAGGTCTGGGAGGCAAAGTGAAAAATATAAACTTTCCCAAGCTAGTAACAGATAACTAACCTCACAAGGTAGCATAAGAAATCATTTCACCAGGAGAATCCCATCGCTGAAAGATTGGAGTTTAGCAGTTAACTAACCATTGTGCACAATGCTATGTTAGTATTGACTGGTAGTGAAGTGATTTTAAAGAGCTACTGTGATTTTCTCATTACATGTAACTGCTACAATATGTCTTGCTGAAGAGCAGGATAGTTTTGTCCAAAAATGGTGTATTAAGTTTCAGTAATAGTGGCACATCCTCAATATCAGTTTAAGAAAGAAAGAAGAACAAAAAGCACATCTGATGCCTATGCAAATATTTTCTTTCCAGATTCTATTAGTCCTTAAAAAACACCTTGTTGACTAAATTCTGGCATCAGGCTAGGAAACAGACTGAACCTACAACAGAACATAAGACTGTTTTTCATAAATTCTATGGTTCAGTACGATCAGTTTGTACTGCAGCTTTTTCAGATTTATTGCAGTTTCAGCTCGGTTCAATGTATTGTATGCAGAGGAACTCTCTCACATACAGTGTGAGTTGTCCAAGCCATACAAGATGGGCAAGCAGAATTTTGTATACCTTTTCCTGCTTATCTTTTACATAAGTCATTATTAGTCCCAGCTTCAGTAGTATTTGGTGCAATTCACAAACACTGCACCTATTCCTTAAGTTTTCTTTTCACTACCAAAAGGAAGGAAAAATGCTCCTGTCAAGTGAAAAAGAAGTTGCTTTGCAAGGTCATACCAATCCCTGCAGCCCTCCTTCTACAGTGTACATTTCAGCACTATGTAGCAAATCCCAGCGGTAAGCATAGGCATTATAAAACTAACCAATTCATCCTCAACGGAACTGCTTGCCAAATTTAACAGTCCAAAACTTGCCTCCTGTTTGTTATTCCCCTTTAAATATACACATACCTGAAAACAAGAAGTCATGGCACCCTGCAAGCTATGTGATACCCAGTATCTTTCCTGACCTTCTCAATGCCTCTTTTCTTTTTTCTCCCTTCCAAATTTCTCTATTACAGTGCTTGTGTTTTTCAGTTATGTTCTCAAATTGAATTATGTCTGATTTTTCTTTCCCGTAGTAAAGGACAGTTTTTATCCAGCTACCCACCCTATTCTTTGAGATTTCTTTTCCTATTGCAGGAATGATTCAGCGGATAATGAAACAACTGCTAAGACTCCACAGCATAAAACAGCAATTTTAGTTTATCTTGATATGATACATTGCAAAACTTGATAGGGTCTTAGGTTCTGGCAGCTGAGCTCTCCTCCCTGCAGCAGGCAGACAGCTGAAGGCAGGAACCACTGCAGCCATCCAGAGAATGAAGTCCCTGTTCTTCAGCTAGATTTCACGGGCTTTTTTCACAGACTTTTACAGGACTGCAGTAGTTCCATGTTTTTGCCATGAGTTTGCTAGTAAAGCTAATCTTAAGTTAACATTCATGCTACAGGAAGTCATTCAAACCCTGATTGTGTCTTTCTATGAAAGACTTTCAGCCTCACTCCTATGAATTGAGAATTAAATAAATATTTTGGTCAATAATGTAAAATATTCATGTAATATAAGAGTTATCATATAAGTTTACCTGGAAATATGTCAAACGTTTGCACCTTGATTAGTAAGGTAAAGCCAGGAAACCACAAAGAGGAAAAAAATGTTATATTGTATGGGTTAAACAAGTCCTCAACTCATTCTCTGAAAGTTAAAAGAGTAAGCACATTTCTTTTCTGGCTACACAAATAATATAACTGCAATTAGACAGCAAGTAGAGGGTTGTACTAAGATAGACTATCCAGAATAAATTCATTACAGTCATCAAAAGTGTCTGTGAATGGTTTGCATTTAGCAGCTCAATACCTCTATGGCAATGATCATTCGTTAGGGCTCTGTTCAGTCCACAAGCATTGCGGTAATGTTAATATATATTGGCAAATAAGAGTAACCTCCCTGAAGATATTTTACCAGGAGAGTCGCCCCTCCAGTGCAGGCCTGGCAATGGAGCCTGTAGCTGTGCAGTACCCCATGCACTCTGTTTTTGACTTCTTATGCAGGAATAAATTGTACTTCTTCCTGCCCAAAATGCACATTCCTATCCTTCCCCATGTTGTTCGTCTGTAGAAGTTTTAAATGGCTAAAGTCGGAATATTATTATAGCTACAAATTTTCTCCCCTCTGGTGCAGGCTTTCCCCCGTGGCCTGCATGGGGGGACAAGCCAGGGCAGTGGCAGGGCCCTGCCCTCTGCACCCCCTGTCACAGGAGGGAAGCAAGCCGGGAGGGGTGGAATGGCCAGGGGGTCAACTGCGGCGACGGGTGAGGACTTGGAGGCCTGCTGGCCTACCTCCATGGCCTCAGACATGAGAGGAAGTTAGGCAGCCGCGCCTGCAAGGCCCCAGCTGGCCCTGCCCAGCATGGCGGGGATGTGCCCAGGAGGTTGTTCTCCCAGAATAGCAAAGCCCTCAATATGCTTTTATTTGTCATTAGGAGTACAAATGATTCTCACACTAGACCATGCTGAACTGTGAATATTTACTCTCATTAAGACAGAAGAATTTCCACCACATCTACCCTTGAAGAGCACCTCCTGCCTAGAAAGAACTGTGTCCTTTTCTTGGGTTTTTTTTGTTTGTTTTTACTTTTTTAAAAATCCATTTCCTTGATGGCCGGTTCCTTGAATCTGGCTTTTTGCTATTTTTATTTTTAATGCGGCCCAAAAATGTCTCCTTCTTCCCTTGCCTGCCTGATGCTTCTGAATTTCTGAGCTCACACACCAAAAGCAAAGAAATTTTTTTCTCTCAAAACAGCCACCATCATGCACTTCGTGTCCAAGGTTTTGAGTAGGAAGACCTCTCTGGCACTGAGCCTAGAGTTGTGTGAAGAAAACAAGCCAATGCCTCCTAATAATTCTTCATTTGCTTCCCCTGTTTACAGATAAACTATACAGTTATTAAGTGGGATCATCTAATTCTTCTGGTGATCATGATGATTTTGCACAAAAGTGTATTAACTTACCATCTTAAATAACTACCCAAAAAATAGACTAAGCTAAACAACGCATTTAGTCTTCAAAATTGTTCCAGTATTAGAGAGCTGTTATTCAAACAATATCACACTGAAAGAGACTTTTATAGAGCCTCTTCTGTCTAGTTATGAGAAGAGATGAGATCCAGGATGCAGAATGTCTTCTGAAAGTACCGTGCAATTATGAGGGAAATGGAAGCCAAATGTTTTGGAAACGAGACAACACATACTTTTCTGAGAACTGTAAGCCTGGTTCTTGAGACTAGCTCCTGTTAGGAGAAGGTCCTTTCTAGACTCCTTAAGCAACTTCAGTACTAGTATGTAATAACTCTAAGTAGCAAAGCTATACAATAAAATAGATCTGGTTGTTAGCTATCTTACACAATGAGAAGAAAATAACACGACAGAAATAATGCATCTTTAAATTCTCAGTATCCCCACATCTATTTACAGCAAACCAACCAAAACTCCAATGTTTATACTACCAAAGCCAAGTCAAAATATATAATCAGTAGAAACCAAATTATATAGCACTGTTTACATTCTTGTAGGCACTGAAAACTTTCCTTGTGGGAATGGCTGCAAACAGTTGTTGAGATTATTTACCTTCTGAGGTACATCTTTCCTTTTTAAAATTAGTAAGCAAAAATTCTAGAGGATTTAGTGTCTTCTTACAACTTTCACACACACACATACCCCACCAAGCTGGCATTTCTATAAAATACTGGGTAGCAAATATGGGCTTGAGTTGCTCTTTTAACAATCAATTTCTAGTTAAAAAAAAGTCCAGATAAGGAGTTGATCTTATTCCTGTTTCAGCAACTCTCTCACTGCTAGAGAGAGCCTGGAGAGGCAAGAGCACATCCATTGCAAGGTTAGAGGAGGAATATTTTTCAGGTCATTCTGAGAGTATATATTTGGAGAATAGGAAGGTAGGTCAACACTCCTGTTATTACTCTGTGCTTCTTTCCCAGCAAACTTGCAAAAAGAACCTTTGCTAGAAAAGGAGCTCTAGCAGCCATCCTTTCTCTGCTTTTTTAAAACTACATCTGGTCCTGAGAAGGTTGATTCTTTTGATATTGCACTGCAAGAGACAGGATCATTTAATATAAACAGCTTTCAGAGCTTTTAAATATCATACTGGGAAGTTTGTTTTCCACTTTTTCAATATGAGATTGGATTATTTTAACATCTTCCTGTAGTGAAACTGCTTATCTGTCTTTTAATTTTGGAATGCATGTAACCAAAATAATGCTAATGCATTCTCCAAAGTACCTTCTAAAAACGTAAGATGTGCTTGCCTCTTGGAGCTCGTGCCTCTCCTGTCCCTTCCCAGGCACTAAAGGAATGTGAGAACTTCAGAACTGGAATCTTCACTGCAGAAATGGATTGCTTATATTTTTAACAAACAAGCCCAAAACAAAAACTTGCTGTGCCCTGTGTATAATAATACATGCCAGTACTAAAACTAAGCTGCTGTCACTGAAACTCGACCACAGCAGGCCTCATTGTGACCACAAACCCTGTGCCATTGATGAGATGCAATGTTAAAGCACCTATTTTTTGAAACATCTCCACTATCTTGACTCTAGTATTCAGCCCATCAAGACAGCCCATAAAATATATATATAAAAACATTCATATCTTATTGGACTCTGTTATCCAAGATTCTGGGCCATGCAAAGTTCGCAATAATATTTACAGACCCTAGCACTATCCCCAACTCTGTCAACTAAAATGCAGAATAAGTCATTACCAACACCTGCTGCTATTGCAGCTTTGCTGGCCAGCAGTGATCCATTTAAAAAGCACTATCAGCTTTCCTTTACTGAGTCCTCTCCTTAACTGAAGCTTAAGGCTGACAGCCTTTCTTTGAACATCTGTATAGGCTGCACTGCACAGGGATTCCTGCAGTGGTATTCCTCATTTGTTGCTTTATTCTTGAGAAGTAGTTTGTTATCTTAAAAAAAGGTTCAATAAATAGGACAAATAAATTGGAAAGTACAGGCATATTTTTATTTGAAGATTAAAACCTGGCCATCTCACAAGTACTCTGAACTCTGCAAGTATATTTTGCTAGAGCATATAATGTAAAAAACCAAAAAGAGTATTTTAGGTTATGTATAACCTTGGTGAAATCTGCTGATCAGAAACAGGGAAAGACTGGTGTGTTCTCCTTATAAAAGAAAGGAATAATTAACTTTCTTCTCCAATGTTCATCAGTTCAGGGTTAAAAGGAAGTATTTCACGTGGTGAGGTGGGGGTGCTGCGTGCGGAAAAAGTTTTTTTAAATGTCTTGCTTCATCTAGCTGCTGTGCTGGATTTTTTTTATTTTTTTTTTAATAGACTCCCAAGGAAAACAAGGGGAAAAGGCATGATTCCAGATGCAGATTAAACATTGTGCCATGGGACCATCTCCAATCTTTCAACCCAATCCTGTTTTTTTCATTGTTACAACACACACTTCTAAAAAACTGGCTTAATTCTTAATTCACCAATTATTAAAACGGGAAGTCATTTCATCCACAAAATACTTATTTTTCCTCCTAAACTTCTATCCCTCAGATAATCCTTTTGCAGGTGTCTCAAACTCCAGGCATGGGATTTGCAAAGGAGTAATTTACATGCTCCTTAGGGTATAATGTCATGCAGCCATGCCAGTGTAACAAACGCACAAAGAAGCACTGGCAGGAGCTTTACCCTGCACCCTCTTCCCATTATTCTCTTATGTCAGATATAGTGATGGGGCAAGTGAAAAAAGCACTAGTTCTGCACCAGAATAGCCAGCTGAATTGCACCCAGAGGTCATATGAGGGCTAGACCCAGAACATGGGGAAACAGCAAGACTGCTCGCTGCAGAAGCACATCACCATTTCATCTGTTTAGCTGTAAGGTGAAACCACATCACTCCATATCCCTTTTAAGGATGCAGAAGTGGTAAGGCTGAGGGACAGCCGGCATCTGCCAGCAGGAACATCTGGGAGTTAACAGAGACTGAGATGGCTCATGTTTAAAGTCACTAATGGTTGTTCTATCCCACAACATAAACATTGTTCTGTAAACATATTTTTTCTCTTTTGCAAGAATTAATTGTCTAGCAATTGCCTCATTTTTCTTCTTCCTTCCTTCCCAATTAATATTGTAGTTTCATACAGAAAAGACAAAGATGAATACGAACTTCTCACCATCAGGGTAGGTTAGTCCTTGCACTGTGATAAACAAGCATAAGTGACTTCTCTGTTTCTCCTTGAGGTAATATCTTGTCTCAACTGCCAGGAAGGACAACTCCATGGCTGACATTCCTTCCTGGAATACGACTTGCTGAGCTCAACATCTTTACTGCCTTGTTGACATCCATGACACAAAGATATAAATTGCCAAGCACAGAATAAATCTCTCTGGTGGAGAACCTGTACACCTCAGAGCCAAGAAAAGATACAAATATTATAACTGAAATAAAGAAGTGTTTTCTGATTAAGAGGAACACACTGGTTTTGTTCCTGCTCTGTCACTCCAGCTATACTCACGGCTGCAAAACTGGGAAAATAGTTAGCTAAAGTGATATTTTTGATTGAGGAACTAACAACTGTTAGAAAATCATCCAAACTTATGGCATGCCTTTAAGCAGGCACAATCCTGTGAATTTTAAAGGGAGTGCTTGATAACAAATGAGATACTGAAAGAGATGAACAGACCTCCAACTACTTGGCAAAGAGAATATGTAGCAAGCAGTCTGTTGCAAGGTGCCCTACTGCTTGTAAGGCTAAGGACCGTCATTTGCAATGCTGTAGCCTACATCGCACTTGCAGCTCTTGAGACCTCTAACCTGAGGTGCTGTGGCAGTGCTTTTTCCTCTTCTCAGATGGCTACTGAGACTCCTCCCTTTCCCTTTTCTGCCTCTGCCTCTCCAAAAGTAACATGCATCATTAGATTTTATGTATGCCATAAGGTATGAAACCTACTATAAATTTTTGTATGTATAAACATGGCTCAGCATCCTGTGTGCAACAAGTCCCATTTCATAAACAAATCAAAGGTGAAGCTTAGCATATGCCATTAGATTTTATTTCACTGCTAAGGGGAGGAATAGCCCAATGTCAGCTGGAAAGAATCCAGAAAAATACTGAAGATCCCTCCTGATTTAAAAATCAATAAACAGGAACCTACTGAAGTTTTTCTTGCAGAATTAAAAAATGCATCTCTTTTATTTTCTCTAAGGGATCCTCTTGCTTCCAGTGTCTTTGTGTATTAATGGAGCTGCCTGGAAGACTTTCCATCCAACCTGTAAAATATCTCAAACATATGAAAAAATATCATCTGGAATGGTAGACTTGGACAGACAACATGGTCAACTGACGGGGCTGTAAGAACAGATGTGGTCACTGGCTGCATGCCCCCAGGGTGGGAGAGCTCAATGAGCCAGGTGCCAAGACTAGCCAGGAGGCACTGCAAATCCAGCAGAAAAAGTGGCAGAGCTGACCTCTATACCATCTGCCCAGCCAGTTGCCAAAGAGCCTGGAAAAGTGATAACAGTCTGGATGGAGCACAAATGACAGTCTCATTGAGACCACACATTCTAGCAAAATGTTTTCATTCAGAAGAATCAGCATTTTCTACCAGAAAACCAGTCAGCTGGAACATCTCTAAACAGCCTCAGTACTTAGTTTAGTCATTCATGTTTTTTCTACCCACCTTCCAGCTAATTAGCTACAGCTAAGACAACACATGGAGATTTGCTACCTCTGCAGGTAGCATCTCTTTGTGAAACATGCACAAACCACCAAAAACAGGATGTCTGTCAACAGCCAGTGTGGACTGTTTGTAATCATCTTTTGTCACTTATTAAACACAGGCTCCTAATCCAGCCATTAGATATGGTTTTGATTCTTGTAAAAGATTAACTTATTTTTCTCACTTCTTTTATTTTTAACTGATAAACATTTTACAAGTGACAGAATACTAAATAATTTTGCTTATCTGATTTTATCTGTAACTCATCTTCTAAACATACTTTGAGCCAGGGTAAAATTAGAAAGAGATGTTCTAAGTCCTTGGCACTTAAAATCTCTACTTTGGCTCAGCAGACAGCACTAACTGGATGTGATTATTTATATAGCTATGTAAATGTTCATGGTACTATTTAACCAAATAAAGTATAGGGCCTAAGTCTAGCAAAATCTTGTGCACATACAAGGTCCTTACTTGCAGGCTTTTCAGGGGTAAATGCTTTAAATCCTAATTTTGTGGTGGTCTGAGCAATAAATAAAACTTATAAGGACATACAAAATGCTACAGTGGGTCTGAGCAATGCTTCATCTATCCTGGTAGTCTGTCTCCAGTGGTGGCTAAGTGGGGAAAGCACAAGAAACCAATAGCTTTCTTGCTCTATTCCCCTCACAGTTACTCAGCATTCACAACTGCTACATGAGGGATGTTAGAGGATCCTCATCCTTTTCAGCATCTATTTGCAGATCTCCTGTCCATGAATTTAACATCCTTTTTGAACCCAGTGACTGCCCCATCTCCATAGCCTCCTGTGGAAGCAAGTTCCAGATATTCACTACCTGCTTGCTTCTATTCTGTTTTAATTGGTCTCCTACTGCTTTTATCAAGTGACCCCCCCAGTTCTAGTTTCATCCCTTTGATCATTGTCTGTTCCCTACTTTGCACTATATCTCCTTGCTCCTGCTAGATAAGCCCAAACCAACTGCCTTTTAGTACCCATTTACAGACCTATTGCCCAATGAACATCCCAGACTCCTCCCAACAAGACCTAACACCGTGTGCCATAAGTCCTCATGCATCAAGAAACAAAATAACATGGAAGGCTTACCATGACTACATATTTCAAGTGGTTCTCAATATGGTATTGCAAAAAGGGCAACAATTAAGCATCAAACAGTAATAGCTTAGTAATGTTTCTGTCTTACATCTTGAGTACTTGCAACATTTCTTGAGAGCATCCACATTTAACTACTGCCTAAAATCTGGTTAGGAAAAATGGATAAAGAAAACAGGAGCAAAAGTAATGTATTGGTATTTCACAAAATGCGTGCCTAGAAAATAGAGGATTTCTTGTGCGGCCATGAAAATAGTATTGTAGTAACTAATGAACTAGCAGAAAAGAAGTTCAATTTATCCAGGAGCTGATGAGAAACCAACCTCATAACGACTGAGCAAAGGGTCACTGTGGCAAAGTAAATAACCCAAAGGGATGTCTCTATCTTGAGAGGATCTCACCTCAAAATGGTTTCAGAAAAAGAATCACTGGAGCTCTCAATCTTTCTCTCTAAAATTATCCTAAATTCCAAAGAGCACAAAATGTTGTTATCACACTCTGAGAGCATTCCAGTCCAAACTGAGCTTGGCTGTAGATGAGGATAATTTCATGTGCATTTGAGTCTGCTTCACAAAAGGTTTGTCTAAAAAATGTGTATATTTAAAACCAGCAACATGATTAATCAGGAAGCTCTGCATATTACATTTATGGTTGAAAATATTCAAACGTTACATGTATCTTAAGGAAAAGAAGTCCCTGAGCATGTAAACTCTTGATAATTAATGACAAAGACATGAGAAAACAGAGAGAGTAACCACTACTCCTCTAAAAGATGATAGCCTATTCATGCAAAAGACAATGCAGCTTCACGATTTAGTACCCAGATGCCTATGGTTTAAAAATCTTGTGGTACCAACTAAACTGATCTAAAAATCTTGTCACATCCTCTTCACAGCAAGTCTAGTCTTCCATACAGATTTTCTTCTGCACTGTTCTGACTGGGTTTAAAATTTCATCATGTTTCTCAAATGCAACCCAGAATAATGGTTCTTGCTTTTAAGTCAAAGTTAATCACCACCCTCTATGAAAATAGTGACTAACAGCAGGGCAAAATAAAAGCTAATATAGGAACTTTGGAGATTCCAAAATCTAAAAATCCTCTGTTACTGTAAAAATAACAGGATGCTTTCCAGGTAACAATCTCTTCTAGATTTCTGCAAACAAGTAAGTTGAAATCTGACCAAACCCTCCTCTATATCCTCCAGGAGAGGCTAGGTTCCAGACAGAGCTACTTCAGCTCACAGTGTGCAAAGCAGAACATTTTTATAGTTCATTTTGTTACAAAATATAATGTCTGCTGGCACTTAGGTTATCTACTTTTCATACTGTTGCTAAATAGTATATAATTTTTTAATGTAATTAAGACTCAATTACTATTTGATCATACTGATCCAGTCCTTGAAGCAGGCTTTCAGCTACACACAGCTTATGCAGAGCAAAGTAGGTGAGGATAAATGTCAGCTATGGTGCAGGTTAGAGCAACCAATATAGTCACCCACAAATTTTCAGGATGTTTCATACTTTCCCATTTCCCCCATGTATTTGCTGGCACAAGGGAAAACTAGGAGCTGCTCATTGGCAGCTTCCTTACCTAGGAGAACTCACAGAGCTGGAAAACTGCTGTAAATCCATCACATGGTACTACCTGATCAGGTCAGTATAGGATATTGGGGTAAACATCCCCAGTTTCTTGTTTCTTTATCATTTGGTTAAATATTTATAAATAAATTTGCTCTTAAACTTGAGCAACTGTAAATGGTAATGACCTGCTCCTTTTAAAAGCTTAAAACATTGGACCAGTATTGCTGTTTCCCTGAGGATTTGAAACAAGAAAAAATAATTACAAACATAGCAGCACTGAATACACAGTTCTCAGAGTAGAAAGAAAACATGAAAAGTAAAATAACAAAAATAAGAATATACAGAAAGGGAAACCTTCAGCCTCATTATTCAGAGGGTTACTTCCCAACTGCCAGCATCACTTTAAAGGGCTTGCTGAGCCTGAGGTTTTCAGATACAGGAAGACGGAAGCCACAGACAGATTTTTCTATAGAAGAACAGCAGTAAGTTCACAGCCACAGCGCGCACCTGTCTGGAAGTGAGACAGGCCCAGAGTGAGCTCCCAGCCTTGCAGAACTGGGGCTGCCCAGCTCTCCCCTCTGGCCAGCCTGAGGATGTCAGCCTGTGCAGGGGTGAGAGCCAGCAGCAACCAGAGAGAGAACCGAGGTGAGTGCACTTTCGGGTCAAGTCACTGGCTGGTGTAAATCATCATAGCTACGTGGGAGATTGGCAGAGTGCTGTTTCACACAAAATGTGATCTCATGTTGAATGTTGTTTCAGGAGCAGATAAACAGTGATCAGCACAGATGCAGAATAGCAAATGCTGGTTTCTCACCCCTTGATAAAATCTTTTCCCGTTCCGGGCATAAATACATCTGAATACGCATTTGCAGTAAGTGAATACATAGGTATTTGATCATGCCAGGGAAAATGGAGGCTCATAGAGAACAAGGAACAACGTGTCCACTTCTGAAGGCTGCTTTACTCAGAGGGGGTCCAGCCAGACTTACAGTGGCTTTCCTTGTGCTGCTGGCTGGGTGGCTGTCAGCCAGATCTAGCAGGAAAGCCACACTGCCATGTTAGCATGAGACTGTGCTCCAGTTGAGAAATGCTGCTTTTCAGTGCACTACAACCATCAGGGTAACACAGCTCCATTGCCAAGACAACCAGCCCAAACTACAGGCAGATGCACTGTAGGTCTGACTGCACCTATTCAAGAACTTTCCGTATCTAGTTTCTCCAGTTCAGAAAGGACTCACTGCAGTAATGTCATACATATGTCGATTCTTCAGCCAGAAACTTAAAAAGCGAGCAGATAGTCAAGCAACACATATCTTTCTAGGTTTCCCTCCATGAGGGAAAAAAAATGGGGATGTAGTTTTAGAAAAAGCTGCTGATATATCAGCTATAATTATAACTGAAAATAAAGTCCATCAGAAGAGAAAATGAGCTGGCTAGAAATGCCATTGTAAATGTAAATGCAAACTGGCAAAGAAAACAAAAGTAGGTCAGCTGTTTTGGGTTGCAACATTTGCTAGTTTTAATAAATGCAAATTAAATAATATGGGGCGGACAGAAGATTTAGTAAAAAATATTCAAAGTAGTAGGCCTGTATGATGCATACAGAGTAGTTGTGTAATACCCCCCAAAAAACAGGAACTACAGCAGAGGAAACCACCACATCCTTCTTTACTCTCCATTTGCTTGCAAACTACCTATTTAGAAACTGTCAATGCAAAAAAATCCTCTTCTCTCAAGAGGCTTTTCATACGTTGATTCTGTGCCCAGTTCCAAATGTCCATCCCTTCTCTATTAAATATGTAAGGAAAACACAATTAAGATGCATTCCATATATAAAGGGAAGTCAGAAAAACCAGATATAATGACTTTTTTTTTTTTTTTTAGATTTCAAGCCTTTATGTTACAGGTCATTAATAAAGTCAGCTAGGCCAAGTCGTAGTAGTGAATGAAGCCATACTCTTACCGATTACGAGCAACAACAGAAGTATGGTACTAAGAAATTCATGCCAAACGCTATGTCAACATCAGTCACTAATGACAGTAACATAAAAAAGCAGTTACTTATTAAACACAATGATAACGAAGTTAATATTCAATTTACACAGTATTTTCTGCACAGCTACACTCATTTTTTTTTCAATATTTTGAAAAACACATTTTAAAATAGTTGAGAGGTTACAGCTCTGATTACAAATATATCTTGATTCTCCCCCAGGAGCTGGCACTTAAACATTCAGCATGTTATGAGCCAGGGAGATTAAGCATCTTCATCTTTGTTCCACTTGCTATTTTCCCCATACAAACAATCTCTGAATTTCTCAGTAAATATATGCCATTTTCCCTATGCATATCAAGACATCACCCTCATATTCACTGGGCAGGTTACCCCTTCAGTGGAAGTTAATAGTAAGGTGCACAAATCCCATAACCACATCGCTAGTTTGCTGATGTCCAGCAGAAGAGGATCAGACAATTGTTCAGAAAGAAATTCCTTTGTGTGTTACAACACGCACATTTTATCATTGACAGGAGCACTCCACTATCAGAGCAGCTTCTGCAAAACTGGGGAACAAGCAGTCGCCAGCAGTGCTGAAGGTCCTCTCTGCTGTTGAGTCCCATCATTGCTCCAGTCTTGGAGTAGTTACAGAAGTTTTGGCATTTCACACTCAAGGATCTCTTGTGATTTCTTTTGTTGCCTAACCTTCTTCCCACCAGAGTAAACACTGTGCTTTGAATAAACTTGGGGTTACTTCTGAATGACTTATGGAAAGAATGAGAAGATAATGGGCATTTGATCTGAGTGTCTTCAAATGGACCCTGAACTGAACAAGGCTGGAAAATCCACCTGTGTCCAATTTAAACGCTGAAGTCCTGTGAGTTTTTAGTGGCTGTTCTTTCTTTCACAACTTAATGTGCTTGTACAACTGTTCTAATCTGGCATTTAGGCATACTTGATATTTTAAAATGAAGTCTCTTGCTACAACAGCTCCTGTTACTCCTATGGTGCACTGTATTTCTCAGAGGCTTGTCCACAGATGTGAAATTAATCTCTCTTAACTGCCTACTGTATACGGATTAGAGTATTTGTCTGAAATAAAGAAAATACACTATGCAAAGGAGGAATAATTCTGTAATACATGGAATAAATTGTCCTCACTTCTCCTGTAGCCAAAGCAAGCCAAAGGTAATCAATGTAGTGGGCTTTAGTTATTCAGTGGGTGTTGGTATAGGACACGGCATAATTTCCTCAGGATAATTTTTGTTCTTCTTTCCATTCCTCCTTGTAATTTACCTGTGCCTCCTATGATTCCTGATATATTCAAGTATATCCCAGTGAGATGATCTAAGCCAAGTTGTCCCCTGATTTGTTTCTAAGTTCCAGACCTGCCAGGAATGTTGTCTCAGTCTTCAAATAACAGTTTTTGTTTGAAAGCTACCAAAAACCCAAACTTATTTAAAACAAAGAGACTAAGTAAACAACTTGATTTAAAAAAAAAAATCCACAGCAACGAAACACTAGTTTTATATTAGCTGTAAAATAAGTTCACCATTCCAGAACTTGAACTGCAGCTCATATGTTACACCTCAGAGCAACATGTATCAGAGAAAGTCATGAAGATCCTATTTCAAAGTGTATGTTTATAAACCGCCACACAGTTGGTTTCATTTTTAAAACAGTTTGGTGTTAAGAAAAGCTTACTGGAAGGATCAGGTGAAGTCACTGCTAACATCACAGAGCATGCACCTCAGCTGCAGTAGCTGTTTGTCTCTGAAAAGAAGCTACCAGCCAAGAGAGAAATGCTGATCTGCAAGGTCACACCCGAGGAAAGTAAAGGAAGCATCCACAGCTGGACTTGGGCAACATCTGGCCACTGGTGTGCAACTGGGGAGATGTTCTGGTTCTGCCTCCCTTTTCCTCTAGATGTATGCTGGTTGGTCACTCTTTCCCCAGAACTTTATTACTGACTTTCATCCTAGCTTGGGGATAATAAAGGTCATGATTTATGGTGCATTTTGAGGTTCCAAATGAGCTGACCAACATCCTTGGATGTCTCTGCAGCTTGCCAGCCTTTCTATATCTTTACCAAACTTACAGATACGGGTTTGTTCACAGGCATATTCGACTCTCCTCTTTGACACGTCTTTGATTAATCTGTGCCATCCTTTAAAAGAACTGGCAAGACTTCTTTTTCCCCTTTTAAATTATCTATTTGGTACATTTCAGTATTTATGGTTGGTGAAGAAATTTTAAATTATTTGTTGGTTCTTCTGTTATTTAAGGTTTCTTGCTCTCATTTGTCAATGGTGCTTCAAGCAATCCTTGAGAAGCATCTTTCTGCAACCAGAAAAACACTGAATACATTAATGTAGAGGTCTCATCACAGCTCCTAACTGAAGGCTGTGACACAGTGTGGAACTAACTACCATCTATTTAAAATAGAGCTTGCCAAAACATAGTCAGGAAGTTATATACAGCCTCTTAGACTTTTGTGTACAATCTATGGTAATGTACGGTCCTGCACTGCCATTTCCTAGCACTGTAAGCATCCCAGAAAGTGTTTCTGTAATGCAAAATTACCTGTCACTGTTGTCCACCATGACAGTAACTGCTCTGAGTAAGTCTAACACTGGAATAACAGCAGAGCATATCTCTACTAGTTTTTGTGGAGTTTTACCTGTTTAACACACATTCAAATACCAGAAGTGACATTATCATTCTATACACATATTTTAGAAGTTTGGACCATTGTTTTCCAGATGGAATGAGTCACTTAATATCAGCTATGAATCGCTTTGCTCTGAAAACCTGTTTGAATGCTGAACTAATAGCTGATGAGAAAATGTTCTAGGGGAACAATGTACCTGCCTACAACTAATGTACTTGGAGGACTGAGACATTATTTTGCAACACTTGGCATTAAAGGAACAACTAACCTGTCAAGCTACCTGGCTATGTCTCTCTCCAAGGCTACCTACAAGATGGTCTGCACCCTCAGTCCAATCCTGGCTATGGTCTGACCGCTTCAGTGTACTCTTTAACCAGCCAGGAGGAAATTTCCACAGCTAAATGAAGCCAAATATCACCTTATCCTTCATTTATCTCCCAGCCTTCACTTTGGGAGTAGAGCAGGGTGCCACTGGATAAATGTGGGTTTACTCATATTGCACAGGAAACCTTCATTCTGGCCTTTTCTAACTCCAGAGAGCTTAACTTTACAAACTTCAGAATATTTTTTGTCAATATGATAAGTAGCAAGGGTATAAGGCTGTCCTTACTCAGCCAAAATGACCTCTGACTTTAATAAATGGGTTTGCTCAGACAATGCTTTCTCTCCTCTCCATTACCACGCATCTTTTACTACATCTGACATTCATTACCTTCCTACTTTCCACAGAAAAGCCTATACTGCAACACTGGAAGTGATGAAAAGAAAATACCACCCTAAAATAATTTTAAGAAAATGAAAAAAATTCCACTGACAAATTTGATATTTTGCTAGTGGGTTTATTTTCCACTAAGATAGTCTAATTACACCTCTGCTAGTTCCACCCAGCAGGGAGATCAGGTTGCTCCAAGAAATGGTTTTGTTTAAACTTTTCTGCCCATCATGAAATAGGAAAGACTGACATTTTGTCTCCATTTCAAAGGAAAGGCTTATTTTCAAAAATGTGAACTTTTTAGGTGGTGTAAAAATTTTTGTACTCCTCTCCAATCTTCAGCTTTCTCACTGCTGTGGTCCTCAGAGTAGTCACCTGCAGGAGTTGTAAAAAGGATTGATGCTATAAGCCATGGAGACTTTCTAGATCAATATCTGACTAATACCATTTAGGCATTTACAAAGAGGTTCATTAACGTGGATTAAATAGTCATCAAAAGGACTGTGTGTTGACTGTGTTACATGCAAATAATATGATAAAGATGGTGCCCACATCCAGATTTAACAAACATATTTGATTGTTTAATGTCCCTCTGCACACCCGGTTTAACAAATATGACCTTTGCAGGGGGAAACAAAAGAGACTGCAATTTGAGCAAAACAGGGAGCCAATGTTCTGTATCACCTAGTTAACCTCAAACAAGATTGATCAGATCTCTTCACCCAAGACAGTGTAACCCAGCTCATATCTGCTAAGAAAATTTCATTGTTCAAATTACACTGCTTCTTGCTAAGCTGTTTACTTTCTGTATTGACAAAAGACATAAGGCATATGAGAATGTCTTGTCCTTTAAAATGCAGATTTTATTAATGGGTCTTCTTTCAACTTGTCTTTGCAGAAGGGATAAAACAGATCCTACAGGAGCAGGAGAGCCACCCCACAGTCCTCAGGGAACACACTGTTCTGACTCCTGCCTGCTCTTACTGAGTAACTCCCCTTTAAAAACTAACATTTCCAAATCTGTATAGGTAGAGGTGGAATCACAGTCAACTGCTCAACACCTATTCATATTCCTTTTACAGTGCCACTGTAACACAGACGTATGCATCCACATAAGAGCAACACTGCAAGTAGACATATAGTCCCAGTTTATCTACTTTTTGATAAATTCCAGCTCTATTTTTAGAACTCTTATAAACTAATGTGGGTGTTTATGTAAAACAAGATGGCCGAGGGCTGGGAATGATGAGTTCTCTGAGAGCTCCATCTAGTTTATACATTACTCAGAGGATTTTGCTGTTAAGTGAAATGAGAACCATTTGTAATGCGATATATTTTATTTTCTACTTAGGAAAGAATGAACATTTAATTGGTCCAGACTTAGTGTTAATCCACAGTAGTGCTAAATTTAGATTCAGAAATGGCTTCTTATAATTTGCATCTTTTCAGCTTTATGACTGGAAAATAGTACTGGGGGAAGCACAACAGCCAGTCAGGCACAGCCTGCAGGGACAAAGTCAGAGAATGCAACAACCTGACTTCAGCAAGCTTCAAGCAATTAGAAAAAAACTAACCCCCCCAAAACAACACACCACACACACACACACACTACCTGCCATTGAAATTGTAAAAGGGACTATGGAGGCAGAATGCACTGAGCAGATTTAGAATCAGACTAAGGCTTTGAGTAAACATCTTCATTTATACAAAAATATAAGAAAGAATGACCATTATAATATTCATCTAGAAAATAGCACCCTACCGTACATACCATGCATGACTGCTATTATTTAACAATGCACAGTGCAGAAGCATATTGCTTCCACCCATACCTGGGCACTACTGTGCTCTTTCAGTTGTCAGTCTCTTTTCAACTGTCAGTACCCTGTGCCTCAAAGAAGCACAGCCTAAAAGAGAGGAAAGAACAGAGGCTCAGTTGATGCTATTATAAACAGCACGGCAGCATTCTTCGCTGACCTCCTGTTCTGAACCATCTCACAGACACAGCACCAGGACTGCACAGCTGTAAATTAAAAAAGAACACTAACGCTACCGGAAAGCGCACCTCTGTAATTTGCAATTTGTATTACAAACCAAAAAGACATAGCTCAACATCTTACTCCTTCTTTTGAAAATGATTTTTCAGCTAGTCAAAGACACCAAGGTTTCAGCGAGGCATCCCTCAAATAACTCTAATGCATGGTTTGAACTACCACGCAAAAGCATATTCTCCCTTCTTGGCTTTATGAAACTCAGCTGTAAAATCTCTGGACCATTTTTTGTATTTTCTTTCCTATCATCCAAGTCTTCTCTATAAAAAGAAACAAGGACTGGCATTTCAGGAAATGCAGACACAGATTTAAGTATTACGCAGTGAGAAAAACTACTCACTGGGGACTTGGAAAAGATCAGCATAGCTATTGCACCATACAACGTAACTGAGATGGAAAAAAACTCATCTTCCATCCTGGATGTTTATTGCATATGTTACAGTCCTCTGTACATCCAGCTATCACTGATGCTCATAGGAATCGTACAAGCAGAAAAAGAACAGAACATTCTAAAGAAAGCCTCTGCGAAGAGAATTGTGATCTCAAGGGTGAGAGCTTGTGTCATTAAATGTCTGACATCAGATTTCATTGCAGGCAATAGCAAAATTCTCACTGAATTCAGTAGCAAAGTTTGGCTATAGTCTCCACACAACCCCCATCACTTTCCATCGGCCTTGCTCCTTGACAATGAGATTAGTGCTACAGAAATAGACTGAAGCTTTAAGAAGCACATAAAGGAACAGATTTGGTGCTATGTTTGTATTTGTCCTCAACTACCAAGAGCTTCACTGTTTTGATAGAGTGGAGGTCAGCGTACACACAGACAAATCTGGAGTGCTGGTCTGGACGCTGGTCTGAGTCACGCAGGCAGGGCAGCAAACCCCACAGCCCTGTTCCCGACGAGAGGCATCATGAGACAGAAGCACTTATGTTTCAGCAGCATTATGCACTGTGCTACTCTAACACACCCCAGCCTGTGCTGCAATTGCAAGCCAGGGCTTTTCCAGAAAGCGGTAATACCTAATTTTCCTGAAGTTTTCAAAATACTGTTGCAAAAGACAGTGTAGGACAGGGTTAAGATGCCAAATCTCACCTTGGCCAAGTCAGCCTATGACACCATTTGTGTAAAACCAGATCCACCTTCAGGAAGGCAGGCTAACGAACTGAGCCATTTTGCCATCCTTCTTTGGAAAAGTAGAAATTGGTAAAACAAAGTAATACTTAGTTTTGCTGTATCTAAAACTGCTCAGCAAGCCCAAACGCTCTTGAAGGCAGTGTGCGGCGGTGCAGGCGGCCGGCCGGGGTTGCACACCTCTAGCTCCTGGGGCAGGTGGCTCAAGGGGAGCCAGCAGCCCGCCTCCCAGAAGCATCCCCGTGCCATCCTGGGCCTGACCCAGTCATAGTACATTACACTGACGATACTAGTTGAGGTCAGATGCTTTTTTTTGTTTTTTAAATGTAAATGGAAAATATCTTTTATCATGCAGATGTGTAATTGACCTCCTCGCAAAGGTTACCATCATAGCCAGAAAACACGCAGCACAGCATGATGAAGCAAGAAAGTATTTTGTAAAGTTTCTCTTTTACTGAAAAAATAGTGAGATCTATGCTTTAAAAAGTATAATAAAAGTATAATAAAAATATAAACTGAAAATACACCTTAACGCAGCCAATAAAATTCAATTTTAATCTAAATAGTTTTTAAGCCAAATGTTACAGTAAGTATGTTTTATAAGGCCATCTAACTTTGCAATTCCATATTCAGCTTATTTTTTTACCTGGAACACTTTTTATTTTTTCCACTGTTGAAAGATATTACAGATGTTGCAACTACCTTTCTTAACTGGCACTTCCATTTTTATGGGTATCTGAAAGAAGCAATTAAAAAGTTTAAAATAAAAAGTACCGGGCAAATACATGATTCATGCTGCAATTTTCCATATGCTGACTACTGCCAACCTTACAACTTGGCAGATGCTGGGAATATCCCAGCACTACCCTTGCAAATCTCCTCCAGGACCATAAAGAAAACATTTTGCCAGGCTTCAAACATCAGCAAGATCTCTGCTGTGCTACGGGTAAGGCCCCAGAATATGAATGCTTAACCAAAGCTTACTGTAGCTTACTAGACTTCGAAGTTTTCCAACTCCCGGTATTCTTGAGCACATTTCCCCTGCAATCAACTGAGAATCAGGTGAAAGGAACTTGAAACCAGCATCAAAAAATGGGGAAATCTCCTGCAAGTCAGGTGGAAGGTGAGGACGTACCGCTCTCCTTGCAGAGCATTCGACCCTTTAGAGAGGCTCTCCTGTGGGTAAGGCCCAGGGCTGAGCTTGGATCTAAGGCAAGGCAGCCTGCCCCCTCAACCAGGAGGCTGCGTGCCGCAAGTTTCACACGTGCAGAGAGTGTTCCCGTCCTTGCGCGTGTTACAGGCTGTTCAGCAGCTCCTGGCAAGCTCCTGCCCAAATCATTTGCAGCTGCACAGCTCGGCTGACCCTGGCACTCAAAGAGAGTGACGGTGGAAGCGCCTGGAAGCGAGTCAGCACAGCTCCATCCATCACACAGGCACTGCCTGCCCTGGTCTTTTCTTTGGCAAGTTCTCCCCTGTACATTTCTGGAACTGATGCTTTTCGAGAGCCTTACCTCTGTTAGTGTTTCCACAGTTCCTCCCTCCCATGGTAACACCCTCGTAATAATATCCCATTTAAAAATGTATGTACTATACACAAGACCAAGAGCTACCTGTTGCAAAAATCATTTAAAGTGATTTGGTAAAATTTAGAGGATGGGGCTTTATCTTCCTGTCAGATCATCCATATATACTGCAAAGGACTTGGAACAGGCAGCACTGAAAAGCATCCCTGTTTAAATGCTTTCACATATTAAGTGGCACTCATTTTCTCAATGCATCTCATTTAAATCAAAATGCCTTTGCACAGCTTTGTGCACATTTGGCAAGCAGAGTGGTTGTAAGACTATGGTGATTACTTAAAAGGATCAGACATTTGATGTCACGTGATTGTGTTGAAGTCAGACAGTGTTTTGGGACTCAAACAGTCTCTCTGAACGCTGCTTTTTATGGCAGGAAAATACATGCCGTAGGGTACTGTGGAAAGGAAGACACATGCACAGCAAAGAGCAGAAAAGCAGGGTGGGTTAAAGAGAAACTCACATGATTCCTACATCCAAGTTCTTTGGACACGATACCCTTCAGCTGGACGCTGCTGAGCAGCACCGCATGGCCTTTTCAACAAGCCAAAGGCTGGAATGTAAGTCACTGCCATTTCAGCTTCGTGTACTGGGAGTAATTTGCACAATTCACTGGTAGGTGGCAACACTATACAGAGATGAAACCCATGTGCAGACAGCTTACTGAAGTGATAAATAGACTGGGTCGGCAGAGAGGTGGACACCAAAAATACCATATACACAAATTTATGGTTACTTCATTTTTGAAGAAACGTGGCCAAGTCCTTCCTTATCCTTTTTCGTGTACGGGCCACACTCAAAAGTCAGTATTTCCTTTACAAAAAATAAAAAAATCTGCAGAGATGCAGGGTACTTTTCTGATTGACAGAACAGAAAGGACAGGCACCCTTCTGCCAGCACCGCAGGGCCGGGCACCCTTCCTGAGGGAAGGCACTAGCAAGGGAAAAAACAGAAAAAAAAAGAAAAGAAAAAAAAGGGAGAAAAGAAAGGAGAAACAAGCCAAAGGAAAGCGAGACGTAATCCAGGGGGGAGGCAGCACTTTCCCACACCGGCCCACCGCGACGGCGCGAACCGCCCCGCTGGCGGCGCCCGCCCCGGGGAGAGCCGGGGCGCGGGGGCGGGGCCG
>JANZLQ010000095.1:21733831-21784461 GCA_026212715.1 Elanus axillaris
GCCCCCCCCCCCCCCCGGGGCCAGCGTTAGTCTTTGGCTAGCGGCCAGTCCGTTGACTTCAGCAGGGGAGAATAGCGGTCTTGTCCGCAGACTGGTGCGCCGGGTGACTCTGTAGGCGCAGAGCTGGCAAAGCAACGCCGGGAAAACTTTTAAGCGGCTGATGTCTAGAGCTTTTCCAGTTGTCGTTTTTAACGTGCGTCTTCCTCTTCGGTCTAACAGCATTAAAGATTGGAAAACGAGACTGAGCTACTTCCTGCAGAACTCTTCCAGTTCTACCAAGATGAAATCTAAGAAGGGGGGGAAACACCGCACCTACTTCAGGTAAGTTATGAGAAAGAGGCTTTGTTTAAATAACTCGGGTGTTCCACAAAAACAATAAAGCTTGAGCATTGGAGTCTAATGGTCTCCATCTCTTTATGCAGACCTTCCCCTGAAGAAGCCCGGCTGTGGTCAGAAGCCTTTGATGAACTTCTTGCTAATAAATGTAAGTTTGTCTTCAAAAAAAATGCTTGAGAGCAAAG
Source organism: Elanus axillaris (assembly GCA_026212715.1). Lineage (NCBI taxonomy): Eukaryota > Metazoa > Chordata > Aves > Accipitriformes > Accipitridae > Elanus > Elanus axillaris. Next base: position 21,734,353 of record JANZLQ010000095.1, read on the forward strand.
GGATGGTGAAGTTTATATGTCTGTAAGAGATTGCTTCCTTGCATGTAAGCAATGTACCTTTCTAATGTAAATAGCTTGGATTCTGGTCCTGAAAGATAAATGCTTTAAACAGTTTGAAGCAAAAATTCATAGAAGTGTGTGTTAAAGAATGGTAAACTAGCTTTAAAACATCAAGAATGCTTCCCTGTAGCGGATTTTTTTCTGTAAACCTTGTTGTTAAAATTGTACCTATCAGCTTGGCTTTGCCAAATGTGAAGCGAGCACTTGTTCGCTGAGCTCACAGCTTAGCCAAGACAAATGCATTCAGATAACTAACTTGGGAAGGATTCTGCAATGCAGAAGTTCAATGCTCTTGGGATTTTACTGTAGCTCTGCAAGGAAGAGTACTCTGCAGCAGAGCAAAAAGACTAAGAAATAACATTACCATTTGCTCTTTGAACTTGAGTCATCCTTTCCATTGCAAAAAACATTCCAGAGGTTTGTAGTACAGGCATAAATATTTGCTCCAGTGTAAAGGTTAACGCAGGAGATCCCATCTAGAGAGGGTTGGGGTTCTTTTAGCATACGTGCAGGCATCACAAAAGGGAACATATGAACTAGAAATGGCATTCATTTTTTGTGTTTACCTAAAAAATCACTAACTCAAAGTGAAGCCTGCCAAGCTGTTGCAGCATTAATTTGTTTGCCTACATAAATGTGGAATTTTTTTTATTGCTATGATATCTCTGAAAGAACCAGACCAGAACTATAGCAAAATTCTTTGCTAGAAACAGATGTGACTGGGGGTAAATTCAAGATTCCTGAAATAGTTAATTCATGTGTAGGGTTTTTTTCTTTCCCTAGATGGTCTTGCTGCTTTCCGAGCTTTTCTGAAGTCTGAGTTCTGTGAAGAGAACATCGAGTTCTGGCTGGCCTGTGAGGACTTCAAGAAAACCAAGTCACCCCAGAAGCTGACATCGAAAGCAAAAAAAATCTACAATGACTTCATTGAAAAGGAAGCTCCCAAAGAGGTAAAGAAAACCTATTTAAACATAAGTGACCTGTTCTATGAGTTCTTAAAGCCTTTCTTTGTTTCTCTGAGCTCACTTTAAGGTACAGATGCCAAACTGCATTGAACATAACTCACTGTTAATATCTGCATCTGAATGTAACTCTCTCCCTAGCTGCCTTTTCACCAAGCTGGAAAATGGCATAAGCAGTATTTCAGAGTTTCCATCTTAACTGGGAAAAGTCAACAGCTGCATTTAACGCCTGTAACATATTTGAGTTCAGCACTGAAAGATAGTATAGCAGAATTACTTTGGGTTTTATATAAATGAAGCAGTTTTTTAAAGGAAACTTAATCAATTTGACCCTGTAGTAATGGGGTCTTGCCTTTTTTACCTCTTTAGGAAATTTATGGTGTATTACATGTACTTGAATTCAGTTCTTAGAAGTAAATGTCTCTTTTTTTTTTTTCTTTGGCATTTCAGATAAACATAGACTTCCAAACCAAGAACATGATTGCGCAGAATATTCAAGAAGCCACGCATACCTGCTTCAGTGCAGCGCAGAAGAGAGTTTACAGCTTAATGGAGAATAACTCATACCCACGGTTTTTGGAATCCAAATTCTATCAGGAGCTGTGCAAGAAGACACCCATTGCCAGAGCAGCCCAGGGGACATGAGCAATAGAGAAGAGTGTGAAGAAGCCTCTCAGCTAGCAAGGGAGCAAGTCATGGCTCATGGCAGCATCCTGACCTGAAAGACCGAGATACCGAGTGCTCAGTCTGTTTGCCATGGTGCAAGGACAAATACTGACTTTGGTGCAAAGCTGATGGCAAAGAGTGATGGTGTTGGAGGGCATTCAGAGGTGAAGGCAAAAGTGTGCCAGCCAGCTGCTGGTGCTGTGCTTTTCTGTGAGTGCTGCAGTGAATGGTGACTCCATGTGTTAGACCAAACTGTGCAGTGTAAGAGTCCTCCTGTCACAGCCGAGGTGGCGATGCAGCAGGTCAGAACAGAGCTTCCTTCCTGTAAACAGAAGCTGCTCTGCACAGTTGCACAGTGCTGGGAGCTTGAGTAATTGGTTGCCTGTTTATTTTTCCTAAACATCTACCAGTGTTGCTGTCATCAGTCACTTGGTGTGTTTGCACTGGTTCTGTAAACTGCCTCTAGCTGCAAAGAGATGTGTTGGGTTTCTGTGTGACTTCCAGACAGTAACAGCACTGTGCAGCATGAAGGGAGGAAAGGATATAACTCTGTTCCCAGAGGAACAGGTTCTGCAACTAAAGCATGCAGGGGTGGGTTGTGTCAGTGGGGCTGCATGAGGCCAGACTGAGGGCAAAACTTGGCCAAGGCGAACAGGAGCTGTATAGTATTATATTTATATGTGGATTATGATTGTGTTGAAAGCTGCAATAATGTCATAATTCTGTCTTGAGGACAGCAAGCTTCAGTGAAGTCTTTTACTGTTTTTAATAAACTATTTTGATACAAAGCTTCTTTTGTTGCTTAACTTGTTTTGCGCGCACACAGAGGTATACTATCTGGCACTAAACTCTAGAGTACTGGGACTGCGTGTCCTGGGTGTGATCTTAAGAGGGCTATTTTTTTAAAGCAGTTAAGGCAAGTGTTGTGTTTGGGTTTTTTTTAACAGAATAAACCCAAAAAGCTTAACAGGGGAGACCTGTTCCATTGCATCTTCTGTCTTAACCAACTCCCCATGAAACAAACTCCAAGACAATGTGAGGCACATGTACATGCTGCACATGACAGATGAACTAAAATGCAGCAGTAGGCCAGTGAAGCAGTCACACACAGCAGTATTGCTCCTGGAGGGGTCACAGAATGCAATTTGGAATACAGGCACCAGTAGTACGGTTGTTCCTGCTCAAGACCTCTGCTTCAAACAGTGTGTAGGAGGGCTTTAGTGTCAGGCTGTAAAACCCATGCAGAGCCAGTAGAGGTGATACTGCAGTAACCACATTTGGTCCCTGCTAGGTGAGTGCTTCCAAGGGAAAAGTTACTGGTCATTGTTATTCCATGTCAATTTTTCTAACTGACAACATCCCACACCAGTACTTCCAAAATGTTCCCTAATTTGTTAGTTTTGTGACTTGTCTGAACTCTACTTTGTTTAGGTCTTGGCTCCAGCTATTTTGGCTCCAGTCTTCTGGTTGCAGCTTTAATTGCTTGGTTCGCGTATTTCCATAGCAGTCACTTCTATAATGGTCCACCTCTCCAAGCATCAAGAAAACTCTAACGACAGGATTTTCCACTTCAATTACACATCCAAAGATTGTTCAAAAGCAGCTACTTAATGTGTGTATACAGATATTGTAGGATATATAGCAGTGTGTATGTATACATACACACAGATGTGTGTATTTATTATGCTACCTCTATAAGTGGAAAGAAGAAAATTTGGTACAGCCCTCATTTTGCACTAGCCCCATTTCTGGGCCTGTGAGAGCTAGCTCTTGTACAGCTAAACTTGCTGATCAATTAAGTCCACATAAAACAAGCACAAGTAAAACTCAAGCCAATAAAGTTTTTTTCCAACCATAAAAAAATAATTTGGGCTGATAATTGCTTTTGTAATCTAACAAAACAATTAGAAGAGCATAAAAATAGCCAGAACTGTACCTATTAATGGCTCAGAGCCAAGACAGGAATAATTCCATGAAGCTGCATTGGCTTCAGTGAAGCTGCATTATTAATCTGTGCCAATTTGGGATGTGGTAATTAACAACTACTTGTGTCTGGTTTCAGGGAAAGAAACATTTCTAGTCTCAGCAGGTGCCAGAACTACTTATAGTGCAGTATGTAGTTCAGAGGGGAAATTAGGTGGGGCTGTTAGGCAGGGCATCACTGCCTAAGGGCTGTTCTTGTATATTTTTAAGATTTGAATCATGAACATTGGTCTTTATGAAGGCTCTGCAGGCAGCTCCATAGCTTCTGTGGAACATGCCACCAGGGTAGCAAACCAGCCAAGCCATGCTGTCCCCAGCACAGTCTGTCTGCACGGTCCAAGAGCCCTGGCTTCAAGGGTAAGGTTTGCAGCAAAACTTTGGTGTATCAACAGGAAAAAAAAAAAAAAGAAAAGAAAATCGTAATTTTATAAAATACAACAGATCTGTGCACACAACATTCCTTCCATTTGTTCCTTTTCCAGTTTCTGATAAGAGCCCTTTTTTCCCAACTCCCAGGGGTAAACTTCACCAGAAAAAAGGGCACTACAGGCACATTGGGAGTGCTGCAACCCAAAAGATTACTATGAACCTTTCCCTGAGAAATACAAAACCACCGGTGGCTTTAAGAGATGTTGGTTCTGTACTCTGGGCAGCCTTACAGCTGCAGTTAAAATTGGTACTCTGGTATCAGTATCCAATGGCAACCAATAATAAACTGCTGGTTCCCCCACAGCCCAGCAGAACAGTTCAACCTCCTGCCCTGCTCCTGCTGGGCTGCATGCAGCCAAACTCGCCGCAGTGGCAGGGAAAAGACCCGTCTGGGAATAGCAAAGGGAAGACAGCAGAGCTGGGGTCCTGCAGGCCAGGGCGAGGGCACTGCTAAGCAGCTGGCCAGAACACGGTCCTTTTTTTAGCTTCCACCAGGTTATAAAACTGCTCCAGCCCATATCCCCACTGACAGCCACCCAGGCAGGAAAATAAGGAGAAAGGGTCCTGACGGGTAACTACAGTCCAGGAGCCATAGCTGCAAAGGAGCACAGGTCCTGCACAAGTCTGTAAACAAGCTTATCACTTTTAGAGAAAGGGCCTTGCTGCAAAAAGCTGAGGACAGTGAGAAGAGGCCGTCTCTGGAGGGTGGTGCGTCGAAGGCAGCCGGCTCTGCGGGTACAGCCTTCAGCTGCACAGCCAGCCCTGGCTGAACCCAAGAAAGTCAATGCCAGCTCATGTCCTGCTGACTCGACTGACCTTGGCATGTAGAGTCTGAGGATGTAGAACTGCTGAAAGACACCAGCAAATGCGGACTAAAGACAACTTTTAAATATCCATGTATCACTGTTTTTAATCCACAACCTCACAATATTTGGTGCTTTCCTTAGCTGATAGAGGCAAGCGATTCCCCTGCTTTTTGTCACAAAAAATATCTCACCCTTATGATTATGAAGAAAAATTTGAAAGTGCCACCAGTCTAGCTAACTAGTCTTACAATTCCCTAGTAATTCCCTGAGCCAGAGCTTAATGAAAAACTATGCAGTCATTTAAAAAAAAAAATAAAAAATCTAATTTTCTAAGCCAATGTCATGATTTGGGGAAACTAGGTCATGAGTTTCAACTATCTGGATCTAGCAACAGCTTGGTTTTTTAAGGGTTTGTGTTGACACTGCAGCATAGAAGGAGAGTCCTCCATGCTATCAAGAAGGCAACATGTAATCTCCTAAAATACAACACCAAAGCAGCTGACTCTCGGCAAGTGCCCTCTGGCCCAAAGGCTGGAGAGACCCCTGAGAACAGGGTGAGCTCAACAGCCATGCTGACGCTGCTCCAGGCAAATGGAAAAGTGATGCAAACAAATGGCAGTGCAGTGCTCTTGCTCCACGTGTTTATGTATTGTGGCTGAAAAATGTACCGAGACTATAAATAAAATCTGCATTTCCACTTGAAATTCCAGATCTCCTTTTGGAGAAGGGGACACTAATGATGGTTTAAAGGGCTTTATAGGCACGCGTGTGTATTTGTGGAAGGGTTTCTGGATGAGACTTGGCAACTTGCACAGAGCAGAACAGTGACCTTTAGAAGTAGTTTTAGGATCTTAGTGGATTTTCTTTTTTTTTCTTTTTTTTTTTTTTTCAAATTTGATTTACTGTGATTCAAGCAGGAAAAAAACAGTCAGAACCTGGGACAGCATCCCAAATTCATCTTTCTTCAGGTGGCAAAACATTACCAATGGCTCCTCCTCCCCCCACCAGCACAGCAATACCTGGTATCCCTCCTGGCTCATGTATGCCAGGAACAAACTACCAGGGAGCAGCAGGAGGTGGGGATGGGACTGGCAGCAAGGCTACTACATCATCCCAAGGTCAATCCCAGAGACAGGCTAGAAACAGGGCTTGTGACAGACCTACGTGCAATGTAGGTCCTCAGTCTGTCCAGGACACAGAGCTAGATATGAGGTTGCACCTACAGCAAAGCTCAGGGGAAACCCATAGCCCTCAAGGCTGAACTTAAACGGAGCCCTCAGCCTGTGGGCAGCAGGTGTGGGTGGGGGCCCCAGTGGGGCTGCTCAGGGCAATTAAAGCTATTAGTGCCCTCAGGGCCTTGACACAAATCTGATGGAGCTCTTTTCTGAGGGTTACTGTGCTAGCCGTATGTCAGCTCATGACCCCAAAGCAGTCTGAATTTTTGAGGGGGGTCTGCAGTCAGATTTGTGGTGAACACCCTCAGCAATTAGCCTTGGATGGTTCTGTAGATGTGTTAACTGGCATTACCCTAAGCGCTGTAACTGGGAATTGATGGCTGGCCAGCGCAGAAACTCAGGGAAAATAGTCCCACTGTTATCCTACGTAGGAGTTTAAAATGTGAGTCCTTTGGCAATCTTTCATTAAAATAATCATTTAGATCAGAGTTTCCAACAACTACAAAGTACCCATGAGCAGCAATTAGATGATGTTCCATGAAAAATATTAAATATTCCATTAAGATAATCTAACTGACAGAAATTAGTACTTATGTTCTCCAGCCGGTTTTCCCACTTGGGTTCTCATGGAATAAATTGTGTTTCTGCGTTACAGCTTTAGACCAGCGAGCAGCTCCATGGCTTCTTGGATGGGAGCCTGACTTTGGGCTTTCAGGAGATGTGGTACTAATCTAGTATTTATAGGGCTCAGAAATTCAGCTGTCCAATATGGAAAAGGCACTCAGGAGCAGAGCGGGCTGTTTGTTTAGCTGGTGTGTTCCTTTGCCTTCATGGATGTCCAAGGGAAATCAAAATAACTGGAGCATGGCAGGGTACATGCATTACAGAGGGACAGCGAGGAGCTGTGCTAGCACCCTCCTGTTTCAACTATTGCTTTTAAAGGCTGACAGGATTAACCCTTTTGCTGGGACCAGCTAGATCTGATGGGGCTGAGCTTGGGAGGCGAAGGGATGCCGGTGGGGAGCCATCCCTGCAGTCCCAGGGCCATCACAGCTGTGGCATGTGCAGATGTCGGAGGCTTCCCCTGCTCTCAGCAGGCTTCATACTGCGTCAGAGAGATTATCTGTCGTGTGTGGCTGCCCTCCCTGGCGTCCACCCAGGCTGAATACGTCTGTTTGCAAAGTTGAGCTGTCTCCTGACTTGGCTGCGGTTGGTTCCTGCTGTTTACTTTCCCTGATACCCAATGCAGGCTGGGACCAGGCGTCCCAGCAAGGGGAGGAATGACTGCCAGGCAGGCCAGGGCTCTTCCAGCCGCCTTTGGTGCCACCGGCAGACTGAAACATCGTTTTTGCCGCTCATCCTGCCTGCAGGCTGCTGGGTTTCAGAGCAGTGTCCTTCCGTTTTCAAAAGGAGAGGTCAGCTCGCTCAGCAGCAGTGGCCCTTTGAGATGAAAATGCCAGATAAATACACAGCATAAATGGGTCACAGTTGAAAGCTGAGGAAAAGATCAGCCGTGGTCCTAGGATCAGATAGTCACAGAGCTTTGTGGAGGACAGGGTGCAATGACACAGTTACATGATCCCACTGGCTGCATTTTTATGATGCTATGGAGATCACATTTGTTTTAACAGGCTAATGTCTGTATGAACACATAGGTAGCTATTGAAAATGTATAGAATTTTCCCCATAAAATCTCTTGGTTTTTTCTGTTTAGAGGAAGAAACAAGGTGCTTTACAGAGCTGGCTGTGGGAAGAGCTGGATTAGCCTAACGCAAAGAGACCAATTTCATTTTCATCTGGGATTCTGACAACTGGTTTATGTCTCTAGAGACACACTTACAAATTAAGGCCAAATCTGTCATTTTGAGGAACTCACTAAACCAGGAGTCAGCTCAGCATCCATACAGCTCTTTCTGTAAGTCAGCAAGGAAGGAACAGTGGATGTGCCTTTTGCAAGCACTAAAGCAACAATATACTACATCACCCTCTCGATTTACCTACAACTAACATTTGCTACCTCTTCATTGGGCCCGGACTCCTGATCCTGATAGAAGCTATCATCACACCTGTGGGCTGCTGTAGAAAGGCTTAGGTTACCCCCAAGACTCATTGCTGTATATATGCTTTATTAATGCTGAGAAGTTCAAATCCTTGGCAGTCACTTGCCATAGTCTGGCAAGTGAAATGTTCCCAACACCTGGAAAAGTCCACGTGGCAGAGGGTTTTTTAGAGCAATTTCCCAAAGGTTCAGAGGCCTCTGTGGGTCTCTCACTAGGCTAAGTGTGGTCTCTGCCTCGGAACTGCCCAGGGGGCTGTTGGTGCTGTAAAACAACATCATGGACTGTGATAATTCAGCTCTGGAGCAGCACAGTCTGCCAGCAAGCAGATTTGGAAGGAGGTGAATACAAGTGTGAGAGCAGTACTTAGCATCAGCCTTCACATCTCTGTTGAAAATGGGATCCTAGGTCAGTTCCCAGCTAAACCGAGCTTCACTCAGCCACAGAAACCCTCCTGACGCTGGCAGTGGTCACCAAGCACAGGCCTTCACGCTATGAAAGTTCGTGTCCAGAATGGAGCAGTGGGATTTGGACATTTAATACCTAGGAGACAAATGAATCATCTTCCTGGAGATCAACATTTAAGCTAAGTGTTTAGATACAAAATCTGAAAAGACTTGAAGAGCACCAGCCCTCCCTTCTAGCCAGCCTCCCTTCTCCTTTTCACTCCCACCCCCCCCCCAAAATTTTTCTGTCCCACAGTCTAAAACTTGCATAATAATGTCTTGAAGCTGTTTGGCTCTGAGGAAATACACAATTTTTATGAAGAAGTGTGGTGTTTTGAAACACATATACACTTGTAAACCAGTTCTCCTTTTGCATGTTTCCTTACAAAAGCAAAAAATTACAATGGCATAAAACCCATTCTGCTCTGGAACAAGCAGACTTTGCACAATGAAAGGTCACTTGTCTCTTGGCATGCTCATGTGCTGTAACTTCCGGAGAAGGTACCAATACTACACACACAAGAATCAAATGTTAGCAAATCTCTTTGTATTTTTTTCTCAAGGCTGCTAATTATGGGGGAAACTCCTGAAAGTGGCTCCTAACTGCCTTCCCTTTTCAGGGCTGGAATCAGAAGAAACATGTTTCTTTGACAGCTCTACTGGCCACCAGTTATTCTCTTTCAGTAATTTCACTCCTGTGAGAACACCAAATATTTATCAGGGCAACAAACTAATGATGATGTCTAGTATCGAAAGGAGCACCAAGTAGCACCTATACAGGCTGTACCCCACATCCCAGCTAATTCACCTGCCCTGCAACGTTCCTGTCATACTTAACCCAGAGTAATTATTACGTAAAGCCTAGTTGAGCAAAGTCTGGTTTTTTACAACGTCCACCCAGGGTTTGAGCAAGGTGTTGAATCTGGTGTCAAATAATCCCAGCACACTGCTGAGCTTGTGCCTTCTGCAGTGCTGAAAGTTGACAGGCAGATAACCAGCTCAGTGAAACGTCAGTTTTGCATAGGTAACCACAAGCACTGCTGCCGGGGATACCTACAGCCCTTCTCTACTGTATTCCAAGCAAGGAGCTTTACAGCCATCACACTGTGACAGAGGCAGGGAAACCAAATCACTGATTAGTTAAGTGATATATATAAGAAGCAGAATGATATATTAGGAAATATTAAATAGAGATCCTCAGCTTTGTGCAGAGCAATTATACCAATGTAGAGCATCCAGCAGATCTCAGCTAATGTGGTGTAACTGAAAGAGCAAAGCAGGGAGTATGTCTATTATCACGTTGTAATAGTCAGCTCCCAAAAGTAGCTCCTGGAAACCTAGAAACCTCAGAGTAAGGTGGGTGTCTCTGAAACACTGCTCCAGCAGTCACTGGTATGCTTTTAGAACAGGAGTATGACTCTGGCCCAGCAGTCCAGCATAATTACAGGAGTACTGGGATTGAAGAGAAGTGCCCTTGGCACGGGAAGTGCCTTCCCTCACACAGAGAGAGCGCTCCTGTCCGGGCAGACGTGTGGCAGGCAGCATGCTCAACGCGGGGCAGGATGTTGTAGAGGGACTGGCCAGCCACTAGTGAGTGAAACAAACCTGTCAAACATTTGCTTTGGCCCCATGAATCACCATCAAGTGAAGGTTTCAGTGGCAGCCTCAGGATGGGAGTCATCCCCTGTTCACACATGAGCAGGTAGAATCAGCATGGACTCCAAGAGGAATCTGTGTTGAACATATTTTCCACTAGGAAGTAGTAAGTGACTAACGATGACAGCAGTCATTAAGAAGGCAACAAGTTAGGAAATAATATCCAAAGACAGCAGCAGCTTCTCTGATTAAACACAGGCTGGTGGAGCATCAGCCCCACAGCTGCCCTGGGAGGAAGGCTGGGCTCGGGCAGGTGCTCCTGCTGACAACAGGAGGACCGTGAATCAATGCCACCAGAAACAAACAAATATAAGGGGAACAAAGTACTATTTACAGGCAAAGAACATGTCAGCTGCAGGGTTTGCATGAGGTTTTAGTGCCACAAACAATAGAGGAGTGTGGATGAAATGTCACTAAGGAAGCATGGGTGTAGTTGATAGCAGATTGCCAGCAGATAGGAAATATTCCCCATCTCAGATCAAGAGAAGCTGGCAGAAGCTTCACTGCTTGCACTCCCCAAGGACAGAAATAACACAGCTGCTTTGCTACTTTGCTGACAACAGAGTGTATAGCTTGTGCCTATGGGAGTTAATATGGCCCAAACTACTTTTTCCTGGAACAAGCTTCTTGTAGAACTGATATAACCACAAATAGATACACAGGGTTATTTTAATAGCAGTTTACTAAAACCAGCCACATTTGGGTAGCTTTTTTAAAATCTCAACATGCTGTTAACATGCATATCAAAGGACCTTGAGCAACATCGCCAGCTAGGTGACAGCTGTTTGGTCACATCCTTCCCAGTCCCTGCCACACTGGTGACTGTTAGAGCACAGGGTATGCCTTTGCTGGGACAGCATCAGCATTTCCCAGTGAGCTTACTATCGGGTGTTGCTAGCAGCATGGATTCAGGGAATTTTGCTCAGAGAAACAAAGGATATGGTTTTCATGTTACGCTTTCGTATGACGTACCAGTGGCAGCTGCTTTACCGGGAAGCGGGACAGTCACGTTCCCCCGCTCCCTCCCCTTCCCCAGTCCCTGCACGTCCCTTGCATCTGATTTAGCAGCTCTGCAGCTGCTGCGGAGCTGGACGAGCAAGCTGGGCAGGCAGGAAATTTTTCTTTTTTTGGTGGATTTGTTTTCCACGGGATCAGATCATTGATCCAACTTACCCTGCAGCAACCCAGACACTAGATGAGGGTGATGGGGAAGAGAAGAACATGCTGGTGGGGGCCCATGGCCTCAGATACGGGAAGGTGTGGCTGACCGACCTCGAGGTTCAAGTCCCTCGTCACCATTTTGTCATACTTTCCCCTTTGCACTCCTCCTCCACCTTCCTCTGGTGCATCACCAGCGTCTTCGCAAGGAATGCCATTCATCTGGAAACAGCACTGCTGATTTTCTGCCCCTTCTTCCTCTATAGCCCAGCCAGGCCAGTCCCATAGCAGCACATCAGGAGACATTTACAGCCTGCGGGAGCAATGTTCAAATGATAGATATCACCGGCAAAGCTGTGAACGTGGCAATGCCCAAATAGGGAAGGGACAACTTGGGTCAGTCATTAGGAAAGAGAAGGGCTCATTGCCTGGTTTAACAACCAATAAATGGTTTCACGTTACAGATCAGCTGAATAACTACTGACACTTAACAGCCTTGTTGGGAGGTCCAAGGTTCAATTATGGCCTGAAAATAATTTTAGCACATTGGCAACGTGACCTGACCTGAGTCATTGGCATAATGCAAATGGGCAAAAGTGTAAATGGACAGAGCTGCTTAGCAGCATAGTTTTCCAAAAGCAGCTTACCTGATTTCCAAACAGAGCTAGAAAAGCAGTGATGCACTTTCATATCTTCCAGCAGTACCTCTTCATGCATTTAGTAGCTTTCCAGTGACGAGTGCAGTTTCCAGAATAAATAAAACCCATGCTGTTATGGAACAGGGAACTCTGCCTACGCTGTATCAATTTTTATAAGGCAAATATCAGATTGAGTAACTCTTTACTACAAATCCACTGCCAGGAGCCAGTTTTACCAGTGATTAAGGCAGCCAGCTAAATTTGCTGCTTTCTACAGTATTTCAATGCCACTGAGGAGTGATACCTTCCCAAACTAGTTAGGATCATACTGACTTAATCAAGAATCCAGTATATTTGAGATGAGGGTTAGTTTTAACTTAGTGTGTTGCTGCATCTTTCCTACTGCGTAGTTTATAAATATTCTCCCCCTCTCGTGCACTACCCATAATACAGAAAATGATTTACTGGGAAAAGGCATAACTCAGCAGCAGCAGCTGAAGCTGTTATCATTGACTGAATTGCCTCTTCTGCAGTTACCAGACTTACACTTTGACTAAGGCCAAACAAACTAATTCCAATTAAAGCAAGGACTTTAATGGTTCTTGCTTGAACAGCTTCAATTTTCACCTAAAACTTGCTAAAGTTTCATTGGAAAATTTATTTAGACTACATAAGTGTTTCTAAATAGCCCATAGCTCCTAGTTAAATCTCTCCCAAAGAGGCAGGGGATGCATCACTTGCCAATGGGGATTGAGAGAGGAAGTGCTATGATTGACCCCTGCTGCAGTTTCAGAAATGCCAAAAGACTTGGGTAAATCGACGTAGTAGGTTGTTTCCCTTTCTCAGACCCTGATGTCTGATGATAATTATTTCTGTTCTTGCAATCTTTTCTGATTCCCCAACCACTGTTTCTATTTACTGCCATAGCTGCAGTATTGCAAAACTCAGGGAATCCTTTTCACCCATATTTCCTCCCTGGCAGGAATAAACAAAGCCAGCTATGTCAGATGTCTTTTTTTTCTCCGTCATCTTTTTAAAAACAAAGAACCAAGTCTGTCCTTGGTCACTAAAAGCTGGATCCAAGGGACAGAAAATAACTGTAAGATGACCTTGGAGCCAGGTTTCTGGTTGGAAATGCCTTCGAAGTATAGCTTTTCTGTGTCACCAAATGATAGCCAGTTACTGATGGGCGCACCTTGAGCTGCATGCTGCCAATACAACTTTCCTTCCCTTGAGCTCTGCAGCAGCCACTCTCCTCCTGGGAGGAGCACCTGGCATGTGTTTTCCAAAATGATTCTTCATGCAGTCAGCATTTACATTTCCGATTACCCTTTCACAAGAAGCCGGGTTTGTCTGAAACCAAGTTAGTGTTGGAAGCTCAGCCGACATCACTTCAGTCAAGTCACACCTGCAGTAACACAGTCTTGCTTTCCTTCAGGGTGAGGATCTAGCCCTCCAAGCCCTATAGCTCTGCTTGCAAGTCTCAGCTTCAAAAATTGCCCTCATTTCTGCTGATAGAAAAGGCTAACTAGTACAGCTCTTGAATTAAACCCAAAATAAAACAGTGAGTTAATTACAAGATACCTGTGCACTCTGCAGGTGGTTAAAAGCTTTCTTCTTTCTGACTGGTGTTAGGTAATATATCCAAATTATTGATTAATAGCTAGATTCAGTGCAAAGGAAATCATCCCATTTACTTTAAGGGCTGATCGTACATTTCTGCCTATCAGTTAGTGCTTAGATAGGAGTTACCATCTTTAAAGACTGTGTTTAAAACACAAACACTTGCTAATATTAAAATAAGACATATATGAAATAGCAACTTTTTTTAATAAATAGGTGTTCACCTCAGGTTCAGCCTTTCAGAAAAGCCTGAAATTGAAACCAAGTAATCAGCCTCAGAAGCATTAACTTCATCCTTTCTCATTGCTTCCAGGCCTTGTCTGTACATGGATTTTATAAGATTGCAGCAAAATAGAACGAGGAGGGGATTATTTATTTATTTTTCAAACGAAAACTGTTCAGACATGAAAACTGAAGAAATACAATACTGGATGTTAGGAAAGCCACAACAATGGGCACAAGAAACAAAAGTGAAAGAAATATATATACATGAAACTTGGTCACAATTCCTTGATCTTCAAGTCTAACCAACACTGGTTTAGGAAAAAAGTATTATCCTGAACATGAAAGGGAGGGGGGTTTCTTTTTTTATCGTTGAACATAACTGTTCTACTAGGTTCTGGGCCGTTAATTTTGAGTTAATTAGGCATATGTGCGAACTGCAAAGCTGTGACTTTAAACTTTTACTCCTCTAGAAGAACCTGCCAAGTGTTCATAGCCAGCCTGGTGTGGAGGTCGGTGCCGGGGCAGCTCCAACAGCAGAGGCAGCTTCTTGCTTCGCACCTTTCCTCCTGCCCCTGGAGCAGCCCCAGGTTATTAAAAAGCTTTTCTCTCTGATCTACCCACTGTTAGCAGCCAACATCAGCTTTCCAGCTCTGCAGCTTTCTGTCTTTGCTTTCTGAAAGATATTTGCAGAGAAGTGCTGCCGGAAAAATGGTCACCATGTTCAATAATAACAGTTTTGGGAGTGGGTGAGCAATGAGAAGGTCTTCCAGTCTCCTTGATGCTTGTTCCCCTGTGCAGGCGTGTGGGGAACTGGAGATGAGAAACCTCATTTTGTGAAATAACCTAGATTTTGGGGACACATTTAAAGAAATGAGGAGGCTTAGACTTGGCTCCATCATACAACAAGGCTGGCGCACTTTTGTTACAAGAAGGGAAGTTATTGCTGTATCCCTCTTGCTTCTCAAACTAAAATGAGGCCTGTCACTCCAAAGACAATTTTAATCTAAACAGAGCACAAGATTTTGCAAAAAAAGAGATGGTTGGTATAAAGACTGGCATTTATAAATGTCAGCATAAGAGAAATTTTGACTTTTCTGTCCAAAACATCCTTCTTGGTTCTTTAGTCTGGGAAAATATGAAGCAATTCAGTGAGGTTACAGTGATGCTTTGGTTTACCAGAAAAAAAGGTTTTAATTCTTTCCACAATTCCATTAAACATTTTCTTCACAGGAGAATTTGCTGGAATAGTTAATGTGGAATAAAATATTCTACAGCACTCAGTCCAGGGTATAAATATTCAGATGCTGGTATCCAGTTGTCTTTTCCTTACTTAGTTTAGCCCATTCAGGGAATTACATTAAGCTAAAATGAACTTTTATCTGGAGTAAGGTTCCAGGAACTGCTTTAAATTTTAAACAAACCTGAGCTAACTCCAGAGCAATTTCCTAACACTAGGTACTATTTTATTGCGATACATTATGGGGAGGAGATGGAAAATAGAGACGTACAAAATCCCCAGGCAACTTCACAACAGCTTTCAAAAGCAGTTTTGGCTCCCTGGGCTCCCGCTGCCTTCAGTAGCAACTGCTTAAGATGAAATCCCGTTACTGCCTTGGACAACTTTTCCTTCCAGAGATTTGTTTCCCACAGAAAAGCCCATGGGAACAAAATGACAAGCAGAAAAACCCAGATTGCAACACTGGATCCATGCTCATCTCCCTGCTGGGCTGGGAGGTGGTGGAGGGTCCCTGCTCGGGAAGGACTTCACACTTTATTTCCTGACAGCCAGTTTTGAGGGGGGTTTAATACTTTAAGCTGAAAAAAAAAGGTGGCAGAGGGGCCTGTTTAAGTGCAAAGAAGTTAAAAAAAACCCAAACAAACCCTCCTTGCTTCATGCAATACGGGAAGCATCTGGCACCAAACTGCATCTGTTAGGAGGCAGATCTAAAACAAACAAGCGGGAGCATGTCCTCGCACACTCTGTAATTACGCTCTGCATCACCCAGAGGCTGAAAGTATCAACAGCTTTAATATATGACTAGCTAGATTAAAAAAAACCAAAATTGGGCCAAGTGATTATTAGAGCTGATGGTCTGCTTGCAAGAAATCTCCAAGTGATGGTTTGCAGCCAGGGCACAAAAGGAGAGAGATCACCTTGTATTTGCCCCCTTAAACATGCTAAGTAAGGCAATTCGTGAGCAGCGATTCGTGCCGTTGTGTAGAGCACCCTTAAAAGTTAGGGGGTTCAGCCAATGTACAGATCTAGGAATGGGAATGGGTTAAAGCAAAGCTGAAAAGCTTCTCAAGGCTTTTGCTAAGGTTGGAATTCGGACTTCGGAGCTGCATATTTTATCTGTCCCTCCTGCAAGCACACACTGCCAGTGCTGCCAGGTGCTGAATTGTGCAGCTAAGGAAGGGGCTAAAATGCAGCTCTTCACAAACAGTAAAAATCCGTGTGATTAAAAGTTCTCTTTCTGTAAGCCCACTGCAAGAGCCCAGGACAAACTTATTTAACATTACAGACAAGCATGTACACTCCAACATGAAAGTACTTGCCTAGCTTTATGTCAGGGATGTGTTTCTATATCATTCCAAAGTTGCTAGCACAGACAGCGCTTGAATAGCATAGCTCAAGGCACTTGAGAAAGGAGGTAAAACCAGCATTAGACTGCAAAAATGTGGCCTGAAAATCATGTGCTATTGTCAGAGATGGAATGTAGTCCCACAGCAGCGTAACTGGGGACTTCCCATCTATATTTAGGGTGTTGCAATCCTACCCTCTCGCCCACACATTCTCACCCTCAGTGGGATGCCAGCTCTGGCATTTCTGGAGCAGAAAGCCAGCCGGCTCCCTACCTCCCCTTCTATGTTGGTGTCGCAAGTATCAGCTCTTGGGTTGGGGTAAGAGCGTGTGGCAAGACAGGGTTTGGTGGCAAAACCATTCATCACTTCCAACTACTTAGGTGATTGAGGGAAAGGTTAAGAAGTGAGTCAGAGCTCTCAAATACTTGATAGCACATGGCATTAAACCTACGTGCATAGTTCTCATAAGAGCTGTTTGCGCTGCACCTGGAGCCTGACCTGCAGAGTGGGCTTTGATAACCTCTTGTGCTGCAAGCCACGACAGGGTTATTAACAACCTTGCAGCCGATTATGCTCAATGTGCATGTCCCAGCAAGCACGAAGGTGGTATTTACACTGCAGTGTCTGTGCGCATTCCCACGCTTCCAGCCAACAGGAGTGGGGACTCGCATCGATTCCCTGCATCCCACCCATACTATAGAAAGGTGCACCCTTCACTGCTCACACACCATTCTGCACAAAGCCAAAAGAAATGTTCCATTTAAGAATAGAAACCTGATGGTCTCTGCTTGATTTGCTGTTCACATAAGCCAGCCCTGAAAGCTTAGGTGCAGTCTTTTTGTTCTCACTCTGTAGATTTAAGACTTATTCAAACAATTGTCAGACAGCGTGAGGATTTTTTTTAGCAAAGCCCCACATACACACAGCACTCCCACATACGCTACTCATTATGCCGCTTCTTAATATTTTCCATATCAGTCACTGCTGCACACCAGGATATACATATTGAAATTTGCCCTTCCCTTTTGATTCATTCGGAGATGTCATCGTGCACAGCCATGGATGTCAGTGCGGTGGCACTTACACGTCCTTATGACACGGCTTCCTGAGCAGAGTGGTAAAAGTAGGGTGGTGAGGAAATAACCCCTCGCTGCTACCAGACCAGCAGCAGAAAACAATCATGACACGTTAATTAAGTGGGTATTTAGTAATACACCGTAGTGAGATTATTTGACAAGGTTTGGGCAAGGGAAAAGGGAAAGTTAAAGTTTAAGACTTAGAACCAGATGCTGATTAAAAGCACATTGTACTCAGGCAGCATTTCTGACTTCTGGCATCTTTTTTGCTTTTATAAGAGCCCTCAGTTCTTGGAGTTGTGGTTTAACAAGACAAATTAAATTTTCTTTTTAAAACATGTTTATAGCATTTGTGGTTGCAGAGCAAAGGCTGAAATATGACTTCCAAAAGCACAAAAAAGACTGCAAGGCTAATAAGCCCCCTGTCCTCCCCAACCCAAATCCTCTTTTTCATGTAATTTAAAAACTCTTTAATTTTTAATTCTTATTGAGTGTTTGGGACTAACATAAAATGGTACAATGTCGTTGCCTTTGCTCCGAGCTCCTGCAGCACAGGGGGGCTGCTGGAAGGTGACAGACTCTCACCCCTGTGAAACATTTAAAAATGATTATTTAGGCTTAGTTGCGGAGGGTGAGAGCCAGGCTTTCAGCAGCAGCTTCTTAAAATAGCAACTGTTTTACTCGGTTTATAAATCCAAATACCATTTATGGACACAACCACAGAGATGGGGGTGGGACCCCCTTTTGATGTATGAACCACATCTCAGACTGAGAATCATGTGAAACTGCCAAAATAAAGGCACATCATGGAAAAACCTGCAGACAGCAGAATAGATATATGAGTGCTGAGCCATGTGCAAATCCAGAAACAGGCATTGTGTTGCTGTTCGTTTAACATCTACCAGTGTATGAGCACAAGGGGCTGCAACAGCCCCTGGTCTTTGTTCCCGTCCCCAGCGGACGGGCATGTCCCAGCTCCTGCCATCCACAGCAGGAACAGCGGATCCCACGGCCGACTGCCGTCACAGCAAGGTCACAGCAAGGTCACGCACAACAGCGCAAGACTACTGCAAGAGTAGGTAAGACTTGCCTCGATGAGGACAAGGAAGCAATTTCACAATTAGTGCAGAAATGAAATGGGCTGCTGTGGTCATCACACCTCCAGGGACTGTGGGTCCCTCACCAGGCCCACCTCTCACAACACCTTGTACTGCATTCAGCGCAGCTAGCGTGAGGTCTCACAAATGAGGGCTTTTTTTGTGTGTAATCCTAAATGTGATTAGCAGGGGTATGAAAGGGCCTGAAGATGTTCAGGGTTTTTTGGGTGTGGGGGTGGGTTTTTTGTTTGGTTTTGTTTTGTTTGTTTTGCTTGGTTTGGTTTTGGTTTTGTTACCACAAGCTGGATACAAATAACATGAATAACCTTTAGCAGCACGTTGTTCTGGCTTCCAGGGACAGCCTGTGGAGTCGGGCAGAGAGCTGTTACAGGTGCCGAGTCAGTCCCCGGGTAAAGGCAGTTTTTTCCTGAAGTGTACTGTCCAGACCTCACACCTGTATCTAGATGGATTTAGGATCTGAACACATGGATGCAACTGGCCTAAATATGTTGGGTTTACATCACTTTTTAATTACACAAAAGCTTTCCTCCCTGTGGATGACATTGAGAAGAAAAATTTAGAGAAAGAAAAAATAAAGTGCAAGCAGAACCCAGAACTCAAACATTTTTACGCAAGAGCCCCTGAGAAACTGCACATTTTTAAACAAGTGCTGTAGTTTAGCTCAAAACCTTCTTGCATCTTTGTAAATGCAAGCGACAGAAAATAAGTAAAAAGATGTTTGTATTTTCTATCTAAACATCTCAGGAGCCAGTAAGAGGATGGAGTAGGACTGGGTGTACAAGAAGTTAATGTAAGATAACATTATTTATAAATAAATTATCTGAGGAATGATACAAACAACTTTTCTAACACAAGACTTAAATTCTTGCCATATTTTCCTTAGACTTCGAGGACTTTTGATTATTCTTTCAGAGAAACTGCTAGTATCACATACAAATCTCTGAGATAATAGTTTAGCAAAGCACCATGAAGTGAAAGGTCTCCAATGCCAGTTTGCTCTATGCTGCTGTTGCTGGTGGGCTCTGCAGAGGAACTGGCTCACAGATACATTTCAAAGTGAGCAAAGAGTTTGAGGGCAGCTGAAAGAGCTTATGTCTGTGAGCTGCGCAGGTAGGAGAGCAAGCAGTGCTGCAAGCCACTGTACAGGAAGGCAGGAAGACATTTCCATTACTGGCCATCCCCCACTGTAGGCAAACCCAGGTTTTGTTTTGGGTACTTTGGCTCTGACACCACCCTGCAGCCACAGAACATTTTCTCTGTGTAAGTGAATAATTGAGTCCCTTTGATATGTGCAAAGTTTTGCACATGTGCCTTCAAATATATCGCAGAGCCCTGTACCTCCTCCTCCCGGCAAGCGCAAATCGTTGATAGAGGTTGCGACTCCTTTCCTGCATCACTGGAGATGGACTGCTTGTACATCAGAGATTACTGCAAAGTCCAGACCAGACCATTCTTGTTTGGGGAGAAAATGAGAAAGCACAAAAGGTGACTGCAGGTTATGTTTATAGACGTACTGTGCAATGGCAAAGCAGTACAGAAACTAGAGAATGCAGAAAGGCACCAAAAAATACCAGTTCCATGCGGATTTATTATGTCACCTACCTGTGAATGAGTTGCACAGAGATGGGGGTACGAGCTGGCCGCAGCTGTGTCCAAACTAGGCAACCATACGCATTTAAAGTGTCTTTGGAAATCAAAACAGTACTTGAATTTAGATTAAAAGACCATGTCTTGATACATACACTCAGGGAAGATGAAGAAAATTTTACAAGCAACTATAATTCAAGCATTTCTTATGCATACCCAGTATTGCAGCCATGGTTATGTTCTTTTGACACAGCTGTACGTGTATAATTTACACACTGATGC
Source organism: Elanus axillaris (assembly GCA_026212715.1). Classification (NCBI taxonomy): domain Eukaryota; kingdom Metazoa; phylum Chordata; class Aves; order Accipitriformes; family Accipitridae; genus Elanus; species Elanus axillaris. Next base: position 21,754,883 of record JANZLQ010000095.1, read on the forward strand.
AATAGCTATTTGTGTAACACACAATACTCTGTGACATTCACCAGAAATTCTCAGGGAGGAAATCCTGACCGCTTGGTGCTGCCTTCACGCAACCTTCCCTTCCTTCCCCCTCTCTGTACAGCACACAAAGTACAGGGAACATCCTCTGCCATCAGCTGCACATCTAGCAGCACAGGTCCCTTCTTACACATTTCCCCATATGGTTCAGGTTCGTTTACACTGTTCACAAATGGATACACACTGTGTTGTCAGATGCAATTTCATGGCACAAACCAGAAATTACCTTCTCTCTCTCTCTCTCCTGTTGTGTTGTATGTCCTTTTTCTGCTTAGTACACAAAGAGTGAATACATGCTTTTAATGTGGTATTTTGTCTCTGGTTTTGAGATAGCCTGCTACTTCTAGCTAAGTAGCTCTGAACATTTGTGCTGGCTCTTTTGGAATAATTCATTTTGTAGAAGGGTCAGTAGAGTCTCAATATTGACTTCAAAAGATTTTTAACCCTACCCAACAATTTTGTGCTAAATACTTACACTGTTTCTATCAGAAAAATAAGATCTTGATATTCTTGCTAATGCTTTCTCCACCCATTGCAACTCTTGATACAGTCTGTGATTGGGATTACAAAGGCTTGGAAAATGCAGGGGAGGGAATGGAAAAACCCTACAGCCCTCAGTTTGGGATCTATCTGAAATGCACTGACAGATGCTGATAGCATGTAGGCACTCAGTTACAACAACACACCCACTGCCACGGAGATGTCTATAAATAAAAGACTACTGAACTTTGCTCTTCCACATCCAGCTCATTGGCAAATTATAGTCTCATATATTATACTGGGGTTTCTACCCTGAGTGTTATTCTCAAATAGTTTTTAAGATGAAAAGACATTTTTTTCTGTAGATAGAAATGCCAGTAACTTTGAAAGCAAGTTTCATTATCTAACTATAATCAGTTTTTCAAATATTACATGTTCATATGGAGAGGTTTACCTTTGCTAGCATAAGCTAGCAGTGAGCATTTTGCAATCAATAACATCCAGTTCTGAGCTATAACCCATATACTACCGAGCATCTGCTGTCTGCCCACTTCTGCTGTGTTTTGTAAACACTTACTGGCCTCTGCAGCTGTCCTGGGTAGCTGGAAGATAACCTCATCAATACATACTCTGTATAAATTTACACCTCCCCTCATCTCTTGGTTTTTCTGACTTGTGCTGTGTATCTCCCAAGTACTGGTACAACTTGCTTCTTACCAAATGCAAGCATCTCTGACAAAATATAAAGTCTCTTCCTGACTGGAGGTCACATTGCTGTACAGTGAGAGCCTTGCTAACGCCAGGAGTGATTTAGTATTGGCTGGAGATTTTGATCTGATAATGTTATTTGTGTTGGTAGATTGCTCACATGTCAGGATTAGTGCAAGACACCGAACAAGGAACACAGTGTTCTGCTCCTATTTATGTTTCTTGCTATAGTTCCCTCAAAGACTAACGTTATTAACTTCCCGTCAGGCAAATGATACTCAGTTTCAGGTCATTTATACCTGCGTCTTACACCTCAGTTCTTAGATGAGCTTAAAATCTGATGGAAAGATGAAGGATAAATATAGCAACATGTAATACATTAATTTATGTCAAAATAGATGTTTGTGGATGACTCCTGTCACAGTTTAGGACCTGAAGCCACCAGCAAAACTCTATGAGAAGCTATATTGACCTCAGCGGCATTACTCATATGCTTTGCTAGATGTAAGGTTTCAGTGTTTCCTTTCTGGAAGTTTTGGAGTGACACTCATGAAAGACTGACCTGATCCTTGCCCGTCAGATGCTCTGGCAAAGGGACACCTACATTTCACAGGGCAGGGTGGCCCTTAGCACGCTCGGCAGCTCTGTACTGCAGAGCCCCAGCCTTCTGGGAATGCCCCCAACAGGGACTCTGCTGGGAGCAGTAGCATTGCAAGCAGCTGGAAGGATGAAGCAAGATGAGATCTGCGGAGAAAAGTCTGCAAAGCAAATGCTTCTCTGCCTAGATTTTTGGGCTGTATACACGTTCCCTCCATCTAGGTTTCCTTCTTTGAATTAAGGAACTGCAGCCTTCCTCTCTTCGCAGGGCAGTTCCACTTACAGCCAGGGTTGGGATAACATCTACTTCATTCGCCGCTGGCTGTGAAGCACTAAGCGACTACAACGCTAACGCCTATACAATGACTGCAGCGATCGCAACAACCTGTGTGCAGGACATGAAACAGGGAGCAAGCTGAGGCTCATTATACACGTAGAAAACAGACCTATTTAGTCAGAGGCTGACATTTTTATATAGCTGCTTTCCAACGCCGGAGTGTGCTCCAAACACAGAATAGTTTCCACTGTTACCCTTCTCTCACGCACACTCAGAGTCTTCCAAACCATTCACCTTTGGTGAAAAGCTTCATGCCTGGCCCTTGCTAGAAGGTCAGCTTGTTTTGAAACACGAACAAAAATCTCTCAGTTGTTAAAGATGTGGAGCAGCAAATGAGTCTGCTTTTAGATCTGAGGGTTTTTTACTTCATCATTGTCACAAAATTTGTGCGCCTACTTCCTTAAAATCTATAGTTCATTTTTTTAACAAGACTTTTGCAGACTGGTAGACAGAATTATCCTCTAATAATTTAAATATGCAACAGGGAAATTAGGTCTCCCATTGCTACGTAGAATGATTTTTTCCTTTTTTTTTTCTTCTAGCAAAACCTATTTTAGTCCTGTACTTTTTGTGCCATTGTCAGATTTTTTTATGTGTGCATGCTGGCATTTGCATAATTTCCATGAGGGAGATCGAAATGTTTCAGGGAAACACAATGCGAAGTCCAGGAAGAGAAAACTTTTCATACAGGATGAAAGGAAATGACAGTGCCAAGGTTAACTGGGGAAGTATTTTCCATTGTGCCACTCAGGTCTTGTTCCCCAGCTCTGGCTGCATTGATTCTGTCATGTACTCTCTAAACCACACATTTTCACCAAACTGGTCTGTTTTGGCCAAGTGTTTCTGTGGAGGCCTACAGTTCCTCTATAGTCTGTCAGCAGAACAAGTAAACAGATGCGATGCCAGTAAGATTTGACTCTTGTGATATTACTGAAAACTTCCTCTGCGTAGACCATTCTTTTTTAGCCATTCCCCTGCTCTCAGCCAGCTTGCCCAGGATCTGCTCCAGCACTTGTCAGGCCCTTCCGTTTTAACTCATTGAAAGGGCAGAAAATGATCCAGAAAGAAGTTGAATATATTTTATATTATGTCAGAAAGATAAATTAGCTCAGTTTTAGTTCAGAACTAGTTCAAGGATGGGGCAGGACTGCATAGCCAAGAGTAAGCAGAAAGGGCAGAGGAAAGAAGAGGTAGGGCAGGGAAGAAGAAAACAGCAGCAAAACAAGCTGTTGCACTGGCTAGACTGCCACAGTAAACAACACTGAATACCTAAAAAATTTCATCCTGCCCATCAAGATATACCTTGGCTGGAACATGAAGAACAACAAGGGAATATAAGTAGTTAGACTTGGTGGAATAACAACAGTCATCCTAAAAATCTGCAAGTGTCTAATGATATGATATGTATCATAAGTTAGCACATAAACAAATGGGAAAAAATATCTTCTGAGAGACAGTGTCAGTTTTAAACTGCACTGGAGCTATCTTCTACTTCCAAATTTCTTATACTTCTGTGATTGTACTATGTTAACTAATAATTTATTGCACAGCCTCTATAAACATTATATATGTTAGATCACTTTCTCATTCAGCTTCCATTTTGCACAGAGACCCCATTTGCTATTTCTTAGCAAATCTTTTCTAGGAGAAGACCATTTGAATAATGACTGCAATGGCAATGACATTTCATCGAAAGGCACCACCACAGTTCACACCATTATGGTATTTCCAGTTGTCCCAGTCACGCACAAATTCAAAGACAGGAGAGATGAAAACAAGAAGGCTGGACATTTTAAATACAGTATCTTCATATGTGCAACCTGCACCTCGGATAGCCTCCACTTATCTAAAGACAAACTGTCTTTACTCACCTTAGCAAGTTATCCACCATATCCAATAGCTCAGAAGTCTAGAGTTGGCAAAGATCAGAAGCAGGGAGGCTGCCAGCAAAGGTGTTTAGGACGATGCTTTCCCTTGTATTACCAGCACAGCTGATGAATTGCTGTTTGTTTTACAGTTATCTTACAGTTAAAAGTCACATGGAAATGTAGTACACAACAGAAAAGGTTCATCTCAGGATTAAAAAAAGCATTTGTGGAAATAAATACAATAATTCTGACAATATACATAAGAGAATGAATTATATTCATTACACAGTGGGGAAAAATGACTAAGAAAATGTATGCTGAAGACAAAAGATGACAAGGCCCGAGTTTGGAGCTGAATCTTTAACCCCTAGTGTTTACCTGGTTATTGCCTGCTGTCCCTTCTCTATACTTCTGGTGCAGAACACCAGAATTATCCAATGTTACTGTTTTTATCACTCCTTCCTTACAGCTATTCACCACGACATAGGTGATAAAGGTGACCAAGGACTCAAATACTCCAATTCTGTTCCATAAAAAACCTTGGGATTTTGGACAACTCAGTGTTTCTTTACCTTTTTGTTTCCTCATTAGTGAATAATTCTTCTTTTTTTTTTTACCTTTGTGGCCTGTTTCCTTGATTTCAGTTATAACCTCCACATGGCAGGTGGGAGCCCAAATTAATCTCAGATGCAAAACCCCATTTGATTTCACTGCATTACAGTAGAAAAAAGTCTTTATGACCTTCATAGGGACAGAGTCACTTCACACTTATTACACCACTGTACAGTGTTCATTTATTTTTCACAGTTATTAGAGCTTTCTTGCACATCTTGTAGATGAAAACCTCATTTATTTTATGCTTTAGAATGAATGATGCTTTTTTTCCACTAACATATTTCAAACAAATTCCCCATATGTACTTCCATCCCTTCATCTTTTGGTACAGACCAAAAATTTTTAATCTTCTCAGGAATCCAGATTTATTAAAAATAAAGAGCAATAGTGAGGAGAGGCAGAGAACAAAAAACCTACAACAAAACCACAACTGGTCTAAAATTTTGATACTCACAGGAGAATACTGACTGCACTTGCACCACTGACTAAAATTAATGGGTATTGCACATTTCAGCCACCCAGCTCAGACAGCTGGCAAGTCCTTAGAAGAACCGTTTTACTTCTCCACAAAATCTAACCCTAAGCAAAATGCTGAAATGTTTGTCTTCTTGCTTACAACAATGTTATTTCTTTTAAAAGAACATCCCTCACTCTATACACAAGGAACTCAAATGTTTATAATAATACAATTTAAATAGAACATGAATAGTTTAAAATTGGGTTAAAAAAGTCTGGCTTGTAGCGCTTAATGGAATATGGAAAATAACGCAGTCAACAGAGAAACATTATACTTCACAAGAGAAATGTTCTAATCTATTCTTAACTCACTTTTATCAATAATCCCCATAGCTGCCCTCTGGCCATCCCAGATGAGTAATTTAGAGCCAGGGAAAAAAGCCATTTGGACAGACATTACCCACATCTGTAATTCATCTGCCTTGCTATATTAAGTCATTCACCTGTTAAAAACTAATTTACTAGTATATAGACAAATATGCTTAAAGGTTACAGAACTAAAAATAACACTGCCTCCAGGATTTTCTATACTGTGAAATATATAAATTATGCTTGTCAGTATGCTGCTATAAAAAGACATTGGCTTGTATTTCTAGAAACAGACATTTCAAAGTTCAGTCAGAGGTTACATTTTGCAAATACAGCTTAAATAGCTTTGCAGCATATACTAAGGTATGCATTTTTTTTTTAAAGATACTTTATTATTGCCATTATTCAGCAAAAAAAGCTATCAGGCTCACCATATGTGAATAGTAGCACGTGCCTAAAACTAACAAAATCATGAGTTTTGTTTGGGTTTTTTCTTAAAAGTTTTTGGTAAATGCTCTATGGCTTCTTTCTGCAAAGTCACTGCCCAGGCATGCTCCTTCCTCCCCGAGAAGGGTGACTGGGCAGCTATATCTCCTTCTTGCCTCCCACCACTGCTGACCCCCAGCTGGAGCCTGCACCTCACAACCCCTTGCTCCTGATCGGGCTCCCAATCACTTGCAACACCAGGGAGCCATTGCGATAGTCAGCCAGTGTCCATTCCCCACCGAGTTTCCACTTCAAGCTCTCTCGGGCTAGAGGGAACATGGCTTTATTCAGTCTTGAATAAAATGAATAAAACCATTTGCAAAGCTGCACATGTGCATCACAGCCTCTGCGTTGCTGTTGCTTCAGCCCTGGTAGGGCCTAATAGAATATTTATTGTTTGTCATTATATAGAAGATGGAAAAAATGCTCTTTGACTATTTGGAGCCTGAGATTACTTTCACCAGCCTGAAAGAGACAAAAAAAGGTTTCCATCTCTAATTTGGATCTGGAAATCACCGAGATGTAGAGTTAACTCTACAGCTTACATCTCCAGTGGCCAGAACATCACCCTTTGGTGCCACTCAGCAAGGCCTTACCAGAAATGAGTGAAGTTGTCTACGTACAGGCACTGTCTTACAGTTTCCTTCTGCTAATGAAAATGCAGCAGAAAAGCCAATGTGGCAGAATGCCAGTTACGTTGGATACAAAATGTGCAGCTAGTAAGCTTTTGTCCATAAAAGAAGTTATCCGAGGGTCAAAACAATGGAAAATTGTAGTTCTAGTGTTAACACTATGCCAAGTGTTGTCAGAAACAGAGAGGGTTTCTGCTCCAATCAAGCAAATGGAAATTATTCTATTGCATTGAGATAAAGCAGGGTTCCCACCTGGGAGCTGACTGCACAACTACATCTCTCTGCCTGAGCCGAGCCTTTCAACCACCCCCCATGCAAAGCAGCTTTCAGGAAGAAGGTTTGATACTGCAGCTATTTTGACTACTGCTCCCTATTTCTCTTGTCCAGCGATGCAAACACTAGGACAACTCATTCCATGAAAAAACAAGAGACTTCCTTTGATAAACAGGATGCTGGGTTTTTTTTTTTTTTTGGAGTCACACTCACACCTGTTCTCTTTATGGCTGCATAAACATCCTCAACTCCCCGCAGATCCTTTTACATACTGTATACATAACGCATCTTCCTCTTGCTATATTCATTGCTGGGCTTCAGTGGGAGCAGTTGGCATGTCACTCAGAGTGTTCATGTTGTTGGGAGGGTACATTAGTCACTCATTTCATTTACAGCGCTGCAGCTGAAAAGGACAAATACATTAATCCATTCACAAACATTACAGAGAAATACACAAGTTTTCCTTTTAGCAGAACAAATACTGGGAAGTGACCTGTCAAATCACATGATCAGCTGGCATCCTGGTCTATAGTATTACTTCTATTTACTTTCTCTTGTCTTATCTAACTTGATTAACTTGCATTCAGGATACAACCATACATTCATGTTTACCTTTCCGAATATAGTACCATGACTGGAGTAAACCTCTGCTGGAGAGAAATTCCACTCAAGTCAATGGTATTCAGCCACGTTCCAACATGTGGGCTGGGTTATCTTTTGTTTTGACTATTTAGATAGCATCCTTAAGAGGTAGCATAGATGCACTAAAGCCCTGCACTGCCCATGCTGCCCTTCAGACACAGGGTTTGGGCACTGCAGCCTCTATCTTCAGTAGGATGCTCTGAGATACCATACTCCTGATATTTCTCAGCAACCAAGCAGGGAGCAGTATCCACCTCTCCATTTCCATCTCTTCCTACTCTTGCGGGTCAGTGGCCCTCATCTAGTTTTTTTTTTCATAGCTCCTTTCCTGTCTGTCTCCCCAGATTTATACAGGCTTTCAGTTGCTCATGTGCCCCTTTTCCCTTTGCACCCAAGGACCATTCAATTCTGCAGGACGAGTCTTTGCTGCCTTTCTCCAGAGAAATCTAACTGCAGCACACCAGCAGAAGCAGACAGACATGAGATATTAAGTTATAATTTACAGACAAGGTTTATACATAGCAGTGAGGGCGTTGCACCCTGAGGCAGGAGGTTCCCCCGACAGCAGAGGTATGCGAACTTATACCAACCAAGACTTGGCTCTAAAGAAGCAAAAGTGCAAAACTATCAGAAAAAACATTCACTTTTAAATCAAAATGTTTAACAGTTTACCAGATCAAAGAAGCCTAGGCTGGCTTAGGGTTCCAGGTAGGAAAACAAAACTTTGGTTTCATATGCTTATAGCTTTTAAACCCAAAGCAGCAGCAGCAGCTCATGAGCTACAGCTGACTTTTGCCTTTTTTGTCTCTCCATTTAACTCTGAAGCTTGAATGATCAAGAAGTAGCATATTTATGGACCTGAAAGTTTTAGGCTTTACACGTATCCAGTTTATGAGCTAAAGAAAATTAAAGATTAATATCTTTATTTTTTAATTACAGCAGGATCTTTTTAGAAGCAGTTTTTCTGACAGTGGGAGTAGTGGGAGCTAGTTTCAGAGATGCAAACTATCATATCGCTGTTCCTGGAAAACAAGTAGTCCTTTTATTACCAAGAACCTGGAAATGAAGTAGTGAAACAAAGAATACAGAGGTGTTCAATGGCTCTTCTAGAATTATTACACTTGTGATTCACCTCTTAAATTTGGGGTGGCAATTTTCTTGTAAGATCAAAGAGAGATCCAGTAAATGTAATAAACAACAGACTTTATCTTAAAACATTTATCATCTTAATAAACAGAGGACAGGGAGAAAGACAGGAAATCAATACATTCATTTTAGAAATAACATCAAGAACAATGATCTGAGGAAGAATAATAAGAGGAAACAGAGAAGATAAAGCACACGAGTAATTTTAGACAGAAAGAAGACAATAACATTCTTCTAAACTAGCAGGGGAGCTATAGTGAGGGCGACCTGGGTAGCTAGAAGTTATAAATAGTATGGAACAATAGAGAATAAGAAATATCAGAACTTTTCAAGTTGAGGGAGAGAAAAGAAATGAAACTTTACAGTCCCATAAAGTTTTTTATGCAATAACTAATACTCATGAGTGGGACAATATTTTTACCCTCATCAGTGTTTATGAGTGTCCCTCTTGCTGCATGTTAGTTAGAAAGACCAGGGCTGAAGATAAACTTTACCCAGTATCAGCGCTACTGGCACAAAGCCACAGGGTAAGATCAGAGAACTTGTAATTGAGCATTTCTAGTGAGCCTGACAAGATGAAGATGCTGAAGAACTAACTTAAGACAGTTTTCAAAATGATTGTGCAATAGAGGGATATCTCAAATACAACATTATGTGAAGGAAAAAAATAAAGTTTAACTTCAATCCCAAGCAAAAGAAGAAGAAATATCTATAGCCGTTACTTTCACAACTCTGGTTGCCTTGATGTTGTTAGCAATGGCTGATGAGCTCCATGACCAGCTCATCTTTGAGAGGAACCAGTCCAGAGCCTAATAAGCTGTCAACCTTTTAGGAAAAGAGTTCATTTCATAGGGATCACTTTTTGTCTTTTTGAGCATATTTTAGCAGATTATAAATGCATACCTCTGACTGTACAGATTTCTCCCCCTCCACCCAACTCCACTCTCGTTTACTTTAATCAAGCATCAAGGTACAATACTTGCAGGCATTTACTACTACTCTACAATGCACAAGGAAAAGTTACAAACAAGGCAACGTGAGAAAGAAGAGAGATGCAAGAGAGGCAATGGTAACCAAAATAAGGACCACACTGTAATACCTGTGGTAGCTTAAGAATTCTTAATTATTCCGCTAGAGCAAACTCAGGCAACCCCGCCTCCCAATACATGTAATGACTTGCCCAAGTCAGCACCTGGACATTTCACTGAAATACCTATTTAGCTTATGGAAATTTATTTATAGTAGTCACTGTAATCATCCAGTTTTCAGACCTTTCATGGATATTTCATTACATTCTCTGTTTTCCAAAATGAGTTGTTCTTCCTTCAGAGTTATTTTCGAAGATGACAATTCAATATGCAGAGATAATGCAATATTTTCCTCCCTCCAGAAGTCTTCTCAATAATTTTCTTACTCCATTTCAGAGGGCATTATAAACATGTGTAATAAAATTTCTACTGTTCTTCAGTCATCAGCTGCTTTTAATCAACATAGCTCCAGTTCAGCCACCAGTTCTAATGAGTTCTTTCTCACTGAAATTAGTGGAATGATACAGATATACATTCAATTAAGATTTGGCCCAATTACATAAATAAGCTAATGCCTGTAGCAAAAAAATTTCTTTATTCTTAAACAGTTGGAGAAACAACAGTTCATTTATTTTTTTTAAAAAAAGGTTAAGGATAGTATAAATAGGAGGAGCACTGAAAAATAATCACATATATCAATACAGAAATTTAAAGGGGTAGGCAGAATTCTTTTGGATCAACTAGCAACTCTTAAAAATGCTTGTGAATCACCAGGCAGTTTTCCCCCCAAAAAGCCCTCTTTTCCCATACCTTTTAGACCAGCATGGTCTAAATCTGAGAGTTTGGTAAACATCAGTTTGAAATATTTTAATAAAGTGAGGTGGACATATTGTGGTAATTCCCCTTATATTAGACATAAGGGGAGAGAAGGAGGTAAAGGGAGTAGATGCCAGTTTGCATTCTGGCCTTCTGTCTCCACTGAGTGCAGGACCCCCCTAAGAAGCCCTTAGGGTGGGAGAATTCGATTCACCTGTCACTACAGCAGCTCCTCCAGCAGGTCCCCAGAGGACATAAGGGCCTCTTTTGGATCTTGACTAAGCACTGCAAAACAATCATCCCTACCTGGACTCTGATGACTAGAATAAGCAAAGGCTCTATCAACAGCCTCTTCTGAGTGGGAGGGGGTTTTGCCCAACTTCATACTCCTAAATAAAAAATTCCATGTTTAGACTCACTGCCTAGCTTTCATTTAAGATTAGCAAAGAGAAATAGACATTTCAAAGTTGTTTGCTTTAAATGGAAAATGTTTAAAATAGAGCAGGCGAACGACAGTCCAGATGAACCTATTTCTCTGCACTAACTTAGTGCAGTGCTAGGCAAGGAGCTCAGTAACAGCACCTATACATCTAAAAGTGGGTGAGACAAATCCCACCTCTTTGGTTTTTACTGGAGGTAGCTGTCCTAAGGCAAAGGGCATGGCTCAGCTTTCAGTTTTGTCACTACCACAACTGGCATTCATTTCTATGCCAAAAAGAACAGCGGCCTCCCAGCTGTCCAGGAGGCATTCAGGAAAACTCATAAATCTGTCCCCACTGTGACCACCCAGACAGCACAGACCTGCAGGATGCTCGACACAGGTCACTGCCAGATGATAGTTTGCAAGTCTTGATTAAAGAGTATTTGCAGCTATTTTTAAGGCCTAGAAAACAGGCCTAACAAGGAAAGACAATTAAACTCTTCTCTATTTGGAAGTATACTTACTGACAATGGATTTGGCTTCCCTTGCCTTTGCTCTTTTCTGGCCCCAGTGATTCAATATTTTATGCTGATCTTCAAACTAAAAGACCAGGACCAGATGTGTTTGATACACATGTGATTTCTATGACTGATCTATTTAAATATATGGACAAATTCTTGTCTTAGTTCTCCTTTGCTTCTCCTCCTCCCTCTGATCTCCTCCAGACAAGAAATAAAAATACCTCAACCAACTGACAGGTCTATTCAATGTCATCATACAAAGTCTGGTCAGAAACAACATTTTGTCCAAGTAAAGATTTTGTAATATGATCTTTTCTGCTGTGCTATAGATTTAACTTTCATGCTGATTTAATGTAAATAATATGAGATCTGAAAACTATAAAGGTGTTTTTTCCTACTTTCTTTATCGTCAGCTGGTATGTTATGTGACCAAGACAAACAAAAAATTGCATTTTGTACAAACCCATGACACTTATGTTAGCTTCAATAAAAAAAACAAACAGTACCTGTTTTGTTCCCCAGAAGTATATATGGGGTTTAGTTATTACTCTTTTAGAGAACCCAGAGCTTCCGTTTCTGAAGTCCTAACTTCAAAAGTGCTAAAGCTATCATAGGTCAGCAGAGCTGATACACTTGGCAGCCCCATCTTAAAATAAGAACTGACCAATAATCTCTGATAAACAAGTTAATATCCTACAGTGTAGCAGAGAACATTAGCGAAGGTCACTAATCTTGCAGGTTTATTTAGGATATAGGATTAAGAAATTGTTGGTCACTTAACATCTAGTTTTAAACTTTACAATTCAAGATTTCAGTATGTCTCACCATTATATGCATTTTATATTTGAATAACATTTACATGAACTTAATCGGTAAATAAAAAAATCCTTATATTCCCTTTATGGATCACAGCAGATTGTTCTGCACAGACACTGCATAGGAAAGCAATGTTAACTTTTTTCAGGTTTTCTGCACAAACCTAAGGTTTTGGTGTAAACCATAGGAACCCAAGTTACGAGCTGGACATGAATAAAGAGCCCAAAATTAGCCCTCTGAGGGAAAGGCTTGCTTGTTTACAATAAAATGCCAAACAAGAAACAAAAGTTAGGTACATTTGAATTAGAAAGGAGATGCATGTTTTCAGTAATGAGTGCTAGCACCCATTGGAAGAAATAATGAGAAGGAACAGTGAACACTTTCTGCACAGATTTCTTCAAGTTCAGACCAAAAGAACATCTGAGGCCTGGGAACAGGCTGCATTTGGACTTAGGAGAAAAGTACCTGACTGGTACAATAGCGAGATCCTGAAAGAACGTCTGAGAAGGAGAGAGTTAGGACAAAAAGAGACTCCTAAATAATTCCAAGATGAAATTTGATTGGTTTAAGCTGGTTACCTTAAGAGCTGTAAGGTAGGTCTGTCCAACTGAGACTACTGGGAAGAATTTTGGTTGCAAGATTGAAAACACAGAAGTTTGCAAAGCTGTGGAGATCCACCCTCCTAACAAGCTCAAAAGAATAGTCCTAGACTCATAGACCAGTGGTATAATCATGAGACCCAGCTCCCTCTACCAAATTATTCATATTGAAGCTGAATTTGCATTAGATACACTGGGACACTCACTAGCTAGGGAAAATATAGCAGGAGCTGATCCACAAGGATTACGGTTGGTGCTACTCAAGGCATGCTAATACTTAAATTCATCTCCTACTGAGGTTAATCTGAATTTTCACAATAGTTCCCAAAAAGCTGAATTGGTCTCTTAGGGAAGGACAGATACAGAAAACTGACTTACTCATTACTTCATCTTGTCCTTAGGTAGCATCTCTCTGCTTTTAGCTATTCCAACCTGTTTTTCAGGCTGAACCCAAAATGGTTTGGTTTGGATGAATGCCTGTGAAAGGTATACAAAGTTAACCTTTGTTTACTTGTTCTAACATTGGTTTTAGATGCTGCTAGTATCTTCTACCCCACAATAATAAAAAGCTTTTGATTTCTCGATAGTGGAAAATCATGATCCCTTGCATGGAAATGCTACTAGTGCCCCATGACATACTGAAATACCCTATAAATACTGACATTTGTGCGTTAGGTGAGATACTGAGGAAGCAGTCACTTACTATTTGTGAACAAGCTGAACATCAGAGGTCTGTGCTTGAGTATCTTGTTGTTTCATGGAATTGACAGTTAAATAGAAAAAACACTAACCCTAAAAGCAAGTTTCCCATGCAGTCAAGTATTTCCCTATAGTTTATTTGACATTTATCAAGTATGTAGAGCAAAATCAGACTTAGAGACAGTAAAAAGAATGTAACAGGAAGATACTTCACAAAGTTCTAAAAAAAAACCCCCAACCCCAAAGTTGCAAATTCTTCAAACAGGTGAGCAGAGAGGGAGAAGGTACAAGAGCTGCTCCCTCTGCAGGCACCGAGTTCCCTTTCAGCACAGCGGGTGACAGCAGGGTACTCAGGGCTGGCTGGTGCTTGCAAACCACTGAACGCTGTGCTGACCCCAACATGCTACCCACACAGCCCAGTGCAACATGACAATTCAATAAGAAAATTCTACAATAATTGAATCAATGCAAATGATTCCTATCTCCAACCATGTGCAGAATTTATAAAAATCACATTTTCACATAAATCAAAGTGTCCTTGGAGCAGTATATAATTTGCAACCTGAAAAACTGCAATTACTATAATTTGCAGCAATCTATTCTCACATAGCATTTACCATGATTTGATAGTTACTACAGGATTGGTAGCATGATCCATCATCTCAGTGCTCTCATCTAGAAATCTTAAATTTCCTTATTGAACATATATAGGATCAATTACTAGGTTTTATAGTGCTTTTACACCATCCTGTAAAAATCTGATTAAAAACAAATTTAAAAAATTATAGCATCATTCTCTCTAGTCTCCAAATTTAAAGGGATAAGAGATTATTACATGTTAGCAAAGCAGAAAATGGAAGCATAGTGGGGAGAAGAGAATTCTGCTCCAAAGTAGGGGACAAATCAACAAAGCCAATCTTTTTAAGAGAACGTCATTCTCGAAAGGGTGAAAAGAAGTTAAACCTCAGAGTTTCATTTCAGCCTTCTGAGCTTGGGCAAAGCATCTGAGGCAAAATGAATGTAATATCTGCAGATGCAATGTTCATACACATGACTGTCTGCAGAAATGTATTACAAAGTCAGTTATATTTGCTTCTGCACACAAATGGAAATTATTCCAATATGTATTTACTGGGTTCTTTGACAATGTTATGGAATAGATTTGGTCAGTCAGAAGGTCTTTCAGTGTACCCTATGCTTTCCTCAGATACACTGCAAAACAGACAGATGTTTCTAGATGAAATTTCTGAAGATGCAGTGAATTTCTTCAAAGAACCTTACTCAATCATTTTCAGCAGCCCTTGCTGATCCCATCCTCACTGCAGCTCTGATTACTTCTCTCTCCCGTCAGATAGGTATTAAAGATAAAACTGCACCAAATCATGGACTGTGGTTTATTATTTCAGCTGTCATTCAGACAAAATGAACGATACTGCCACTAACCTTCAAGCTAAGCAAGACCTAGTTAAACATCTAGATGCATCCACTGAACTTCACATCTTTTGATACTTAGACAGAACAGCAAAATGCCTGCAGCACTGGAAGGATCAAGTGCTGTTTCAGGTTACGTGGAATGGTACTTATTTGAAGAAGATATTTATGTAGGCAATAAATTGCACACCTGGAAAAGCTCTGTCTTTTCAAGTTTTGTTTTTGTCATTTTACAAAGATACAATCTGACTGGAATTTCTGCATTCAGTAATTCTCATACAAGAGAAACATTAAAATCTTTGACCAAAATGGTACAGAGACAGCTTATCTCGCAATTTGGCTTAAAGTTTTAAATTATAATAACGAGAGTGAAATTCTCTTTGTTGCCATGGGCCTCAACAGGATTTATGCCACATGCAATAAATTATGGCCAAGTATCACTTCTTTTAAGCAGGCTCCATTTCAAGTAAATAATTAAAAAAAAAAACCCAAAACAACCCCAAAACAATTCTGGCAGTTACACATTAAAGCATTCAGTAAACACGTTACCTCCAACACACTGACTGATGACACCAAGCAAAACCCAAGAAATTTCTGGACAAAGATTTTTCTTTACCTAAAACATAATGAGGCTTTGTATATAGTTCCTTTTCTTTGCTCAGATCTCATAGCAACTTAGTTACCAAGGTGTTTCTGGAAGTATGTTCAGCTATTCATGTTAAAGTATTTTAAGAGTCTGTCTTTAATTTATTGTTGGAAGAAGCAAGACTGTTGAACCTTAAGGCTTTTGCACATTGTGGGAACACATCAGGCCTTGAAAGATTTGTCCACAGACCCCACAATAAGCATGACTCATGAAATGCTATTGCTTTCTCAGTATGCAATAAAAAAATATTTATAGCAACATACAAACTATTAAGAAATGGTTTTTCTTTGAAGTTTGGGCATAGCAAGGGAATAATGATATAATGATTTGGGTAAATTGTAGTATTTACAGTTTCTTTGAATTGGGGCTGTACATCATTATCTTTGCAAAACATGTGGTTATGATGAAGGATCCCAATTCACCAAAATAATTCTGACTTTCACAAGTTTGCTGAGTCTAGTATCTGATTGGTTTTGGCTCAGAAGTGACTTCAGCACCAAAGCAATTTTAGGAACAGGAATAGTTGAACAGTTTCCTTGCCTTAGGGCTCTCAATCCCATCTCTGATGCTGGGTCTTTACATATATCCTCAAAAAGGTCCTACAGTTCTCAAAAAATGCTCTGGGTAGGATTTGTCAAAAGCTTTCAGCATGGACTCATTTGTTCCCACTAAAGTTTGTGGCAAGAGGTTGGTAAAACCCTCTACAGCAGAGAGTTCTAACAAGCTGTACATTACACGACTGTTACTGCCGTTATCAGTTGTGCTCTGAGAACTTCAATCACGCAAGAAATAGCTCATCAGTGTTCATTTTGGCCCAGACTAAAGAGATAAAGTCTTCCCAAAGACGACATTTGAGGCACAATCAGTTTTAACAAAGTGTTCTAAAATGCCACTAGGTTTATGACAGATAGTTTTTCTCTGTACAAAATACCCCTTTTCTGAAGCTGATTATAAGGAAGACCAGGAAGCATCATCTTACTGAAAATGAGAGGGAAATGGTTGTTTTGAGTGTAGCAATCAGAGAGGAAATGTATGTACAGTTCCAAATAATGTGGCACCTTGTAACTTGGGCTATAATATGCTGCCAAAAATTTCTAAGTGCTTAAAGCCAGGCTCAAACTTTTTAGTTTCAAACCTACTCTATTTAGGTTAAAGTCTGTTTCTCATGCCTGGAGCCCAGTAACATTTTCAAGTCTAGTAATAGTTATGCAAGATTCAAGACAATATCCTCAGTGTGTGCAAAAAAAAAAAAATCCACCCTGTGTGAAGTGGAACATGATAAAGATCTATTCAGGAGCAGACATCAGAAAACATATGAGATACATGACTGACCACAAGTGAAGAAGCTTGTACACCCTCTTCAGCACTGTCCTCATCTCCCAGGTTTTTGTAGTCAACATAAGAGAGAAGAGCCCTCAACAATAGTCCTGCTACAGCAATAACACTAATTCTACTTATGGTGCAGAAAGTATTCTCCTGCACCTGTTCATTCTGCAACACATCTTAAAAAAAGCAGTAAAAGAGTTTAGATGAAAGATTTAAAAATATGAGTCATTTCATTTTTGTCTTCCCTAACTTCCTGGCATAGTGTGAATCCATACAACATTCATAGACCCTGGCAACAGGTTACCTTTCCCCATATAAACAGAATGCTGCTATAAGATTGTGTATTTTCCATGTTTTCATTCAGAGCAATGATACAGGAATCAAATGCAATAAAAGCTGTTGCTAAAACACACACTGAAACATGACCTGGGCTGAAGGAACAACTGTCACACTGCACACAATTCAGAAGGGCATTTGGGTTCCTGCTGTCACCAGAAGTTGTATTTTAATCAATACAGAACATGCCATGCCCAAGACAAGCAGGCAAGAGCTGCACAACAGCCAGTATTTTTCCTCAGGTCATGTCAGGCAAAAAGTACCATAGTTTCTTTTCTCTATATCTGATTTTATGCCAACATGTACTCGGAAAGCTGCTGTCTGGCCTTTCTGTCCCTGTGATGTATTGCATCAATCTCCCAGTTCCCACAAGTTCATTTTTAAAGAGCTTCTGTTCATTTATGTCTGCCTCATAAAAGATCTCATGTTGTTTTTCTCCCCACCCCCTTCAAGATTAATAAACATTCTGCTAAGAAAAAGCTTCAGCATCAATCAGATTTCATAACTGATTAGATGGGAGATACTTGGGCTGCATTTGCAATGGGCCTCTTTCAACTGTTTTTGCTCCTAAAATTAGCTTAGCTATTTCCTGAGGGAAATCTCAGGATAGAAGTAGACACACGCAACACAGTACATTTTAGCTGTGTCAGAAAGCACACTGAAAAACTGATCTGACTGTCCAAGAAAACTGAGAAACTGGCCACCTCTCCACCATCAGCAGGGGCCATGGAAGCCCCATACCGCAAAACCCAACCTGGAGGTCTACATTTGAAAAACTGTATGTCTGATGCAACAAAGGAATGCCAGAAACTGATGTTGACAACAAAAGACTGCTCAATAACTTCATCCCCTATATAATCAGGGCTGCTGTTAATCATTTATGCCAGGATTCGTTCTCCCTTGGTTTGCTGCTGAGCAGCCAACATGCCATCTCTGCCAACAGCAAGACTGACATTTACCAGAGATGCCCCAAGTGCAATACTGCAGCCACCTGAAAGGAAAAGGTACCAATTCATAAAAATGTTTCCTGCCCTCATGCATAAAAAGATGCTCTACCCAATTTTTCAGGAGTTGTTGAATTCAGCCAATTTACTCAGTTCTGTGAAATTCAGTAGAATAAATTTTGGAGCAAGGGACAAAAGTTCTGATATCCATGTTGTAAGTAATATATCTATGTCAGAATCTGTGCAGGCCCTATTTATATTGGTTTACATCCTTCCAACAGTAGGAAAAATATTGGACCCTGATAAAAATAAGTTACAGTTGCTTTTGCAAGACACATACATCTTCTCCCTTTGCTCAGGTTTACTTTCTCCCAGCAGTCAACCCATATTATGAAATACAAGACAAAGACAAACATTTGCTTCAGGTCATGGTGTGGTGAGTCTCATGCAAGAGATTTAACAAGAGACATTTCCTTTTAAAATGAGGAACTGACAAAACCATGTCCTGTTAAGTGGAGCGCTCAAAGGGCAGGCTGACAATGGGTATTTTTGAGTTAGATACAGTTTCTAACAACAGCTCATTAGAAGAACAAGAATAAGACACTGACTGCTTTTGAAGTTCTGCTCTATCAGTACTTAAAAAAAAAAACAGTAATCAGCTTGTAACACAATGGGAAATATGCCTAATATAAGCATATAGTTTCTTTATCTAACTCGTACTGTCTAAATAGAAAAAATCCTCAGTAACTGACTGAAGCTAGCATTAAACAAAAAAAAAAAAAAAAGAAGCAGACAGCCTAGGTTTCTAGAGGACTAATACTATAAGTCCTGAGCATCCCTTTGAAGTAGAATAACTTGGCAATACTGCCAGTAGCACCTTCAGGTTTTTAGACAAGCTTTGGGATGAAAGAAAGAGGCACAAGGAGATCCCTTGTTCTTTTGTTTCCTTCTTTCTGACATCTTTGTATCATAATTAAAAGATCTGAGTTTTAACTTCCAGAAGTTGGGGGTTTTTTTTAATATCAAAACTAAGAAAAGAAAAAGGAAGCATCTCTGCAGTAGCTGTCATTGTCTTTATGCACCTGAGTTTTAATTTATGCAAACTAACATCGATGTGCAAACAAACATAACAGACAAAACTGGGTTAAAAAACCCCACAAAAATCACTCACTCCTACATATACATGTAGGAATATGCAACACTCATACCAGAACAGCTTCTGCTTTTCTTCTGAATTTGTTGACCCAAAATGGCAGGGGAGGAAACAAAAACCGACAACAAATGTTAAATCATGTTGCTTTCAGGAGCTTCATTAGATTATATTCCCACAATTACATACATTCATGGGAACTAGTGCTGCTGCAAGCCGATTTCACATCACTGATTGCAGAGGTGATGAGCTAGCTAGTGCCATCTGAGATTCTTGCACTCTATTGTCAATGGTTTTTGCTTTACACTGTATCTTTTTTACCATATCTATTATGCCATAACTGGAGCCTTTCAGAGGCTGCCTACTGCCTATCAGCTAGAGCCCAAGGATTCCTTTTGAATGTATCCTCTAAAATTAAACTTAAAAAATATGTTTTTCCAGAAACTTCTTTTCAGAAAGGGGCTAACTGATACTTCCAAATCAAAATGTTTTATAGATTCTTTAGATCAAGTTTTTCTGCTGAAATGAAGTAAAAATCCTAAGTTATCATAACAGTGTTTTGGCAGATGCACTAAAGATTGAGCAAGAACCTCCAATTCAGCAATGATGTCCATACCGCAGGCTCTCACGGCTAAACTTTGTTTCCTATTAGTCAACAGCTCTAGGGTACATGTAAGTGTGAAGTCCATGAATAGCATTTGAAACCTTTGTAGTTCTCCATCTCTGCAGCCAAACTTCACAAAAGTAATGTTATTTTGCACAGGAAACTACAAAAACACAGGATATTGCACTTGAAATTTCTCTAAAAGACATTATTCTGTTCAAAAGAGCTGTGAAATAATGAAAGTTCTTCATGTTTGTTGGACATACAAGTGCTCAAAACCAGGATGGATGTTGAGAAACTTAATGCAGTGACTGATGAGCAAGAATGTTTTTCTGTGACAGAGGATATCTTACCTTGCTAGAAGACTACATGCAATTCTTATTTTTCTTATTTTTTAGTTTGTGGGCTTTTGTGTGTGTGTGTTTTTGTTTGTTTTTGTTTGTTTGTTTTTTTGGTGGGGAGAAGAACCTTTCATAAGTGATAACATCAAAATTGTATCGTTATTCATGTAGGATTTTGAACTCAAATAAAAGGCTATTGAGCGAAAAAGATGCTTGAGATACTGATATTGACAATTTTAGGCTAGCTTCCTCCTATCTGTGTAAAGACAGTAACACGATTACTTAAGAACATAAAATGCAACATGCCTGCTCATGAAGGTCATAAATAAACCTCCAAATAAAAAAAAAAAATACAGAGAAAATTGCAGTAAAAAACCCAGACGAAACCAGAAAGTCATTAGTTGCAAGTCTTGAGGCAAAATGGGATGCTGCTACAGTTGTTTTTTTTTCACTCCTGTTTACAATTTAGACAGTGTTTTAACTATAGGCATGAGTGCTCTCTTTACTAAGTGCCAGACTTGAGGAAAGATAAAGATGCAAACAAAATGGATCATAAGAGAACTGACGCAACTGAACATAAGCACAAACTTCCCTTATTTAATGAATTTCCAAAATATAGTATAATGGTGATTTCAGTCTAATTAAGTTAATATTAACTTCTAGGAGCTTGTGATTAATTTAAGGTACACTCTCAGTCAGTTAACATAAGACAACGACTTAAGACTTCTCTACACCAGAAGGACTATTGCCAGCGACTTGCTTATTATTATTTGCTTGAATTGTATTAAAAAGCTAATTTTTCTTTGTATGCTTAAAGCCAAATCACGTTAGACTCTGTAAATTATAATCCAATTATAAACACTTGTCAGCCTCATCTAGCTTACTTCCTGCTAAAGGCATCAGCACAGAACAGGCAAATCCAACATACTACAGCAGTGCTTTATAATAATTGGGTATGAAAATATCAAGCCAAGAAGCCAGCAAAGGCTGAACAATAATTGAGCTTAGTACCTGCATTACACACATCCAGTCATTTGTTGACATGCTGTGCACACTGATTCTCCTCACTGCTGTTAATACAGAGATACAGTTCCAAAAGTGGTGTTAGAATACACATTGCCAACGGAGATACCTAAGTGACTGAGAGCAATGATTTTCACAGAAACTCTTGGCATCCAACTCCATTAAAGAATCTGAGGATTTAAGTCTCTATCTTTTAGTCAGATGGTCTCTAAACTCCAGTAAAGTGCTGTTCACTACTACAACACTGAGGGGGAACTTAGTGTCCAAAACAGCCAGGAGAATGAAGACTCCTGCAAGTGGCCTATAGCAAACACTCCATGTAATGCCATTGTAAATCCTCCCCCTCCCTCCTCAGTCAGCACAGGACACTAAGCTCAGAACATGAGGGTGATGTCATGTGCAGAGTCCAGCACACACCTGATGAACACATTCCCACAACTCTCCTTCCCAAGGAAGAACAGGATTCACACTTTTCTTTTAAAGATGCACATAGGAAGAGAGCAGTGACAGTGCCTACCTGCTCCATAACCCCCTCATGGCTAAGGCATTCCCCAAGGAAGTAAGCAGAAATCCTTTCCTTTTCCCACAGCAAGGCTACTGGGTGTAGCATAACAGCAGAGGCAGATGTACCTTAATCTAGATAAAGGTGAGAAAATAAGAATACAACAAAAACCCAAAACCACTGTCTACTATGTAAGCAGAAAAGAGGTTTCTATATCAGTCTCTGCTGGCTGCATTTTCTGCATTTTTACTCTGATTAACTGTACTAAATTAGTCATACTGGAGCCAACCCAGGCTATGTAGATACAGCCTGAAAACATGAAGAACAAACACAGCTACAGAGAATCCTGTGCTATTGGCTCTGTTTTCTCAGGGTTTAGGACAAAATATTCATTGAGGACAGGGTATTCTGAAAGTACTTGTAAACCAGAAGTAGCTCCATTGCTGGAGTATATCCAGACTTGCTGCTCCTCCTGTCTGGCTCAGGCAGAAAGGAAAGTCTCATCTCTGCAGCAAGCTCATCCTCCCAAGTTTCTGACATGCATTATCTTTGGAAAATAAAATATGCCAGCTGAGCAGTTCCTCTTCCAACAGTGTCACAAGCCTTTCTGGACATGTCCAACATCATTAAGCCTGTGATGTGGTCTAAAAGATAAAAGGAATCAGTAAAACTAGCTGCCTCTATCAACACTAGTTGTAGCTCCCAAAGAAAGGCACGTCCAACCTTGACTTGGTCTTACATGTTGTATCTTGAGATACAAGAAGAGTTGGACTATTTGGTAAATCCTGAGGTAGTTTTAACAGCAAAGCAAATAAAAAAACTAATTAGTGTTTATGCTTTATTAACTCTGTATGTACTACCCATGTATATGGTACATCACACACATAAAAGTAAAAATACGCCTTAATACTTCCAACATTTCCAAAGTCCATTGAGGAAGCTGGACAAAGAGATGAAACTAAAGACTGAAAAAATGACCTTCATCTCCCACTTCTACATAGCAGTTAAAGAAATGGGGTTTTCAAGTTTAAAAATCCATTACTGTATGCTTATCCTGAGAGATAAAAATGGAAAGGCATGTATTAGGTTGGGATTAATTAATCAGTACTTCATGCAAAGCAGACTAGTTTAATATTTTGCAATTTCAAAGTAGTCTGCATCTATAAATATTACACAACTTTCTGCTTTTCTTCAATCTCCCTCTATCATGAACTTGTGAAATTGATATATTTTGCTTCACAATGTTGCAAAAGAAAAAAGGTCAGGAAAGCAATGACAAGAGTAACAAAGAATAAAGGCAAGTTTAAGTAAAAATGAAGAACAGGAACACTACATAGAAGATTTTTTACTTTAATTGTGCAATACATGGTTTAGCGGAAAGAAATGGTGACATCAAACACCGAGCATTTATGAAGTTTGTAAATACACATGAGAACAGTAAAGCATAAACCTCTTAGAAATAATGGACGAAGAACAATATGGACTAAAGCCCAGTCTAAATTAAGCATCTCATTTTTTAATTAATCACTCTCTCAGAACTGTTCTGAACTTAGTTTTACTTACAGTGTGAAAGAAAACATTTGAGATATTTCTTCTCTGCTGCAGTGAGATACCAGGATCTCGTATGTGGAAACTTTTTAGAAATACAGCAAGTAGTTACTCAAAGACAGAGAATTAATCAAGTACATAAATTGTATATGCAGGCATGAGCCCTCCTACATGTCTACATGAATTATTTATGTAAGAAATCTGACTTTAATAGGATTCTTCATATGCACATAAATATTTGCAGAACTGGGAATCAGTCAAATGCTGGGGGAAAAAAATATTCTTTGTACACTAAAAAAAGTTTATATAGGTTGTGACAACATCTAAAAAAAGTTGTAAAGCTCTTAAGCTCTGCTACTGATCATGACATCACGACAAGAAAAAGAAGAATAAAAACTTCCTTACATGTGTATAAGACCTAAAGTCCAAAAATAATTGAAACATATAAACCATAACCAATTAACATGGCTCATCTTTAAAAAACCTTTATTCTACACCAGTTTTTCTCACCAGTGGAATGGCTGATGCATCTGACATACTGTCTGATTTTTCCATTAAATATTTTTATTTTTGGGAGGAAGAAGTATATGAATATATGATTTCAAAATGAAGGATTTTATATGGACAAAGCAAGCCTTTATACCAGAACAAAGGTCTGGACTTGGCCTTCATCGCAGTGAAGTTTACTACATTTAGAGCTAGCCTTTTGCCATATAGCAAGGAATTATATTTACCAAGATATGAGGACTGTAAATTCAGGCTATCTAAAATAGAACCCAAAGCATACAATGTACCCACTGTGCCTGCTGTGAGCACAGTCATTAAGATTTTACAGCAGTTGAGAACTATAAACTTTATTTCCTGTACATTGTGATTGTGTATGCAATAAACCATGCGGTAGATAAAAGTCACTGAATTTAGCTCTGTATAGAAAGAGAAGCTATCATCAACAGAAAGGATGCATGACTGGCTTTGCATGTCCGTGTGTATCTCCAGCTGCCACCTGCAGTAATGAATGAATATAGAGAAGAGAAAGTTCAATAACTCTGTATTGCATAGCAGAAGACAAGCGATCCAGATCTGCTCAATGAAAAATAATAATTTCTGAGAAATTAGTGTTAACAAAAATTGGTGTGAGAGTTCTAAGAATAATGAACAATTTTTATTTCCTTACAACACAAAGAAACAGGGTTCTTCACTTCCCTTGCTCTCCCATCCAACCAAAGCATATTTTCAAGTGTTTCTTCCACCTTCATTACAAACTTCCCAGTGCCTGCCCCAGATTTCTGAGAACAAAATTCTCAGGACATTTTCTGTGATGGTACTATCTAATTTGCTTATCTCTTGTATACCTTGTATATCTAGTTGTACTCACTTAATTTGGGAAGAACTATGGCAGAACGTATAATGCAATATCCTGATGCAAATACTGCATGAATATTACTACAACACAGCTTCATCTAACATGGAAAACAAAGTAGCTCCAGCATTATATAAATTCTTGCCCTTCTCATTATTTTCTTTTAAGTCCCCTCCACCTCTGCAGAAGATGCCAAACAGTTGTCTGCGTGATAGAAAAGGTCGCTTTTCTTGTTTTTCCAGTCTGAGTAGTCTTTGTTGGTACTGAGCTCCATTTTTCAGCTCTTTGTTTTCAGCTTTCCATAAACTCTCCAAGTAGCTTCAATTCCAGCATCATTTTGTACACAAGCATCGCTAAATTTTCTTCAAGACAAGAGAGCATCCAATTTCTGCAGTGCACCAAGGCCTTTCAATTACACCTGGCTTCCTCTCCAGTGGTCACAACTTTTACCATTTTTGGTATACTGAATTGATGTCAACATCAAGGCACGCTTAGTCAGACTTTTGTTAAGTAACCCAGACAATACTGTTAATGGGGTTTTGGTGGCTTCAAACTGTTAGCATATGGCACAGCGTGCAGCTTTGAGTCATTCATGAAATACAGAAAGGATAACAATCTACTGGAAGTGTCTCATTCCACTTCAAAGCATTGAACCAAAATTCCAGCTGCATGGAATTTGGATACTGCTGCATCATTTCCAGGGAAAACCTTTAGTTAAGCAGCTACTGAACAGATTCCCCAGGCAGAACCAAATCTCCTTGTTATTTGTGTTGGCCATCTCTATCCTTTTTGCAATGGGAGGAAGATAATTTTATGTTTAATCAATGATTTGTTATGAGTCACAAGAACTGAATCAGGTTTAGTGGAACATGAATCACATACCACAGGATTATCTATTGCTACTTCCTCAGGCTAAGTTTCTGGCTGTTTATGGAATTCACTGATGTTTCTATTGTCATGTCTGACTCTCACATGTTTCAAACATACTAAGAGGTTTAGATTCTTCATTACCTAACAACACGCACTTAACAGAAACAATTGCAGCAAATGCCAACAGAATTAACTTCCTCAAACTGTAAGTTATTCACGTAACATGTACTTCAGATAGGGAACTGTTTGATGTAAAACTAAAGAATGAATTTTTAAGAGTGAAAGCTAAAGGCCAAGTTCAACGTTCCCTAGACTCGAACCAATGTTAAAAGATGCTAAACATGGTGGAAAAATGCAAAATAAAGTACTAAGAAAAGGCTGTATATATTGTAAAGCTACTCAGAGAAACAGCATATTGGAATGTGAATAGGTCTAAATACATCCCAAAGACACACTCCAGTACTCTGTAAGAAGGATGACCGAGTATCACAGGGATTAGCATTAGTAAATATTACAAATCAGTCAAATTTCTTGCATATATCTTCTGTATACTGTGAACAAAAAGGTTATCTAAGCCAAATATTTGCCTCAAAAATATTTCAGGAAATTCAGACACAAGATCTCTTATAAATGTATACACACATGCAAAAAGCATATATGGTTATTTCAACATGGCATGTATTGAATTGAAGGGTCCCCTTAGCAGCTCTAAGGAGCAGCAAACCTCCTCATCCCAAAACACCCTACATCCAAAGACTTCACTTGCAACTTTAGATTTGTCACATAACTACTATTCACCTCCTGATCACCAAAGTACCTGCGATCCAACTTTCTTCATTTCTTCTGGGAAAAGAAAACAAAAAAAGAAAAAAAATAAAGAACTAATGATTTCTTTATCTATTCTTTCTTAGGCTTTCCCATTATTATCCCCAGTTTGGTTTTACCACTTTATTCCAATCTCCCTCGGTCTCCTCTGCCAGAGTCAAGAAATGCTATACAACTTTTTGATATATTTTTTCTTTTTTTTTTTTCCAAGGCAAACTCTGAGGCAGAGACAGTAAGAGACATTTCTCAAGATTTTTTTGGCCAAGATACCAAGTTACAAAGCGGGATTATGAGATCTAGCAAGATTGCTCCACAGCCTAAGTACATGCTAGAAGTCTGCCATACTGGCATCTGGTGTACCAGCTGTTTCCACAAAGGGGAGATAGTTTCAGTAAAAATAATTCAACTTCCCAGGAACAGGAATTTCTCTGTTGTCATATGGGAGCATTTAAGTTCTGGACTCATCACTACATGCACATGTATTGTTATTTTCTCTTAGAACTAATAAGCAACTTCATGCTTCAAGATGTGACTGTTGAACTTCAAAAAGCCTTAATCACTGAACAGATCCAAATCGTCTTAAAGGGGACCAAAGTCAGTCCTGTAGTTACTGTAAAATGAGTTCCTACAAAGTATGGATCATAAATGCAGTTTCAAGATCTTAACAATAAATACTTGACCCCTCAAGGTGTGCAGGTAGTGGGAGAGATGTTTTCTTTAGAGCGTAATGAAAATTTTCAAGCATCTTGCAACATCCTTGGGCAGCCACTACCTGTTATCTGAAGAATAGCAATACAAAGGACTAATCCCTGGTAAGTAAGGCCCCATCAGCAAAACCTGTATTTATTCTGACGTGTAAATACACAGAGGAGAACCTGGACGAATGAAGTCAATGCATTCAGTTGTTACGTTGGTTTGTTTTTATAGGCTTACTAAACTGGATGACATGACAGAGAAGCAGCTGCACAGACCTCCCTTCCCCCAGTGTTTTTTCCATAGCACATGTAATACTGTACAGAAACATACAGATGAGTTCTGGATAATGAGTCTCAGGTATCTGGGACAGCATAATCCTACTGTCCGTATCTCTCCATTTTGCAGCATAGTGTGAAAACTCCCCTAAGGCAAGCTCACTCTCTATCATCTCAGGCAGGCCAGAATAACTTTTCTTGCTAGTATGCAGACAATGTTAAGTAACAGTCTCTACCAGTTCCTGTCAAGTGGGACAGTAATGTCTCTCCCACTTCCATGTATCAACATTTAATTCTAATGATTTTTTTCCTTCATGTCATGAAGCAGGTAAGGCAGTGAGTGAGACAGATACAGAAAACTCAGTACATCCCACACTCTCCTTTTACTTTTTACCTGAGAGTTGGAAAAGAGTTTCCATGAGGGGGAAAAAAAAAGTCAAAGGGAAAAATGATGTATCATCTTATGCTGGTAACTTCTGACAGTATAAATATTCTCTGAACTGAGAAAACAATGGTTTAGAGGAACACAGGAGACACTGTATAGAGAGCACCAGTCACAGTATGTTTGGCTAGTAATGCCTTTCTGATAAAATAAATATCACTCACAGACATACACAGTTCCTAAAAACACATACCTGATGATGCTTCATCACTTTAGACAGCAAATCCCTGCTCTCATACTGTGTGAGTGGGGTTAAGGCACTGGAGGTCAGGGTGACATTTAAAAGATGAAACAGGAAAAATGAATGAAAACGGCTGAAGAAGCTTCAGTTTTAAATCTCTTCTTTTCCCCTTAAAACCAAACTGCATTTTCAATAGTAATCTAGGAATCTGTAGTCATGTTTAGATCACCTCTTAGTGCTACTACATTCAGACTTCAAAGTAAATACTGAGTGCAAAACTTCCTGAAATGCTCTGTAGATTTTTAAGTGATTGAGAAATGACCAAAGCATTACTGGAAAAATAAGAAGGGGAATAAGAAAGATTTGGTACAAGAAAAAGCTCGTAATATTCTCTTCCGCTTTTGGAAAACAATTTTTCTATTGAGAGACAAAATTTGTAAGCTATGATGCAGTTTTATTTTTTTGAAGCACACCACATCATAACCATGATGAGTCAAAGTCAAATGTGTCCAGACTGTTCAGGTTACTTTAAATATTACCAGCAGAATTATGTACTCATTTTATTTCCTCAAGACTTAGTCTGTGCTTTTCCATCAACTGTAGAAGTACAATAGCTTAATAATATCTTAATAGACTTGATAGGGAACATTGAACCACAAACTGTTTGGTCTTATATAGTATAATATTGTCCAATAAGGATGAGGAAATCTGACTTGTTAGTATAAAAAGAATTTTTCAGCATTTGCTGTGAAGAAATGGTAATTCACATACACTTGTGTGCACATTTGCGGAAAGTGTTTCAAATAAGCGATGCTACTGGATGTTCAATTCAGAAATTATTTTGAGAAATATCTTACTGTTATTTCATGTTTTCTTGTTTAAACTGGGATACAGCAATTATCTTTTTACCAGGCTGCCATCAATAACATTATCAGAAATTAATAAAAATATTTGCTTAAAAGCACACTTTATTTTTCATTCACTAAGCTGTAAATATCAGATACTGATAAGTTACAGATGATTGCTTAGGTATTGTCAGAGACGCAACCTTAGCAATTAGCAATGTGTATAGTTAAAAAAAGGAAGTCAAATATTAACATAATCTCCAATTGATGTAAGTAAAGCATAAACAAACTGTACAAAATATGGAAAGTACTTGCTTATCATGGCAAAACATTTAACTACACCTGCAACATGCCTTCGTTATTACAAACTCTATTAGGTGCTATTACTAAAGGGAAGTGAGATTATCCATATCAGACAAAAAGGCTCCATGGCCAAACTGTTTTTTGCAACATTCATGGCTATTACACATAACAGAGAAACCTACCTCATTTTCACTTAACCTTGTAAGTCTGTAGAAACAACTCTGCATCATCACCACTTTTGCTAAATAAGATTGAGAATGCTAGCAGAACTTACTATGAGCTATGTTGCTATTTTTGACCTTAAGGGATAAAAATTCATTAAATGAAAAAAAACAAACAACACCCCCCCCAAAACACCCCAAACC
>JANZLQ010000095.1:21784561-21808986 GCA_026212715.1 Elanus axillaris
CCCCCCCCCCAAAACACCCCAAACCCCACCAAACCCCAACACTGTATACAGATGACTGATTTAAATAACCATATTAGGTGCTCACCAAAAAAAAAAAAACAACCCAAAAAGAGCGAGAGAACTATAACATACAAACATAACTATTTCCTCCATAGCTTTTCCCGCAAGGATGCATTTCTATTTATATTTTATTTCACAAGAATGCTCAGGGACCTCAGAGAAAATCTGTATTTTATAATCCCACACAGTTCCCATCTCAGTAATGCATAAACTTCAAGAGAAAGAAGTTTCATTAGCAAGACACAAAGTGATCAAGCTCATACATCCTTAATGATCTAATTTTGACTGATTTTAACATAAATTTTGCTCCTCCTCTACAAAAAATAGCATCTGTAACATACTTCCACTATTAATAAAACTTTGGTAGTATAATTATTCAAACTTTTCTGAGCACTCTGTAAGGATTTACATTGGAAACAACTTCTTGGAGTGGCAAACCATGCTAAAACGCTTTTGCGGTAACACCAGCATTCCTTCACAAAGGTATTTAGTGAACACAGGCTGTAAATGACACTTCACTAACTTTCCTATTATGCTTTTGAAGTTGAAAACAAAGTTGATCAAGGTTCCAAAAAGTATTCTTTGTTGGACACATCTATTGAACTCTAGGAGTTACTGCATTGTCAGTTTGATGCGGTTTAGACATCCTACTACTTATACCCACTAATTTTGAAGAGATTTCTTCATATACAAGGTTCAAGAACAGTCTGACAGTCTATGCTTCAGCATCAACTCTAATTCTTCCAGAGATCTCCTTGCCTTCAAGCTGATTAAGCATGCATTATTTTCATTGAGTAATAGAATGAAGAGTTTCAGCTTTCTCAAGACAGGATTGAAAAAGTACTTCCCACTCTGAAGATGACTAGAACATTCTATGTTTGATGTTCATTGGAAGCCAGAATGTTCCATAGATCTGCATTACCAGTCCAATAAGGTTGGGTGCTACCACTGCCATATTAAAACATGCTTTAACTTCCGAAGAGGTTGGTCAGCCACTTACCAATAGAAAATATACAACATGACTGAGTTTAAGATGGAATGTGAAAGGTTTAGTACCTACCTGGTTAGGTGGGTACCGCACAAGACTTCGGAAATGCCTAGAATGTAGAATTGTTTCCCTTGAAACCCAGTAGTAAGCCAACTTTTAAGAAAGTTGCAGGATAATAAACTGAAAAGATTTCAACCATCACAGGAGTAGTCTGAGGGATGTGTAGGAATTATTTCTTTTCTTTACATTCATCAGGTCTAATCACAGAAATCACACAAGAGTTAACATGAAACTTTGATTTCCTGATACAATATTGGGATGAAGAACATGAAGACCTTAGCCCACACTGTAAGATTACACCTGAAGTCTGACAAACATGACATGCACACTAACACATGCCCCATATTGGAAAGGTAAATACTGTTATTCATCACACCAGTCCTATATCACTCGCTAAAAAGACAGGATTTTTGTTTTCTGGCTAGTGAGTATAACCTGAAAGCAATAGGTGATTTGGCATTTTGAAATTTTTGTGCTAATTCTATTACTTGATCAGGGACAAGAGAGAATATCTCGAAGTTCACAACCAGGGCTGCTGAGAACTGCTTCTTCTCAGCTAGTCATGTAGAAAAAAATACAAGTCTGCAGTTTCTCTGGATGCACTACACAAACTGTAGTCAAAGCTCTTAAAAGCTCAAGTTCATAGTCTAACTATTATGAATAACGTGAGCTAAGACAAATTTTTGTGTATATTTTCCTTAGCCTGTAACACATACAAGGTAACACACTTTTACAACTTTCCTTATCAATGACAAATGCAACTATGCTCAAAGATTTCATTACTGGTTGCAGGTAAAACACTGACTTGAATTTATCATCACATTGTCAGTTGTACAAAACTTTTTACAAGGTAAGAACATTAAAATAGCTCCTTCACTTGCTGATAATCATCCATTTAATATAGTGCTATGACAAGACTGCCAAAGCCAACAGAAGATATTAAAAGAAAAATGCTTTTACAAATCTTAGGGATAAAAAAATTACTTAGCTTAGTCCCATACAGTTGAAATAAATACACACTATCTAGTCACCCTTTCCTTAGTATTTTTCTACTTTTAGTCTTCATTTATGTAGCTTCCATAACCTCATTGCCCAAAGGTCAGATCTTTGGAATATATGCCACTATTGCAACTAAAATAAATTAAAACCCTCTTACTTTATCTGTTGCTCATTCACTCTTAAAAGTATGCGAACACTGCAGATTTAACTAAGTCACCAGGACCAAAAGTCTTGCAAAGATAAGGACTTCTAGCACTTTCATCCTGGAAACTCAAGGATAAATCCATTGTTAACTAATCAATGACCTCCACTATTACCTTGCAAGGTAGTAAGGGAACACACATGTAGCATAAGTTGTGGGTAGGAAAGAAGGATAGCTTCCTAAAGAAGAGTTTTGAGGAAGCATAGAGAGGATTTGTGAACATTATTTTAAAATGCAGCCTAAAAATAAGAATTTGTCAGCGAAACTGACAAACGTCAAATATCAGTAAAGATGTTGAAATTTTCTAAGTTAAAGTCAATTTCAGAAAACACTCCAAAAAAGACACTAAAAAAGCAGAATTTTGTACAAATAAATGAATACAACATAATACATTTTCCATCTCCAAATGTGGGTTTTTTGTTTTGTTTTTTAACAGTTCTCTGTTTGCATTTGTGTGCTAAGGGGAAGAATCATTTTCCTCTGTCTTCTGATGGATAAAGAAAAATTTCTGTATTATAACAGTCAAGCATTCATGTTCTGCAGTGACCGTTTTTATTGATTACATTCACATAAATTGCACAGAAGTACCCATAGACCTCACACCCTCCATTTTCTACCTCTACAGCATCACAAAAATAAATAAATCTGCTACTCCATCTGACATCTAAGCTGATATGTATATGTACAGATAGCATGACTTTTTCCTGCAAAACCCATTTATTAAAGCGATGTCATGAACTTTAAAGAAAACCCAGATAAGCTCATTTGCAATACTAAATGAGACAGCCAGTAAAGAATTATTTTTGTACATGTTTTAGATGTTGCAATTCAAATGGAAGAGCTGCCAGTAACAGTTCATTTTCATGAACAGAAGTATAAAAACCTATTCCAAAGATAAAACCACACTGGCCTTGTAGATGCCTGCCAATTTTTATTTTTCAAAGTCTCCCCATCTCCCTTCACAGAGCTGAAAACTGTGTCACCAGTACCACAACCATCTGGATCCAATCTTTCCTCTAATACTTTGCTCTGCTCAGGGGTAACAAACTTTTCTGGTGCAAGTTCATTCTATCTGACTTTTCTGTGACCAAAATAAATTTTATCTGGAGTAATACATTGGGGACAAAAAAAGTATTTTTCTCTGAAGCAAATACTTAATGAGTCCAGTGGTATGTCTCACTTCTTTCTTCTCATCCTTAGACAAAAACCAGACTACTGCATTTTCACGTGTCTTTGGGCAGTTATCACTCATAAATCAAAACACTGTTGAACATGCAAACTTGTATTTTAAATCTGTATACCAAATTTGTATTTAAAAATATAATTCATGTGCAAAACATAAAATGTTACCCTGTGAAGGAAGAAGTCAGGCTACAGCAGGATTCTTACATTTTTATGTACTATGTTAAGACTGGCTGCCAGAGAACAAAACTGTGAGGTCACACTGAAGTTTTACATTGGGATTTTATGTTAACAAACTTTTAGCAAACAGGAGACACACTGACCTCTTTTGGGCAACAGGCAACAGCAGCTGTATGGCAGAATTCTTTACAGAAACTGAACTTCCTGTTTATTCTTATTATACCCAAATTTCAGTTCTGACAGCTATGACACACCGTATGTTTGTAACAGCAGAAAGCAGTAGCCCTTGAAATAAATCAGAACACAAACCTTTCACCATTCTATATACAGCAAGATACAGTATCTTAAACCTGTAAAACAGATTAAGGCCCAAACTGCTATTTTTATTTTTTTTTGTACCTTTAATTTGGTAATTCATCAACTTAATACACAGTTTTACACTCAAGTGTCACTGTCCTAAAAGTAGGCAACACACAAAAGTGATTTTAAAACCAAGACACACATTATGAAATATGGTTTTACAAACTTGGTGAAAATGGTCAAACATTAACATATGGGTTTTGATCAGGGAAAATAAGATTCTATAATATAACTAGGTACACTAGGTTTTGGCTGTCCTACTTCTGCATTAAATATCCTTTTTTAAAAAACCCATTTTTCATTCATACATTGAACTAACAAATTTTGTTAGAATTTGATTTTTACATCTATCCTGTTTTTCATCCCACAATCCAGAAAGTTTGTTTGCAATGTAAGTTATTCTAATTTCTAAAGAAATGGCTATTAAATTTTTTTAACAATTGCAAAAATAAATTTGCTGCTTTAGCAAAATTCCTTTTTGTCTTCTACATGTCCAAGAACACAAATAAAAGGAGAATTGAATGACTTCAGTCAAGTATAAGTTGACATCTACTATGGAGTAGCAAAATTTTATTGTAGGAGTATCAAAATTCTTCAAGAATGGCAGGGCGCAGCAGGAATCATCAGGCTACCACTTAAAAAGACAGACAAATCTTTTCAACAGGTTGAAATGGAGTTTAATTTCAAGATCAGAAATGCCTCTTACAGAGTAAGAGTCTACCTTCCCCTAAACAATACTGCTGCAATGAATTACTAAAGTAGGGAACTCTCACACACAGTTTATGTTCTCATCAACCTGATCAATTTAGTACAAAATAGACACATATCTCATGTTCTTTTCTGAAACAGATCTTACCCTTCCACTTACAGCAATGACTTGAGTGGATCCTTTCAGTAGTAGAAGAACACACTGTATGTTTTATTTCTTCAGCCAAAATTTTATCCTGTCAATATATATATGCAACATATATGAAGCACCAACACATAACAGAATTTGTTTCATATTGGGGTTTCAAAAAATTCTCTAAATATAGTATATTCTTATCATACAAGCCTACAAGACCAAAGGACCTCACAGTTCAGTGAAGTATACCAATAGGCAAAGTAAGCAAAACAAGCATTTTTTACTGGTTCTAAATGTCTTCCAAACAATCCAAGTTCCTTTGCTTATTTTTCTATTTCTTCTCTCAGTCTTTTAGGAAGAAGTTTTCTAAACAAATTTATATACACTATACAATAACAGTGTTTCAGTAATTCAAATACCATGTATTGTTACAATGGCCTGTTACTGTCCTTACCGAAACAATTTGCCTATTCATAGTTCACAGCACTAAGAAGGTAGGACACCATGTGACCTCCATTCCCCAGACATTCCCTTTGGTCCATGGAAGACAGTTCCAGCATCTTCCATTACAGTGTTATCAACAAGAATCTTCCATACATGTTTTTTCTTATATTAAATTACTTCCCAAGGTCAATTAAAAATCATTGTTTTAAAGACTTAAACTTAACATACTCTAGAACTGCAGTACCTTATATCCAAAAATATTAACTCCCAAACAATAGCCTTCTTTCCAACCCAAATTTAGAACATATATACTCAAAGTCACAAGGCTGATGACCTCTAATACATATCCTAATCATCCTATCCAATAATAAAATACCACAGTAGAAAGTTTGCCAAAATAAAAATGGGAATATTTATTATCTTTTCTACTAAAGCAATGCAGATCTTCTGAGATTATACATTGGTCTTTGCAAATGTTTCTACAGCTAAATTCATACATTTCAATTTTGTAAAAAAATTAGACACATACTTCATAAAAACAAAGACACAGGGTATGTCACTGAACAATTGGATAGTATTATAATTGTTAGTAGGGATGAGCAAAGAAAGCTCATGCTTATATTTAAACTCTGGCATTTGTATCATTATCCTATATTCAAGTGGGACAAAATGGGGACATTTACCTTGCACATTTTTAGGTTGACTTACCAAGCTTTTAGAAATCAGATAGACTGTTAAATACTGAATTTGACCAAGAGAACCTAAACAATACTTAGCAGTACTACATGCACAAGATGCAGGGAAAGGAATAAAATTAGACCCGTGCATACAGTACAAGACAAACTGTTACAACTGTCAAACGTGCGCTGGACAAAATTTAAAGTTTATGAAAAGTTTTATTTGTTGTCATGAAAATAGTTTCAGAAGCACATAATTGTATGTATTTTGCAAAGTCATCTTCACTTGGCCTCCTGAACTTTCTTGGCATTCTGTTTTTCTTTTGCCTAGAAAACAGAGGGAGATGATGTTAAGCTCTGATAAAACAAAGATCTTTTTGGAGCTCTGAATGACTACTCATTACATTTCTGAACATTCAACAAAATATGCTGAAGAAAGAGGCATTCTAAATGTAAATTTAAACCCCTCAGAAGTGTCCTACTATTTTACTAGGTTCATATATAAGGCCTTTTAAGAATACATATGGGCTTAAATATAGTATACTAAAGAAAGTGTAAGATCAGGTAACTTCCATAAGGGAAAAGGAGAGGTAAAAACCCCACCATTTTTAAAACATAATCTAGCCTTCATTTTTCATACTTCCATATTCATTTCATTAAACAAAAATAACTCTTCCTAATGAAAACATTTTATGTCACAAGAAAACACTGCATTCAGATATACTGATTTTCACAAATCAGCAATCAAGACCTTAGTTTTTTAGATCTTTCAAAAGAGCAGAGTGAAAAAAAAGCACCAAACCCCACAAGAGTTCCTAGCAAGATATTTGCAAACAGATTCTCATATAGCTTGTATCAATTGACAGACAGTTCAAATTGACAAGGAACTAGCATTTTCTTCCTTATGAATTAGTGAAAAAAGATTAGGTGAGAAAAGGGGACAATTCAGATGCAATACTAGCCATCTTTCTGTCAAAACATTTGTTCATTCTGAATCAGACTGCTGCTTGTTACTACTTATTGAACAGAACTGGATCTGATTCAGTGATTTAGAATTAAGATCTGTTATAACCAGCTGCTTGAGTCCACTGGAAATTTACTTGTAAAAGAAGCTTGATGGTTTTATAAGGAACATCTATTAACATGGAATTGGATTAAAACTCCTCAAGTTACCCAAAGAAGGAAGAGATTAAAAATCAAATCCAAAAGTTAGTCTTATAAAACTACTGGCCTGCACACATACCTTCCTAAATAAATTCAGCTAAAGAATGTATCCATTAAGTAATCTTTAGCTCTTTTTTCATTATAGTAGTATAGAGATCCTTTTTCAGTGTGAGTTCAAAATCAGGGATACTGTCTATGGCACATGAGTAGATATGCAAGCCAGCACTGATCTTACTACAATTCAAGTACTTGACTAACCGTGCAATTTAGTAACCTTGCCAAAGCGACAGATACACTTTAATAAACTAGCCTTAATACAAAATTTAACAGTAAATCAATATTAATAGCTGGACACCTTAAAAAGGAGAAAACAATGAGCCAGTAAATCAGTGTAAAACAGAAAATGAAAAGAATGAATTTCAAGCCACCTAAAATTACCAGAACCTCTTTACAAACGCTGCCATCTAGTGTTGACAGCTAGATAAATCAAAACTGATATTAAGACTCCAGGTTGTCAGATGGGATCAATCTTGTACATACACATCTGCATACGTATACATTTAAATAATCTTCACTTCAAAAAAAAGCTATCGAGATAGTATGAGGAACTCTACCACATACTCACATACTAACTGGAGCTACACATCACAACTTTAATAGGACTTTTAATTTCATGTGTAGAAAAGCCCAAATCACATATCTTGTATCTTATGCCCTGTAATGTGATCAATTAGCTGATAAAGAATTGCCTCTTCCTGTATCACCGTTAGAAAAGTTTGTTTAGGTTATCAAAGGGACGATACAGTTTGCCTTTGCATAATAATGCAAAGTTGGTTGGTCCTACAAACCCCAATCTCCATTGGAATTGTGCCTCTTGAGAACTGCAAGGGACTATCAGGTAAACTAGCAATATATCTGAATGTAACAGTTTAAATAAATAAACCCATACCATTTATGCTTCCAAGATATTTGACTGCATTTTTAATTTTAACTAGAAGGTATGAAGACTTATACTGATACATTCTTTCTAAAAATTCAGCTAGGAAATACTCACTTTTTCTACTAATGGTATTAACTGTTGGTGCTCTGCTAGAGTCTTTAATAATTCCATAATGAAAGGCAGGTAGTTATGTTTTCTTCTAATATTTTCGATCTAAAAATAAATTAAAAGCATTAATAGAACTATTATATGGCTAAACAGAGATTTTTCCCATCCCTCTTGTCCCCCCTCTCCCCAAAGAGCTACAGTTCTTTAAATTTCAGCCAGCTAAAAATAAAGTTGAAGCAATAAAATTCAGAGCACGTGGTGAGAAAGCATATGCCAGATGAATTTACTGCTTAAGGCACAAATTCTCTGTATAGTCTTTTGTCATACTAGCTGAAAAACACTCAATGATTAAGTAGTTTATATTGTTTAGCCACTGCTTTAACACTGGCAAGTACTGTTATCTATTCACTTTTTTTCCTCAACTTCAACTGCAGTTTGACCTATGCATTTTCAGTCCCCTGCGTAGTTGTGGCCTCAGCCTAGGCTGAAGATTTAAATATTCTGTAATGAAAAAGCATAACTATTTGTTATAGTAAACACTTTGCAGCTTCTACAGTGGTTCAGTCCCTCAGAAAGGTAGGAGATTGATTGGTTTTTCAACTGAGAGGAATGACCCCAAGTAGATAACCTAACAAAAAAAAAGTGGACTTCTAAGCAGTTTCTAAAATATTTCCACATACAATTAGGAACTTTAAGGGATTTTGTCCCCCCATTTAATTTGTTTGCTTGCTCTCCTGCTCGGTAAAGCACATGCTTTCGTTGTTTGTCAGGTTTGTTTCTGTTTTTTGGTTGGTTTTTTTTTTGGTTTGTTTTTTTTTTTGTTTGTTTTTTTTTAAGAGTTTCTTGAATCGCATCCTGATGCTGTGGAGCAGCATGTAATGACACTGCTTTAGAGACAGATAACTAACACTTTACAACTTAACACATGTACATATTTGAAATTATCATTAGAATTATTGAAGTCTTGGTCTGTACCTTCTAGAAACTAGTGAAAACATTTCTTTCATTTCTTAGTGAAAGAACACAAAACCCAGTGAAAATATTTCTTTAATTTCTTTATCCTTTGATATATAAAACTTTTACTTTAAAACTAATTTTTAGTCTAGCCACTTTCTATACTCCCTCCAAAAACAGGTTAAGGGATTAAAAAAAAAGGAAAAAAACTGGTTAGACAACTTTTTTTCCCCTCAAAACTTTCCTTTAGAAGTATTTGGGAATTAGCAAAAAAGGTTGCAAGTGATGATCTCAGAAACTTTTTGATATTTCCTTTTCATTAATACCACACCATTTCAAAGAATGATATGCTTTCAGTGCACACACATGAAGTACTTATTTAGGAAAATAAAGAACATGCCTATTGTGTCTTCACTCCTTTCCACAGAGGAAAAGACAGCAGGTAAACTATAACAGAAGAGTAATTCAAGTCCCCTAGGAGAGCTTCTTCACTAAAAGCAATGCAAGTACCTATATGTCAGATTAGGAGATGTATGGGCAAACACTGAATGAATCTATACAGGAAGTTCACAGAAACTCCCAATTAGCCTTCATTATCAACCAATGCATCAACATTATTCATTACTGACAATGAGACCAGGAAGAGCTTATATGAACACTCCGTAGAAAAGGGAGTTACAGCTTACATGTCAAAGTCCTTCTAGTAAAAAAAACCCAAAATCCTACTTAAGAGGTCACTGTTACGTACAGTAGTGTAACAAGCAACTCCAGCAAGAAAAGGCTGATCAGGCTTCTGGGGCACAGAGAGCAATTTCTTTGTAGGAGTTCTAGAACTCACTGTGCTTAAAAAATATTTTAAAGTGAGAAAGATACAAAGAAGTGGCAAAACAAAGGGAGCTACAGATACCATTCCAAACTGACATGTAAGCCTTATGGTAAAAAGAAAGCAAACTAGTAACTAACCTGTAAATTCAGGAATGCAACATGAATTTATGTAACATTATCTTCCTAGTACCCATCCAATTCCTTGAAATTACAACAGCCTCCCATAAAAATAAAAGCTGGCTTTTCCTTACAACTTTTCAAATAGTTTAATCAGAAAAGCAAAGGCTACATACCTTATATCTTTTTAATTTTTGGTTCTCTTCTTCAATTAACATCTGGTATTTTGCAACTTCTGATTGTATAGAACTTAACATATTACTACTCTGATCTGTATCCATAGGCTCCTCCTTCCACAAAACAGAAAAGGTTAAATCGATGATGTTACTGCATTTTTTTCTCCAATTAAAATAAGTCTTGTCTTAAGAGTATTTCTGTCACAGAAAGAGTCAGGTTTGCTTACAGTTATAGGATCATTCAAGGAATTTCCACAGTTGGTTATAAGCAGATTAGCTCAGGTACTAGGAAAAGAATAGCTCCTCTACCACAGCAAATTAGTCAAGACAGCCACAATGACACAGCCCTACTGTACTGAAGTGCTCAAATTAGCTCATTCAGAACTAAGC
Source organism: Elanus axillaris (assembly GCA_026212715.1). Lineage (NCBI taxonomy): Eukaryota > Metazoa > Chordata > Aves > Accipitriformes > Accipitridae > Elanus > Elanus axillaris. The sequence continues at coordinate 21,795,232 of JANZLQ010000095.1, forward strand.
AGAGCTGCATCACTGTACTCACACAGCACTGCATTGCGCAGGACAGATATGTAGTAATCCTTCCCTGCTTTTTTAGTGATACTCTATTTGGAGCAAGGAAAGAAGGAACAATAAAGCAAAGACGCAGAACTGATATCAAAGAACTACTCGAGTAACTTAAATACCATTACCTACCTCTGCAAGTTGCTGCTGTAATTCTGCAATCCTCTGCTCGTATATCATCTTCCTGTCAGATACAATAGCCATCAAGTTAAACCTTATCTCACCCTCACTGTATCTAGATGAGGAACAAAGCAAAAACCAAAAGAAACAATAAAATCCACTTTCAAAATTAACATGACAACTCAAAAACCTCCTCCACCATTTCATTATAAGGGAATGCATTTTGTGGAAAAATATCTAAATGACCTATTAAATTAAGCTGTGCTACAGATTAATTTTGCCATGAAATAAAATCAGACCTCATGAGCTCTATCCAATACATAACTCCTAATAACCTCCTCTCCCAACATATTACTATTCCTGTTTGTGGTCACAAAAAAATAAGTATTGAAACTGTCCAAAAAAGAAAACAAAACATGATATAGTTGACAACAACTCTTGCACAAGACTGCTGCACACAATAGTTTTTAATTTCTCATTACTGCTACTTGTTAGAAAACATCACAGACTTCTTCATTCAATGCGAAATGTACATTCAACAATTAGACTAGCAGGCATTTCAGAGTTTAAATTCTCCAAGTAAGATCTGGTAGTAATGTTTTGCTTATCAAAAAAGACTTCAAGTAAAAGACTTTGGAAATTATTTTCTAAAAATGGTATAAAATCAACTTTTTTTCTAACATGTTCAGGGCTGCAGTTCAGGGTCAGAGCTAAGAAGCAAGAAAACTTCTATAGTGTGTTTTTCTAGCTTAAATTTCTAAAACAAGCTACATACCTAACAAAAACTTGTTCTCTGTAAATACCAGCTATATGGATATTATCTGGTATTTTCAATTATAAGCACACACCCAAACTTTATCCATGGTAATGCCAACCTTCATTTTCACTCACAAAGACCTACAGCTGTCTAGCAGAGTTCATAATCTTGCTCTGCCTTTTTCAGAGTACTAGTAGGATCTCTCTTCACTTCAGATACCTACTTCAATTAACCATACAGGAACACAGCGTATTTGAGACTTATCTATCATCACATTTGGATCATGTTGGGCAATAGGTTCTGAAGTCACACAGTGATATGCACATAAAAATGATGCATAAGTGCCATTCCTTAGAAATTCAGTTGATAGCCTTTAAATTGAAGGAAATTAAGAATAAGGATTTTTAAACATATAAAAGGTGCTACATTTTAAAAGCATCACGACCATTTACTTTTGTATACGTTTCTCTATGACGGGCCGTACAGCACTGATCCAGTCATCTTGATTGCATGCACCTAAAAAAAACACAAAAAAAATTAATCATCTTTGCAAAATTTATTGCTAATGCAAGACTTGTATACTTCAGGTTTATGTAGCAACTTCAGAGTATGTAACAAGTTTTTTCTTGCCAACTGCAGTCTCAAATTACTTAGGTGATTTTTTTTTTAGTCGGTGGAAAACACATTTTTTTAATAACAATATTTAGATAATGTACTGCCAAAGCAATGGAACAAAACCAAATTTTAAGGGCATAAGCATCTAAAGTTTATTGTCCTGATAACAAGAAACAACATGGGGGGAAGTATGTAAGATTTTTATGATAAAGGAAATTAGTAAGTATCACAACATAAAAGTAGACAGCAAAAGAAAAAAGTATGAATAGTTACAGCTGCTCCATTTAGACAAAATAGAGTTAATACTATGTAGATGCAATACAATGTTAAACAGTCGGACACAAAAAAAATAAATTATTTATGATAGATAACTTGATTTTAAGATAAACAAGAGAATAGCTAAAGGTAATTTTGTAAGTTAATAATGACTCTTTAACAATTTCAAGACCTTAAAGCAAATGAAGAGACTCATGATCTTGTGACCATAAAACTTATGTTAACTGGTAGGTCTGCAGACAGTGTGGCGTCTCTAGCCAGACTAAAGATGAAATTTGGTAGCAAGCCATTACTCAGCCTAAAAATAAATACAACTATCAAGAAAATTGGGAAAACACATACTGATTATATCAGATTCAAAAGAAAGTGCAGACACATGATAGGCACTGTGAAACTTTTCAAGACACAAGATGGCACACATACCTCAAGTTAAGAAAGATTACAAGACAAAACAGGAACAAGCCTTACAGAGAATTAAACTACGCTAGAAGTAGCTTTTTTTTAAACCACTGGGATAATATTTGCTATCTAAGAAGAAAAAGGGCAGCTTGAAAACACTAGCCACATAATGTATAAAAAGTCAGTTGTATACATGCTCCCACAGAAGAAAAACAATAAAATAAACAGTTTATAATCAACCTGGAAAAAAAATAGCTTTGAAAACATGATATGGGAACTGTCTTGGATGACAATACCACAAAAAGGAAGATGTGGGGAAAAATACCAGCAAAAGGAATTGCACACTATCAGTAAGGAAAGCCAAAAATATTACATAGTTTTACCAGGTTTTGTTAGAGACAGCACAGAACAACAACATATTTCCTCAGGTGAGGAGACCAAACATCCACAGGAAGTGGGTTATATAAATTTCTCTCTTGCAGCAAAACTGTTAAGGTATTAGAAGCCCACTGGATTGCATGGCCAGTTCATTTGAATACTGAATGAAAGGAGAGAATCAAACGTGGAGGAAGCAGGAAGAAAATTACTTTTTCAGCCCAACAAAAATAAAACAATATAAATGACTGCAAAGAAGTACGAGCCTTTTTTTTATTTTAATAACTAACTTGGTTTGATCCTGCAACATACAACCAATTTGTTGCAATAAGCTATTGTTAAAATGAACCATGTTCAGGAAAAATACAGAATATTACCTAAATCAATTGGTCCTTCCCTTAGGCCATCCAGTTCATATAGCCGTCCATTAACAGGAACATAGCTTACAAAGTGAAAGGCATCTTCTTCTTTTGCTGAAGACTTTGCATCAAATTCAAACATCTGTTGTCTGCAAAGAAAATTTTTAAAAAATCTGAGATGAAAAAGAATTTGCTGAAATTCTGCCTAGATTTAAAACATGTGTTACCTGGCAAAACTGTTGTGAACTTGCCGAATCACTTCCGAGTTACTTAGTGCTAAACCTTTCATCTGAAAGTAAGTAACAAAATTAAATTGAAAGCCAACCTACATATAACACTATAATACTTAAAATACAGAAAATAGTAGGCACTTACCGCAGCATCAAAACTTTGTGAAAATTCTTTAAATTCTGACAGAGTCTCTCCTAGATGGATATCTTGATGAACACAATTTAATAGCACACTTACTATGGCTTGAGTAGCACAAGCATTATTAATTACCTAGAAAAAAAGTGTTGAGAATTTGTTCAGCACTGATGATAAAAAAATTTAATTCAAGCTGTGCAACATTTTTTATTACACACACTTTCCATGCCGATTTACATTAGAGCTTCAATCTAAAACAGGCAGCAAATCTAGTTCTGAGTAGCCACAGAAAATCTGTGCTGCAGGAGATTAACAAAATGAACAGTGGATGGCTGTCACATACGATTCATTGATAAAAATCTCACCTCTACTTAGAAACTGTCATTCTACTGCCTCATCAGCTCCCTTAGATGATTAATAAAGGACACAGAAGAAATACAGGAACCCTCTGATCTAAGCGGAAAGACAAAGTACTATTCAAAGCAAGCTACCCAAATTACTTTTTTTTTTTTTTTAAAGACCTTATATAAAAGTCAACTCTCCCAAAGAGAATGTCCTTCAAATAATCAGAATTCCTACGAGGTATAGGAGCTCAGAAAAATATCTGGGGCAATAAAGCACATTATGGAACCTAGAATTTTTATTAAAAGGTTGCGCTGAACAAAAAATTTCAAATATCCTAGGGATAAACTAATAAAATTCAGATGTGTTCCAAGATGTAAAGATTTATTTAAATGATGGTTTGCTGAGTAAGCCATACAAGTTTTAGATTTTTCACTTTTCTTAATTTACAATGTACCTATCCTTTTCAACCTAGCATTTAAGTTAATAGTTTGTGTGACACTGTTCCTTAAGTGTTAAATGTTCCATTTTTAGCAAGTATAAACAAACTGCTTCATATTGCAGCTATGTCTTTAATGTTGCTTTGTAATACCCAAACTACAGTATTTAAAGAGAGAGACTACAAGGATTATTATATATAAACTGAGACTTAATTAAAAGTACAGTAATCAAATGGTGTAAGGCCATAATACAAGAAAGACTTCATATTAGCAGGTTTTTCTCAGTGAGCTATAGGCTAGGAAGAATAATGTATCTTCAGTCTATGAGACTATTTTGCATTTGAAAATGCTACTTAAACCTTAGGACTGGAAGAGAGGAGGTTGATTTTGTATTTAAAAAATGAAAATTATTTCAGGGCTGTGAATGCGAAACCACTTCCAACAAGAAAGGAAAAAAAAAGAGAAAAAACAACCAACCTATTTTAGAAAGCTAGTCCTTAACAAAGGAAAATCTGCTATGTTAATACGGTAAGCCACAAAGGAAAATCTGCTATATTAATACGGTAAGCCACAGCATATATTAATTTTCTATACTTCAGAGTGTTCTCAGTTCAGATTATGTCTGTATAGTGCAGATGATAAATAATAAAGCACTTCTTTTAAGAAAAATACAATCTAGTTGACTTCCTTGATTACAATTTCAGTCAACTACACATGTGAAATAGATTACAGCAACTGAAACTCAAACTGCAGGTACTCGAGCTAAAGGCTAGAGTTCACAAAGTTACAAAATAAAAGACATAGAAGGAAAATGCATCAAAGGCAGTGAAATAATGAAGAGCACTAGAAAAATTTAATCCCACAGACTACTAGAATGACATAATTTGAGAGAATTAATACTATAATGTAGGAAAAGGAACCAAGAACTAAAGATTCTCTGTGGTTATGACTAAAGAATGGTATGAGAGGCAGTTGTAAAAGTAGCACTAGGATGATGACAGTAGGAAGATCCTAAGTGGATCAGAGTGGGCTAACCTGAAGCAGTGGTTACAAACATTGTAATTAAGCTGATGGAGAAAGGAGAAGAATGGTAGACACCTGTGGCAAAGAACTATTAGAACAGTGCTATTACAATGAAGGCAGGGTCACTACAGCAAACTTGACTTGTTAAATGATAATACAGAACATTATAGGGAGAGACAGCACTAAGTGCTAACTATTCTTACTGAAAAATCAAGATGGAATATTCAGTTGTTCTGGCAGACTGCTAACCCAATAATAGCTTCAGAAAAAGGGAAGGGAAGTTAAGAGAGATTTTGTGCCTAGAGGCAAGATCAACACAGAAACTGTGTCGAACCAGCGGGATACAGGAGCTTTAAACAGCAAAAATAGGAGGAAAAATTAAACTTAGTGGGGAATTTGTGGTCTCATTAAATATTTGTCTTTCAGCATAAATATATTTTTGTATTCTAACTACAGTATGAGGAGTCTGTTTAAGTATGTAAGGACCAAGCTAAACAATCTTGTCCTACTGCTAGAGAACAATATGCAACAAATGCAGATCTTAGACCAGTGATCCCCAGATGTTGAAATGGAAATACATTATAGAACTACAAATACTCTTCAGCAAGTGAGAAGCAGGAAGTAAGGAAAAGGCAGCAAGAATAGTCCTGCAGCAGAGTAAAAAGCAAGTGCAGCTGATACACATAAAAGGACAGTGTGCTCCTAGACCTAGATGACATGACAGAACTACCAAGATGGAAGAAGGAGGTACCTAGCTAGTGGTAGTTAATGGACAGGGTAAAAAGCAGAGAATAAGGAGGTGGTGATTGCACTACCATACGTAGACGAGTGCAAGTTTTGTCACACACCCACTCCAGCGCTGCTATACACACATAAGCTGTTGAGTCCTTCGAGAAAGAAATTGGTCAGGATACCCATCTACCCTAATTTCCAATGTATCTCTTACTTAAGATGTCTCAGCACTGGCAGAAAACATTTTCTGCATTTAGATAGCATTACAATACATGCAGGTTGTCCCAGAAGATTTTTACTTTGACTTGAGGAAACTTAAGAGGATTTTCTATATTTGTCCAGAAATACCAACATTTGCCTGTATATTTCTGCCCAGGAAGTCCTGGTGAGATATTTGATTGATCAATATTCAAGACTCCAACTTAAAGCAGATAGCCATATATGAAAGATTTTGCTAGCAAAGCTACAAGGTGTATTTAATACTTGAAAGACAGTAATAATATATATACAGATATATATGCACATTAGGGAGATGATTTCAAAAAACCCAAGAAGACTGACACATCACCAAGTGAAGCTTAGCTTAAAACAAAGGAACCACTTGAATAGGCTACTCTGGTACACTCTTCAATTAAGGTGCGTAACTTACATCCCAATGTTACAAATCAGTTGGCTTCACAAAGCTCAAAATGAAAAATTCAGCATTAGGACAAAGAACCAAAACTTATTCTTGTTTAAAAAACTCTAATTTTATTCATTTATTTCTATTCCTTTGGAATAAAGGTATAATCTTCCTATATTTATATTCAATTACTGAAAAATCTCTTTCTGACTTTGAGTACATGTGTTTCAAGTTCGTTTTACTTCTTGTAAGTTGTTATCCCAAGTTTAGCTTTAGCAAGGATATCTAGTCTATCTTAATGTTACCAAAGCTGGAAACATCAAAAATTTTGATTTTGAAATCAACTGAAGTATTGGAAGTGTTAAAAAAAAAAACCCAGAACATATAATGTGCTTCCATTAGTGGCACAAAGATAATAACAAAACATTGGTGTTTAGTTAACAGTATCATTTAGAAGATCCTCCTTCTGAAGGTATACAGATTTTATTCACAAATAATGAAGTCAGTGTTTTATTATCACAATTGTAATGTTCTGTCATCACAATGCAGCATGAAAACGGCATAAAACAAACGTATGATACCAACACTTCAGTAATAAAACCTGAAGAAGTTATTAAACTAAAAAATTTTAATACATAAGTCTGCAACAATGGCATTCTTTTTTGTCAAGAGACATTTCCATTTCTGCAGTGATCAGCACAAAATACAGCTATTCAGAACAGTGCTGAAGATAGCTGAATACATTGAGTGTTACAAACGTGTAGCTACTGTGTGTAAAAATAACAGCAAGGGCCTACTTAAGCAACACAGAAACCAGGAAATTCAGAGTTAAGGCTGAAATTGTATCCTTAACTCACCTCATTGTGCCTAGGTATCCTAGCTCAAAGGGTATGTAAGATCATCCAGAGTTCTGTGGCCTCAAATAGAGGACCAAATCATACCTAGGCATAACAGGGAGGCCAAATTTAACATGAGTGCACATAGAAGTGACCATTAAAAAAAAAATCCTTTAATATGCATGCATATTAGACTTTAAAATTCAACCCCCCACCATACTTGTGATTCAACTTTGAGCAAGATCTTGTTGTCATCTGGAATTCAACTACAACATTGCTGTGAAAGTAGGTATGAATAAAATGTGAGCATCACAAGCTTCTTGTCAAAATTGTGTTTGCTTGCAACTTTAAAGATGTTTTGCTAGACAGTTTGAGAGCTATAGCCTTTTACATTTAACTAAAGTTCCCCCCTCCCAAAATGAAACAATTTTTAAGATGGAACACTTAATTAAAATGTAACAGAAATAGAGCCATGCTGTAATAGCATAATTTATTTCCCATACTAAGTTGTTGTTACATATTAACAGTTACTTAATCTTGCTCATACAGGATTCAGAATGACACTTAAAAACTTCTCTACAGTATACCAGATCTTTTTAGATGGTAACATTTTAAAGAAGAAAATGTATGGGAAAGGAAAGCGAGCCAAAGACTTGAGATTTTTAGGGCTCCAGTGTCATGCTGGTTTTGACGATACAGATGAAAAGACCAATAATCTTAAATGGCATAAAAACTGTGCTAACCCAGAAAACAAATTTGTATTTGTTCTGGGTTTCTAGTTTACAAATGAACATATGGTTATTTTACTCATCACTTTTGTAATTAAGATAAAATAAAATTGACATCTGAAAAAGATTCATGAAAGATAACAAAACCTCATCCTCAGAGCCACCATAAAATTGGACTTAAAACATGCATAGAGAAAAAAAGGCATATGAGCCCAGCTGCATGATAGCTGGGAGGAGTCGCTATTTTACAATAGAAATATTTAATATTAATGCTTGTCTCCCCTTGTGCTCCTGGGTGACTCAGAAGGATTCACAGACTGCAGTTTCAAGAAATGCAACAACCTCAGCACTACTATAAAGAAACTTGTGTTCTCTCTCTCACTTACCTTTTACCAGCTTTGGCCTGTACAGACTTACTGAACAAATAGATCTCATAATGTGGCAGGAGACCAGCCCAGAAAATACACATAGAGAATCTACAGAAAACTGCTGGCTGATGAGCTGCACTAGCTCATGGAAGTTCAATGAGCAGCTGAGCCATTGCAAGAGAGGAACAGAACTATGCAGTCAAAAGGAGACAGGTTGGGAGGACCAAGACATCCTGCTCTCATCATCAGCAAATCATCAGATCAGGCATTTCCTTGCAAAAACACTATCAGTCCTCAAAATGTAGCTTGTCAAGTTGGATCTCTAAGGTTAACTTCCGCCAATGAGAAAGTCACCAGAGCTAAACTGGTATTTACAAATCCCCCCAAAACATCAAAACCAGTTTTCTTGAGCTTATCTGTTGACTTTTAATTTTAATTTCTTTGTGAGCATTTCACTAGTTGTTAAGTCACAATACCTCAGTCCAGGCAAAACTGAACTCACATGAAACACGAGCATAAATATGTCTACAGGAAACATTTTGATTTTGCTAAGCCACTGCACTTGATTAACAGGCAACACTAAAAAATTAAAAGGCTATTCTAATTTTATACTCTTTAAAAGTTACTTTTGAAACATATATTCCATGCCATCAAGTGGCATAACTAGGTACTACTGTTTTAAAACTGAACACTTCTAGAAATGGCTTTCCATGCTGAAGTTAATGAATTCCTAAGAGTCACTCCAGCACACCTTCCTTAAAGGCAGCAGGTGAAGGAGAGTGAAGACTACAAAGTTCCTACACCTCTACAAAGAGATTTCAGGCTTAAGAAAACAGTAATATAAATGCTTCAAAGAAAGCTACAAAATAAAGATGACTTTTCATTGTTAGCCTTTAATTTTCTGGTTTTGTTAGCAAGTCTAACATTATCCAAATTTTCTGATGTACCTTCTGCAATCCCAACTTGAAGCTCAACAAAGCTCCTCTTCACTACTTGCTTTTAAACACAGTGTCATGCTTTAAAAATGGAAGTGGAGAACAGAGAGGGAAAAAAAGCAAAAGAAGTAGAGCAAGCAGACAAATGCTTTGAAACCTTTCAGCATCCAAAAGAACAGCAATTCTGGGAGAACCTCATCTACTCACAGGAAACAAGAAAGATGAAATCCCTTGAGTAAGGGTAAATCTGCCTTAATCTTAAAAAAAAAAGTCTCTAGATTCCCATCAGAATAGTTTCCTCCTGCCACATCGCTACCTTTTGAGAGTTATATCAAGGATTTTCCCTGAGGTTCTTTTCATCAAGGCTATTCTGTAGCCACAGCCTACTGATCACTAACAGTATGCTTGATTAGGTAGAAATCACAACCTAAACCAGTGTCTATCAGCCCTATCAAACTATAAAGACATTTGGCAAACTACTGCTGATCATTGTATCATGAGAATGGTGGACACTGCTTGGCAGGATTCAAGAGCTGCAGAAGGGGAAGAATGAATAAAACAGTATTAAAAAAGACCAAGGAATAAAGTCATCCACAATAACAGGAAACAGCAAGGTGATTATAAAAGAAACAATTAAAGATCATTATCTGCAAAACAGAAGCACATGTACAGAGTAGCCAGGAGAGCTATAGATATACCTAATGTTTCCATTGTTTTCCATATTTCTATATTTTTAGCTAGAAGTATGTGGAGACTTGTTTATATCCTGAAATTTACATACAAGGACAGTATTAGCCTAGAGTTATACTGCCCTGGCTGCAGAGCATTTGAGAAAACACAAGAAATAAAAAACAGACTAAACCAAAAATTTCTTCCTAGAATTTGTTGAAAGTGGTTTCAAAAAAATAATTTGCTCATTCTGCTGAGAACATTTACCATGTAATTATTGCACAGACAAGTTAGTTACTCTTATAGGAGAGGGCTGACAAATAAGCAAGAGCTTCACTCTTCCATACCTGATGATAATTTTGTCTGACTCGACAGATCAAACTGGTCTGCTTTGTTAATCATCTTTTAATACACAGTTCCTATTCTCACAGAATTTTCTAAAGTTATTTCATCTCGTAAAATATTAATTTTTGTGTGCATACTAACAAAAACATAGTTTATTTTTTGGTATTAAAAGCTCTGTTTCATGACATATCTAAGAAAAAAACTGAACTTGCCTTACCTGTTTCGCAAAAAATATTGTATCCAGTCTGGAATCCTGAACAACAGAACCTGCTGGTTCCTCTCCAGGCTGCCACTTGAAGAGGAAAATCAGCCCATGTACTGGCCTAAAAAATAAAATTGATAGGAAAAAAAAAAATCACTTGTACTGATGAAAACTATCAAAGCCAGGAATCTCTACTATAATTTAACTGCATGCTGGTACAGTAATTCTGTTTTTTATTTCTTTCTAAACATAGGGAATTTGCACTGAAATTTTCAGATGTGGTATTTAACTAGGCAGAACATACTTCAGGCTTCTTACTGTATATGCTAAACAATCCCAATCTGAATTAGCATTTAGTGAGTAATTTTCAGGTCAGGACCAGTTTTCCTGGTTACTGTAACTATTACAGCTATGCAACACTCGTCTGAATTTTGTTAGTAATAAATTGCTATCAAAACATTTGTCAATCACACAAGAGCTGGAACTAAAGTTTCAGTAATCCTTTTAGGCATAAATGAAATGTTCAAAAAGGAGTTCTCATGAAACTTAACTGAGAGAGAGAACTCAAAGCATGAAGAGAAACCCAGTTTTCTCTTCTACTAAAATTGTGTCTTGCTTTTCAGACTGCATGTTTTGCATAGTAAGCAGCTTCTACTGCATGTTGCACTGTATTTAGTACTCCCATAAACCAAAAATTTGTTAGTAAAGGATACAATTCTTACAAAATCTACAGCTACATTAAACCAAAACCTTATTCATCACATCAACCTGAATTTAGGGTCATTGCCACAAAAATGCCATAAAAGGTTTACCTACAAAAGGTACTGTACTGCATAAGAAACTTTTCCTAAGCTCTGGCCAGAAGTCTGAGATGTCTTTTTAAACAGTGGGTCCACTGAGGGAATTTGAAAAATGCTACATGTTATTATACTTTTTAACTCCTAGTGTTTAAGTTAAAATACTGTATGTGTGCATGGGAAGGAAGCAAGCTGGCTGTCACTCAAGATTAGAAAGATATACATCTGACAGCACAAGCAAGCAAAGCTGTTACTTTATGAACAAAACAAGTAATGTTGTGATGAAGTATCATATGAAGTATATAGTGCAGGCAGCAAATTACTTCTCGAGTAACATTTCTGCCATTCAGGTGTCACCTGTCAAGTATCTTCAGTTAGACAAAAATTCTAAAACTACATCTTCTTTACCAATTGCTACATCCTCTGAAAGATTAATTATACAAGCGTAGGATATCTGCACAGGAACAGAGTATGGTCTGGGTTAGATGACATTTTCTTTATAAAAACCTGTATGTGAACACGGATAACAAAGCATCATGGACAAAATGGTAAAAGACTAGTATCGCCTAATGAGGGCCGAACTGTTCCACATGGTATCAATCATTGTCAGTTGTAACAAGACTGTTTGCCTTCACATACGTGTGGAAGTGGTTCTGCAGGAAAAACGAGTTACAAATGCATGTAAGTACAGTAAATTAATTTATTTAAGGCAACAGATGCAATATCATGTTATGTGAGAAGGGAGATGAGGCAAGGAGCAGAAGTTTGTCAAAGAGTTTATCAAAGAATATAATGCAAGCCAGTGGAAAAAAAATCACTAGAAATCTATTTTCACATTCTAGCTGCTATTAGCAGCTTTCCAAACCCAGAAAAGCTACATTAAGTAGCATTAACAAAAAGCGATTTAATTGCCATTAAATCAAAATCCTAATGAAATTCTGCAGAAACTGAAAACAAAACAAACCAACTAACCAAAGCAAACAAACAAAAAACTACCACCAAAAAGCCACCTGAGTTTAGTACACATTCTTTCAGCGACTTCAGACAAATGTGAATAAAACCCATGCAGATTAGAAAAGTGCCTTACTTCAATTTTTCAAAGTTCTCTGGTTCCAAACTCCATATTTCTTCAACTTGTGCTCCTCTACAACCTGAAACAAGGAAAGATACAGGTTTGTTCAACTACCCCATTTAAAAGGGACACAGCCAGTAAAGACAGACACTATGAAAAGATGAAAGAACTATAGTAACATTTACAACTTGTATGTCCAGGTCATGGAAAAGTCCATTTACAGGCTTTAATGCACCTTCACTACAAATGCAGACAAGACAAGTCAAGAGAAATTATTTCAGGAATTTCTCCTGTGTATGGTGGTGATGTCTTTATAACACAGCTGCATTTAAAAAAGAAGATTAACATGTCTTTCATCACCTCATGTCCTTTGCTGCTTTTAAAAACATTGTCAGCTACTCCAAAGCAGAACTTAAAAACACCTAGCTCAGGAAAAAAGGCCCATATTAGTAGACTGAAAGTACCATAAACAATACACTCAAGCAAGACATTCCCGTAAGACAGAGCCCAAAAATTTCAAATACTTACTATGTGAAAGATCAATCTATTAGTTCAATAGAAACTCAAAAGGAGAAGCATGCCTGGTCTTCACTTGTGAGAAAAAGTCATGACAGAAATTATAAATCAACATAACCTAGCGTAAAATCATTTTGCTTCTTTGGCCAAAATCCTGTGCAGGCTTCTCTGTTGTTATAAACATACGAGCACAGTATCACCAACAAAATTAAACGCAACTCAACATAAAATTTAATACTCTAAAAGCCAAAGCAGCCCCTTCCAGGCTACCCTGCCTACTGCCAAGCACCACAGCTCAGAGTGCTCGCAGCCCTTTCCCGTCCGTAATGTCCTTTCTCCTGGAGGCTCTGCAACCGAGTCAGGGACACGCGACTCAAACACGGATCTAGCCCTTTGCAAGCGCTGGCACTCTCCCCTACGCAGCATGCGCTTATCAAGCTCTCCGGCAGAAACTAAGTGCGCTCTGGGCGATAGGACAGGCTCCCCTGCACCGCCCGCCCTGCCACTGGGCACCCACTGCCCTGAAACCGGCAACACCCGGGCCGCGGCGGGGCCCTCGCAGCTCCCCTCCGCCGAGAGGTCGGCCGCTGCCCGCGGGGCGTTCGTGCGGGCTGCTGGGAAGCGCCAGGGCGACCCGGGGCCGGGGCAGCCGCGCAGAGGTCACGAGAAGCGCGTTCATGCTCACTCGCGTCCGCTCACCGCCACGCTGCCGGCTTCCACGGCAGCGGCTTTCGCGGCGCTCCCGCGCCCCTGCGGCACCGCTCGCTCCGCCGGCACCGGCTGGCGCGGCGCGCCGGGCCTCGGCCCGAGCCTCCCCTC
>JANZLQ010000095.1:21809086-21915350 GCA_026212715.1 Elanus axillaris
TGGGCGGCCCCGCCGCAGGCACCCCCCCTCCGGCAGCTCGGGGGCGCTCCGCCGGAGGGCAGGACCCGCGACCGCCCCGCCGCCGGCCGGCCCCTTCCCTCGCCCCGGGGTTACCGGTGGATTCCTCCACACGCTCCCTCCCCGCGCTGACGCCCCTGGCTAACACACACACATACGCAAAAAAAAAAAAAAAAAAAGCCCGCTCCTCGGCGCCCTGCGCCCGGCTGCATCCTCCGCTCCTCTCCCCCCGGGGCCGGCGCAAGCGCTGCTCGCACCGGACGGCGGCTCCTGGAGCGGCGGGAGCCCTTCCCAGCCCTCCCGTCGGGGCCCCGCGCCCTCCGCCAGGAAAGCGGGCAGCACCCCGCGGACGCGGCGGGCGGGCCGGTCTTGCATCCACGCAGGAACAGCCGCGGCCACCGGCGGGGCCAGGGCCTCAGAGCCCCCACCCCTCCTCCTCCCCCGCCTGCCCGCCGGCGCGACCCCGGCCGCACTCCCGCTTCTCCCTCACCGAAGCCCTTGATGAGCTCCGTAAAGACGCCCGGGTCGCTCTCCATAAGGCACCACTCGCCGGCGCTGCTGCCTCCCGACATGATGGCGGCGGCGGCCCGCGCGCTCCCCCAGGCTGGGCGCCGCCGCCGGCCGGTTAAGGCGCGAGGCCGAGGCACGCCGCTCCCTTCCCGGCAGGCCCCGCGGCCCACGCCGCGCCTGTCATCTCTATGGTGAGGCGGGGCGGGCGCAGGAAACGGCAGCGGCGACTGGATCCGGGGCAGCTGCCCGCTGCCGGCGGCCGCACCGCCCGGGCCGCGGAGGGGCGGTGCCGCCGCCCTGCGGCTCCGCTCCTGTGTCGGCGGAGGGGCGGTGGCGGGAGGAGGCGCCCTGCGCCGCGGCAGGAAGCGGCTCCGGCTGGGCGGCGTGGCTCCATCCGGGCACTGGGGTGCGGCGGCGGGGGTTGGTGGGTGCGGCCCCATCCGGGTCCCGGCGATGCTGTCAGGGCGCCGGTGGGGCGGGGCTGGGCTGCGGGAGACGCGGAGGCTCCGGCCGCCGGAGCGGGACCCGCCCTGCCTGTCCCGCGCGCCCGCAGCCGGCTCCGCTACCGCCCGCCGATCCGGGGTGCCCTCCCCTCGCCATCGCCTGACGCCGCCGCAGCTCCCTGGGGCTGCGCCACCGCTCGGCGCCGGAGGCCGCGCTGGCCCGGGCAGGCCCTGCCCCGCGGCCCCTCCCAGGCCGCGGCCTCGCAGGCAAGTCGCGCCTCCCGGGGGAGCGCTGAGGGCGGGGGAAGCGGGCTGACCGGCCCCAGCCGGGTGGCCGGGGAGCGCGGCGGGGATGTGGGCGCCCCCTCGGCGTTAGCCCCGGCGGGGAGCGGGCGTGGATGTTGGAGGAATGCCGAGAGGCCGTCTCTTGTAAATGGCCACCTCCTCCGTGGCACCTGGGCGTCGGAAACCCCGTGAGGGGATTAAAGGGCCCGTCGCGGGGGGGAGGTACGCGTCCGCTATGCCGTCGCTTGTGTTTATTGTCTTTGTAGAAGCTGACGGCTACGCTCACAGGTTTTCGGGTATCAACTTTAGATGCTTTTTCCTCCTAATTTTGCTCTATGTCAGCTAAGCTACCTTTCCTCTCCAGTCAATAAATATTCTTAAGCAAATAGACCTTGAAGCAAATTCTGTCGTAGAATATTTTTGAGCAAGCGTGTGGTTCGTAGTCTGGTATCTCCCGTACTGTCATCACGCTGGTGATCGTGCCATTGGTGACTTGGGAAACGTTATCCTAGCGTTCCTGTTTACATAGAGATGCTTATTTTCTGAAGGACACTGGCTTAACGTTGTTGCCAGAACTCTGCTGTAGTGCAGGTGTATTTTGTTAGAACCGTAGCTCAGTGCGATTGTTATAGTCTCCCTGCTTAATGAACGAGAAAACAGTCTTTTATAATCTTTGGTTTAATGCTTATACAAGGTTTTGAGAGCAGAGTAGGAGAATGCAGTTCCTTACAAAACAAAGTGTATATGGTTTTGAAGTACTTGAAGACAATTTGAAGTGTCTTTGATCTTTGTCTGTGATCTTTTTTCATAAAAGATCTGGCTCAAGCAAAGTCTGATTCCATATGTTTTCACTACAAAGCTTGATTCATCATTGTTAACATGGCAGTTAAATTTAAGAACTTAAGTTAGAGCATGTAGCTCTATTAAAGCTTTGTGCTTTTGTATTTTTTTTCATACGTACCTGAAACTTGCACTGTAAGACATTTTATTTCTTAGGAAAACTAGGGGTGAACTGCAAAAGTCATAGAAAATAACAGAGGTTATCTTAAAAAACTAAGTTGTGTTATGGTACAGCAACATAAAGATACTGACTTACCAATCCAGGTGTAAGTACCGTATTATAGGCTGTTTCAGACCAGTCAAAGCCATATTTTACTTATAGGTTAATTTATATGGTGTTTGAAATATAAAAAAAATTCACTTGGTGTTTTTTCTCTTTCATTAATAATACTGGTGAGCAACCCTGAGTTTTAGTTCAGGAATTTTTGTTATAAAGTAGCTAGTCTGTGACTTTCAAGGCTTTTCACACTGCTGTTTGCATTCAAGTAGCTCAGAAATTCAAAATGCCTATGGAGCCAGAATATAATTGATAAATCCTCCATTACTGAAATTCAAGTTCACTGCTGCAGCTCAGCAGATGAAGAGTAGGGTTATGGCAAAGCATGTGTTAAGTGTGTATTTGCATTTATCCATCTGCAAGGGTGAAAGTTGTCTGTGTTGTATGGCTGTTAAAGGAGGAAATAAGCTTGAAGTGTGGGCAGTGGAGAGGCACTGGTTGAAAGAAGGGAGTAGCTTTGGGAGTTTCTGAGGTTGAAATATAAAACAGGAGTTAGAAACGGCCAACATGATTTAAATAGTTCAGCACTGAATAAGTGCTTTTCCAGGAGATCCCTAGCAAAGTTTAAATTTGCTACTTTTAGTGTGGCTGTTTAGTAGTGAAATTACTGGTTTGGACCAGCTATTGCAGATTTCAAGGGTAATTTTTAAAATATAAATTTATTTTAAAGAATTTACAATTTGTATTAGGATCCAAAAAGATTATGGTTTTGAAGTTCTTTTTAAATCCCTAAGGCAGCAATAAGCCTTTTGAGATAAGTCTGTTTTGAATCGTAGAATGCTTATCAGAAAGCATAAATAACTTCATTAAAGGCCTCAGAAGACTCATGATAGGCATTTTTAATGGGATAAGTATTGCAGGTAATTCATCCCATTGTGAAATAATGTGTTCCATCTGAGAAGACAACTTTGAGGGCTGAATGAAAATGAAGCTTTACAAAAGGTGGAAATTGTAACAGCATCTGGTTTTGTAGCTCATAGTATGCTCCTAAGAAGGCGAATTAAAGAGCTATGCTTTAGAAAAACTAGAAGTGTACATTTGCAACTATCTTCTAAAATACAGGTTTGTCAGAAGCCTATGGATGCTAGCACATACTTGTTTTCAGTGCTATGGGTCCATACAAAAGCCTAGTCCATGAAAAGTAAATGTAAAAATTATCCATTATTAACCTGTGTAAGTTAGGTTTGTTATATGATATAATAGAGAAGTGCAGCAGGAAATCTTTTTTCTCTGATGGCTAGCTCTAAACTTCTTTAATACAATACAGTTAACATCACACTGCATATTCGCACATAACAGTGTGAACTGTTTGCCTTTTGGGATGATACCTTTGATGGAAATACTGATCTTGTGTTAGAGTGGTTTATAAAAAAATCTAGATTTCAAACCAGATAAATATTGATTGTAATTTTAGAAATGTTATAATTATTTTATTTAGGTTTTGTTTCCGTTCTCAACGTAGTGATGACAATGGTAGCTAATTTGTATTAGTGACTATAAAACTAAGCGTATGAGGACAAGTGATACTCTCCAAGTGAGAATTAAAATAAAATGGACATATTAAATGGAAACTGTGCAAATGGAAAAATGTAGGGGAAAACCTCTAAAATATTTAGAGTAGTGCTGGTATTTCTTAATATAATCAGCAAAGTAAGATCAGATATGTTTTGTTTAATCAGAAGCATGGTCCTTCCAGTGCAGTTTAAGTCTTAGTAATCCATAGGTGACCTTAAAGTTTTCCCATTAGTCTCATTTTAATGTAGTAATTATTGTTATAGCAGGGATATGAAAGATGCAGCAAGAAATTATTCTTAAGATTTCATATATATGGAGATCTTGTTACTCTCACATGATCCTTTATGTATCCCATTCTTATTTTTGCTGCAAAATAATGGTGTTTTTCAGTATCTTTCCACGTACCATTTTTTTCTGCTAAATAAAGTAATGGATGCTGATGGTGATTTCAGGATTTTTTGTTTGTTTTTTTTATGTTTTATTATGAAACATTGCCTACTGTTTAATGAAACCATCTAATTAAAATGTATTGAAATAAAACATACTTAGACATTAAAACATACTGATATGGTATTCATGTATGGCAAATACTAGCCTTGTTATTTTCAGTGTATTTCCATGCTTCAGATGTCAGTGAAAAAGTTGGCTCAGCTATGATGTATTTAAATTGGTTTGGCAGGAAACACAGAATATTTAAGCACTAAGAAAAATAGTTGGGCACTGGTGCTCTGAGTAATACAATGAAAGCTATTTCTTAGTTAATTTTTAACTGAAACTTGCATTTTTATACCAGGTATCAGCATACATTGTCTATTTTTATGATTTTAGCAGCATATAGAATGTAATGGGAGTACTGGTGATTATTTAATTCTGGATGCAGAAAGCACATCACTGCAGAAAGGCAAGAATGGAGGAAGGGTGCGTTTCTAGTTGCTTGCAGAGAAAGGAAAATTCTGTGTCAAACAGAAAGTAGGGAAGTTGTAAATCAGTGTGTTATGTACCTAAACTGGGGAAGAAAACTTCTGTCTACGTTAGTGACATTTATTTGTGTTAGCTTATCCTGGTAAATGAAGCAAAATGGCTTTTATCTCCACTACCCAAACAAGTATGTCAAAAGTAGATATCTGCAATACTTAAAAATTGTTAAATGGATTTCTTTGCAATGTCATTTGTGTGTGCTCAGACTGTAGTGTGCGCATATTTTAAGTTCTATATGCAGTTTGATGGAGTGGATTATTGGTGTGTTTTTTTTTAATAGGACCTCTTGGTGCTATTTAGTGGGTTTTTATTGTTTGGTGAGAACTGAGAAAACTGAATTTATTGTTGTCATATTAATATTTTGGAAGTAGTGATGATGATGCATTTTCTTCCCCTTACCCTGCTGATTTTATTTCACCTGCATTTATTTCAGTTTAAATGTTACAGCTTGAGTTTTGCCATGTTAGATGTTCTCCAAGTAAGAGCAGTGTTGTTGCCTCAAATAGTCCATCTGAACTCTTGCAACTCACTGTATAAATTTAAATACTGGAAAGACTGTGAATTGTGTTGATTTTTGCTTCTTAACCTGAAATGTAAAGCAGTACAGAATTTATTGTTATGTCTGTGTGTTTTCTTGGATCTCACTTGAAATGGTGGACTATCTGAGCTTGCAATAAAGATAATTTTTTCTTGAGCTATTGTCAGTTGTTAAAAAGCTGTTATCTAAGCTTCACTGAAACCTACCATATTTAAACTCTCAAACACTTCTGACTGAATGGTTTTTCAGTATTTTAGTTCTTTATTTTAGCATCACGTTTCTTCAGTTGGTCAGTATTACCAATTCTTTAGCAAAATAGGGTAGGGCAAGATGTGAGTTTTGAGCAGTTTACTATGCAATCCCAAAATCTAATTAAGAAAGAGGTGTAATATTTTAGTGGCAAAAAGGCATAACACCAGCCATGTTTTCTCTGTGCCACTTGTTGGGGTTAAGTAGTTTCTCTGTCGGTTTTAAGGAAATAAATATCACCATTTTAACTCAGAGATTTTTTTGTTTCTTTCCCCCTAACTGATATATATTATTGCACACTTAAGAGTATACTCTTATTAAATTTAGGAAGGAAAACTTACAAGTGTATAGATAAGATATATTTACTTTGCTAAGAAGTGATAAAAGAGTAGAGTTCAGAATAGTTCTTAATAAACTTTTATTATTCTTTCAACAGCCCTCTAGTAAGTGTTAACAATGGAGGACCAGGAAAACCAAGTGCAAATCCTCAGTGAAAAGCAGGTGCCTAATTCTGAAAGTGGTTATGTGTGGCATATCACCGATATGAATCGACTGCAACGTTTCTTGTGTTTTGGTTCAGAAGGTGGTACTTACTACGTCAAGGAGCAGAAGTTGGGCTTTGAAAATGCAGAGGCTTTAATAAGACTGATTGAAGAGGGTAGAGGTTGTGAAGTTGTTCAAGAAATAAAGACATTTAGTCAAGAAGGCAGAGCAGCAAAACAGGAGCCCCTGCTTTTTGCTCTTGCAGTTTGCTCGCAGTGTTCTGATGCAAAAACGAAACAAGCGGCATTTAAAGCTGTTCCTGAGGTGTGTTGCATACCAACTCATCTATTTACTTTCATCCAATTTAAAAAAGATCTGAAGGAAGGCATGAAATGTGGCATGTGGGGCCGTGCACTGAGGAAAGCTGTTGCAGATTGGTACAATGGAAAGAATGGCATGGCTGTTGCTTTAGCAGTTACAAAATATAAACAAAGAAGTGGTTGGTCTCATAAAGATCTTCTGAGGTTGTCCCACCTCAAACCTGCCAGTGAAGGTAATAAATTTTTATTTACCTGAAAATACTGTGCTTTAAACCTTTTACACTTACTGTGGAACTATTTTGGAAACCCAAGTACCATTGTAGAGTGATGATTTCTTAGTGATGGTATACTGTAAATTGCACCTTAAAACTCTGAGTGGTCATATCAGAAGTTGACCTGTTTATCTTCAAAGTCAACAGAATTTGTTCCTTCTATTTCTTCCTTATGTCAAGAGAAGATAAAATAATACTCTTCCCTCAATTTGTTCCTATTTGCTTGCAAATTATGAACTAATACTTTTGTTATTTGGGAAGATCTGTTCATTTCAAGTGTGTTAGGGTCCTTACTTCTAAGGAGAATAAGACTAATTAAAACTACTGCTCTAAGTTGTGTGTGGCTGACCTTTTTTATAGCTGGTTGGCAGGTCTGAAAATGAAACTTGCTAACTCATTTGCTTTCTAGAATGATAAATGCCAGTATAAAGACAGTAATCCAGCTTGGAAAATATTTTTCTTTTCAATAGGAATTGCTATAGTCACTAAATACATTACCAAAGGGTGGAAAGATGTCCAAGAGGGTTATAAAGACAAAGCAGTTTCTGCTGAGACTGAAAAACTCTTAAAGTATCTGGAGGCTGTGGAGAAAGTAAAGCGCACAAAAGATGAATTGGAAGTTACTCATTTAATAGAGGAATATGGCCTAGTTAGAGAGCATCTCTTGACAAACCATCTGAAATCTAAAGAGGTTGGTAAACTTCATTATCTTTGTATTCTCTTTAGAGTAACACTTTTCAGAGTCTTAAGTCTAGATATCCATAAAAAATAGCCCTTATGCTCTTTTTCACGGTATTTACCCAGGTAGCTAATTTAAAATAATGAAGACCTTCATATAACTCATACACTTATTTTAAAATACCTTTATTTAATGTACAGATGTCAGTGCTTTTAGTTTGGGAATCTTAACTTCTTTTTTGCCTTCTCTTTCTTTGGTCATAGGTTTGGAAGGCATTGCTGAAGGAGATGTCTATTTCTGTATTGTTGAGAAATTTAGGAAAGCTGACAGCAAATTCGGTGCTTGAACCAAGAGGTTCAGAAGTGGCAATAGTATGTGAAAGACTGAGAAATGAGAAACTGCTAAAAAAGGTAGGAACTTTTTCATAATCAGTGCCAGCCTTTGGGGCTTTTAATCTCTTCCTGAACTGTATTTCTTCAGGCAACCTCTTTACAAAATAAAAGGGATGTTCTTTGGAGGAAATGTGTAGTTTATTCTTTCAAAAAACTGCAGTGGAATACCTGCACCTTTATTTTACAACTTGTATTTATTATTTCTCATTTAATTTTTTTCCTCCTCTATTTCTGAAACTTTTCTACAAATTAAGTGTATTGACAACTAGGATCTTTACTTAAATTAGGGCTGTGGCAAGCTTTGCCTGTTGGGTTCATCCATTGCTTCTGAGTCTTGTAATTTAGAATCAGCGATACAAGCTTAAAAGGTGAATGGAAGTCACTCATGTAGGATCCATCCTAGGAAATGCATGAAGAAACTATCTTAGCAGGTAAGAGGAAATAGGACATGGAACAAGGAGACTTTCCCCTTTCAGATTACTTTACTATCCATCAAAGAGATAAGAAAATAAGAAGTAAAAGAGGGTTCCCCAAAGGGAAAACAGAATTTTCAGGAATTTTATGGGAGGTAGAGAACACAAGTGCCTTTTCTAATAGTTTTGTGAGTTGAGAATTAAAATCAGGATGCTTCTTCAAGACCATAGTTGAATTGAGAAGAACAGTAGGTCCTTTTTTTCCTATCCCACTGCTCTTTACTTTCTCTGGTTTCATCTTTAATCATACATAGTTACTGAGGCACTGGAGAAGGGAGAGCAAAGATAGTGGCAATACCTTGATGGAAGAAAGACAATGGACAGGCATTCAGATTTGCAAAGGTTTGCTGCTGGTAGTGATTAATGACTGAAACTCCCCTTGAGGAAAAAGATAACAAAATGTTGATAAATCAGTAAAGCAAAGATGTGGTTTAGAATACTTAGCATGTGGCAGCCACTGAATTGGTCCATTTAGGGAAAGCAAAAAAAAGAAGAAAATGTTTGGACTATCTTATAGTAAGAGGAAAATAAATGCTGTATTCTGAAAATAGTTTATTTGTCCAGTTGTACTGTATCTGATACAAAACTAGTTTTAAGTTTGTTCTTTTCCTAGCTCAACTCCTTTCCCCTCAGCAGGACAGGGACTTTCTCTTACTGTGAGCCTGTGATAGAAAATAGCACTGGACAATCACAAATAAAGCTGTGAAATGTCACCAAAATTCTGTTGATGGCATAAGATGCCAGAATCCTCCAATAAATTCCAAATGTTAAGGGAATGAGGTCCATTACCGGTAACTGACAAGTATCAGTGCATACAACAGCTGTGTAAAGACAGCATGAACTCTTCAATTAAAGTAACAATATACGAAACCAGATAATTTTGTAGTAGGATCTTAGTTTTAGTTTGTTACTTTTTTTTTTCTTTTTTTCAGGATTTCAGATTTTCAAAAACTTAACTGTTACTTTCTTTTGCCTGTAGGGTAGAATACATCCATTCCACATTTTGGTTGCACTAGAAACCTATAAAGCTGGACATGGAAGCAGAGGGAAGCTTTGGTGGCGTCCCGATGAAGACATTTTAGAAGCTTTAGATGCCTCATTTTACAAAACTCTGAAGGTAATATAGTTCCTCAATTTTTTAAGCTTTTTAAGAATTCTCTGTTTTGTGAAAGCTTATTAAATGATCAAGAAAAGTTTGTTGGGTGGATAACAATTTTGAAACTTTGTAACAAAAAATCTTAGGAATTGGAATTTTATTGAACAAAGAATCAAAGCTTTGTGATATATTCAGGTTTTGGCAACGTTATTGTCCTAATGTTGCCCCAGAAAGAATAAAAAAAAGCCCCACTTCTAGGGTTGAAAGCAGAAGAAGGAAGAAGAAATTAATTTATTAATTATGTGTACCTATTTTCTTTTTCTTTTTTCCTTTTAGACAGTTGAACCAACAGGAAAACGCTTCTTACTTGCAGTTGATGTCAGTGCATCAATGACACAAAAAGTTTTGGGCAGCGTGCTCAGTGCTAGCACAGTTGCAGCAGCAATGTGTATGGTGAGGCATTAAACTTCTTTTATTTATAACTATTTTCAGCTTTAAGCTGCTCTTTTGATACAAAGGTGCTCTAAAGCTGGTTAGAAATCAGAAGGAAACTTATATATAATATTTTTGGGGTACAGAAGATGTGATCTTGGTCACTGGTAGATCAGATGCTTAAAGCTGCTGGCAACCAAATTTAGAAAGATTAATTTGAAGAAGTTGGTTTCCAGGATAAATCAAAGTGGTCAAGGCTGCTTTTTCACTTAGCTGAAAATGCATTTTAATTTTTTTCAGAAGCATTTATAGAACAACACAGATTTGAGTAAGAAATTTTGGGATAATTCTTGTGTGCATTTGAGTTACCAATATGACCTTTGTATCACAATCACCTTCCCCTCCATTTGATATTCTAAAGCTTCTTGTGTATTTATATTATAGAGGAGTCGAACTTTTGTTGGTGTTTAAAAATGTTTAGTGCTTTATGTCAGAGAGGGGAGAAGAAATATGGAAATATTTTTAGTTACGGTATTTAGAGCAGTTATTTAACTCTGATTTTTGCAATGTTTATTTGCAGTAATATTATGGAATATTTGAAGTGTAAAGTGAAGTGTTAGCGCATATGAGGAGCCATGGTGACTTAAATACAAAAGAATATGTCACGTTGTGGGTGTGGTAGGGAATGCCTTGATTCAGACATTAAAAATTCTGAATAATATAACTAAATTGGTTTTGTCTTCCTCTTTCTCAGGTTGTAGCGCGTACTGAGAAGGATTCCCATATTGTTGCCTTTTCACATGAAATGGTCCCTTGCCCAGTGACAGCTGATATGACGTTACCTCAAGTATTAGTGAAAATGTATGAAGTATGTAAAAAAAACCCACCCCAAACCACCAACAAAATAAATTAGGAAATAGCTGTTGCTAATGTCACAGTTTAGAAGTCTCAGCAGTTACATTGTATTTTCTTTGTAATCAATCGTAGTACTGTGTTTAGTCTGTATCTGTATAGTAAAACACTGGATTTCTGTTTTCTTCCCTTTTATTTAGAGGAAGTCCAGCAAATGTCATTATCTCAACTGCCGGATATTAAACAATGCAATTTAGAGTGGCAGTGTTAGGTCACAATGAGTTAGTTTGAAAAGAATATTAAAAAAAAATCAAACAAAAAAAAAAAACCCTGGACAAAACTAAAATGAAATGAGTAAGTGAACTGTTGTTTAACAAAGAAGCCTCTGTGTGATAAATCATGAAGCTTACATAAAAAGTCATTTTTCCATGGCTTACTAATTTCTGTATTGTGTTCCATGTATTATTTTTTTCTTTTAAGATTCCAATGGGTACCACTGATTGTTCCCTTCCAATGATATGGGCTCAAAAAACTCAGACGCCTGCTGATGTCTTCATTGTATTTACTGATAACGAGACCTTTGCTGGAAATACTCATCCCGCAACAGCTCTTAGAGAGTACAGAGAGGTAAATATGCTTCTGACTGTTTATAATTGGTGAATACAGTACAAAATAAATACCAGTTCTAAAAATGTTTCAGAGACTGAACTAGTTGTGGCTTTTTCAGTAAATAACTATATATTGTTAAAAAAGTATATATTCTGCAGTTAGGTAGAGTAAGTGCACATATTGCACTAATTGTGCGTACTTAAAACCACTGAATTGCTCGGTGCACTGTAGTAGATGCCTTTGATGCCTGCAGTAGATACCACAAAGTTTAAATGAAGTAAGGAAGATAAGCCTGTAGGGAAGGTGGCAATAGGATGTGGTGATAGTATCTTGTGAAGAAAGCTCATTATGCTTTAAAGGGCCTACTCTAAACTGTGCAGCTTCAGAATTTTAAAATAGAACTGAGAAAAATACCTTCTCCAAGCACATTGCTATTAGAAACTCTAATTTAATCGGCAAACAATCCTTTATGCTTTAAAGGAGCTATGTTTTGAACTACGAAAAATACTTTTTGGCAAGCATGTAGGTATGGACATTAATCTTTATATCATATCCACTCAGTTGAACTTAATACTAAAAATCATTAACTTGCCTACTGTGTTTTAGTATTCTTAGTTGAGATTAGCTCCCATTCCTAAATTTGTTCTTAAAACAAAAAGGTCCTGTACTCTGGCTTTCATGCCACTTGCTTTGCTTTATGTTACAGGTTACTAACTTGCAAATTCAGCTCATTTAGCAGAATTGCCTAGGCCACAGTTGTTGTATTTGTTCAACCAAAAAAATTTGGAAATCCTTGCCTTGGACAAAAACACACTCTTTGACTCCTATCAGATGACTTGATAATTATTGAAATTTTTACTCTGAATGAACTTAAGAATAGCAAATGCAATGCTTGCATTTCAAATAATCTCTGATCTTAGTATTGCAGGAAAGTTGTGCTTGTATACCTCATTGTATTTATTTCCATTTATTTAAACATATTTACTGCAGGTTAAGTACAATGTTACCAGGCAGTCTGTAATTCTGGTTATGGTGAGATTTGGCCCTCTAGCGTGCTTAAGTTACTATATATGTATGTTCTGATTTTTTTTTTTTGGTCCTTCCTCTAGAAAATGGATATTCCTGCTAAATTGATTGTTTGTGGAATGACTTCACATGGTTTCACAATCGCAGATCCAGATGACAGAGGCATGTTGGATATATGTGGCTTTGATACAGGAGCTTTGGATGTTATTCGAAACTTCACTTTGGATTTGATTTAATTTTCTAGATGTGTGCTCTTCCCAGTGGGTCCATTGCTGGCAACAGACTTCACCCTGGGAATTCCCAGCCAAATATACTTTATTAGAATATGGCACATTATATACATATCAGAATGTTACTTTTCTGTGAAGGGAAAACAAGAAAAGCAGATGAGAAATCTCTTTTCTCTTTTTTCCTGTTGCACACAATTTAAAATAACAGTGGGAAGTTTGCTAAAATTAGCTACAGGGTTACACAATACATAATTTAATTTCATATTATAATAGACTATAAATACTGAGAGATTTTTAATTCCCCCCCCCGGTTGCTGTGGATGTTCGTTTGCAAGAATAAATTGATTAATTACTCTTAGGAAGAAAAAAATGGGGTTACTATTTTTACTAATGTCAGTTTAACAGCAACTTTGTTGAGAGGGATTTTTCTTTGGGCTTTTTTTAGTCTTTGTATTTTAAACATATTACTAAGGTTCAACAGTTTCCATTGTTACATTGCAAATCTACAAAACAAATATTTTCTGGCATGTATGAGACCATGTGACTGTGATGCAACATTAAAGTTAGCCAGTGAAATTTTATACTGATAAAACTGAAAGTGGAAGAGCTCATGCTAATCTTTTTCTATCTAGATTATCATCTGGGGTTTCAGGAGTAAAGTGTAATTCTCTTTAGATAAATTGAGGGGCAGTTGCTATACAATGCAGTTTCAGAAGCACTGTTTTAGAATTAATAGGCTTTATAGGAAGTTCTAAAAACTGGGTTTAGTAGAAAAGACCTTGGAAATGTCTGGGAAGCCATGTTCAGTCCATGTTACAACTTCAAGGAAGCATCAGCACACTTTGAGCGAGAAAGATCAACAAGGGTATGTGTCTTGGCCTGCTCTTGAAAGCTGAGTGGTAACAACCAGAAACAAAAAGCTACTTTTTCTTCAAAAGAATGTATTCAATGATACAGAAACAATCTTCCTAACAGGAGAGTATTTCATTTTATAAAACCTGTTTGTAGAGTAACGTTACTTCTGATTTCGTAAATTAATTCAAGCTAACATTTTTCAAAACTACCTCCAGTTTATAGGGACCAGTTCTTAAAAATGTACAGTCGCCTCCTTCATGTTCTCAAAATCTTGTTTAGGAAGTGATTGAAACTGGATTTTTTTTTTTAGTCTGATAGTAAGAGTGTGAGTCAGTAAGGAGAAAGCTAGTGAATATATCTTATCACTTTGGAACAGGAGTTGATAGCAATTCATGTGTATATGTATTTAATTCTGTGTGTGTGTTTTTATATATGTATGTATAGGGGGGAAGTTAAAAGGTCTCTTTAGTAGATCACAGTCTTAGAAGAAAAGTAGTTTAGTGATGCTTTTACAACTTCCCCTAAGACATATGTATGTCAGCCTCCTTTATGCTAATTCTGGCTGTTTTAAACAGTGAATTTGATGGTAATTTGAAAATAATTGCAATTTATAAAAATAACCCAGGTATGGTAAATGACATGTAAGACCATATTTTTCTGCCTAAACCCCGAGCTTTTAAATGTAAAATTCAAGTTCATGTTATACTTTTGATACTTGTAACACTTTTCATTATGCCTCATACATATTGATTATAAATTCAAAGCTCCCATTCTGTAGGATGGATATCTCTTCTGGTGCTAAAATGTGAGGTTACATGTTACTGAAGGTATTCTGCTACATATTTATACTCTACCTTAATGAATAAATCAAAACAGTGACAGAAGCCTTTTCTGACATTAGAACCATGGCTTAAAGAATTGATGGTAGGAATGTTACCTTTCAGTGGACATGAATGTAGTTACTTCTGAATCATCACTGCTCTTAATGATATGGCTCTGATAGAATGCTTGAAGAATACAGGACTGCCACCACCTTGTCAGGTGACATCTAGAAAAAACAACTGTTCCTACAAAAGCTGAGACATCGCACTTTGAGTTTGAAAAAAGAAAATTAGCCATTTCTTACGAAAAATTTCTTACCACTTTTAGTCTCCTTTCTAAATAAACACCATGAATATGGGGGAGTGAAGTCATTTGCTCAATACATGTTAATAATTATTTCAAGTAAATGCACTGATGTTTTGGGGTTCGTTTTGGTAGTAATGTGTTTTAAATGACAGGAGTCAAACATCTGATTAGGTGTTTTCTTCTAAGCTAGAGATGTTGACAATAACAGATTATCTTTTGCAAGTACTTTTCTTATTTGGAGTAGTATTTGTGAAGTAATAGGAAATATTTTGGACTAAATATAAAATGAAAACTTAAACAGGTATTTCAAGTAACTTTGTGCAGTTAATTGCATAAATTTACTGCAAGTAAAAGATTAGACTAGTTACTAACAGATTGAATGAATGGTTATAGTAGTGTTGCATCTTTGAAAGCAGTTCAGTTTAAAATACCGTTCCTTGAACTAGAGTGTAAGTGAAGATGAACTTTTCAGTAGAACTTATAGAAAATGTAGCTCCCTCTATCTATTGACACTGGATAGCTATGCACCATGTTAAAGATAGTCATCCATGCTGGAGTACATAATATGCTCCTAAATATTTACCATATCTCTGTACTAAAAAATCTTGTTAGAATTAGAATATTCTAAGTGGTTTGGTTATCTGATGTAAAACTAGCACCAATGAGATCATGTTGTCATCTGCTTCTCCTTTAACATTTTCACAGAAAGGGGAAACTGAAGTAAATGCTGACAGCTGAAACTGGTTAGTGTGTTGACCTTTGTTTTCACCGTTTTCTGTCTGGTTTTGTTACTATCTTACAGTAAGGGGCATAGAAGAATGATGATGCATATTCCTTTTGCATAGACTGGATCATTTTTATCTGCCCATATACCGAATTTTAGGGGATAGCGTGACTTATTTGACATAATATAAATTTATCCTGATTTTAGTCTTTAGTTATTAAACTGATAATTTCCAAAAACGATATCTGGACATCTAAAGAGGCAATAATTACTGCAGTGATGTAAAAAAAAAAAAAAGTGAGCTAAGACAAAGTTGTTAAGCTTAAGCATTAGTTCAGTAAACAATAAATAACCTACCCTTTCTTTCACCACAGAGGAAACACTGACTCTCTTTCAAGTTAGTAGAGGTGTTCACATTGGAGGAACACTTTGACTAACAAAACAAAAATGGGGCTATAATGGTGCACTGCAATTTACCAGTAAAAACTGAACAGGGACAAGTTTAAAGATAGTCATTTTTATGCAATACATTAAGTTTCAAAAAAGAAGTTTAAATGCAGAGTGCAGCTGTAGACTGGACAAATGCAGGTTTCCTGATATCTAACAATTAATAGGCTTTCAGCTTGACTGCGATTTCACTGTGACCCCCTCAACAGTTCTTAAATATTAGACTATTATGTCTAAGACTACAATGTTCAGGCACTTTAGCTTTAAGAAAGAAGAAAAGGATGTAATGGTTGCAAGCACAGCAGAGGTAAAACATTCTTCTGTAATGAAGGACTGTAAGGAATGAACATCAAAGGTCAGGTTTCTTCACAGAAGGGATACAATTGAGAAGGTGGAGAGGGCAGAAGGCATGCAAGATTTCTTAAAAGTCATGCAATGCATACATCAGCATTATGTAATAAATTGAATAAAGACAGTAATAATTTTGCCAAGAAACAGAATTTTGTGTCAGGAATTTTAGACCTGTAGCAAGGAGGAGGACAGTTTGGGATGCTTGTAGAATTAGATTACGGGCAAAATATGGGTTCTTTACCTATAATCCTATGTGTTTAAAAAAGTAGGTGTAGATCTGAAGTCAGCAGGGCCAGCCTAAGCGCCCACTAAGTGAGGGCCACTAATAACTGGCCCCAAAATACCTTTCTGCTTAAAACCACTATTAAACCTATTTGTTAAACATAAGTCATTGTGGGGGGGAATATTGTTGGTTCATTTTCACTGCTGTTGTCTAATTTGGGCTGATAAAATGGGTATGGCTTTAAAAGGCTATTCAAGGAAGTATATATTCTTGGCTTTAAGAATACATCAGCAGTTTTGGAAATGTATTTTAAAAATGGCTCTGTCTGTAAAAACACTCAGAAAGCAATTTTTCTCTATTGCAAGATGCTGTGCTGCTTAATCACGTACTTAACTCATAGCCATCATAACCAGAAGCATCAGTATTGGTTCCGTTTATTTTGTTTCTTGTATTACGTTTTTGCTTTGCCCTTTCTTTTCTTGTTTAACGTTGGCTTTTTTCTCCTTTCTGATCTCCTTGTCACCTCAGGCCTATATTTTAATCTCTTTTCACATGCAAACTTTGGCCCATTCCTTTTTTTTTGCCTCCCTTCTGCCTTTTTGCTGTCATTGAGCGTGCTAGCTTAACTAAATAACTCAGACCAGAACTGATGTCATAGTATTTATCTTAAGAAACTGGATAATTTTTTCTTTCCTTTGATCATATAAATCTCTCATGAAACATTTAATTTGCTGTATCTATCAGATTTTTTGGTAAAACTTTGTGTAAAGATCAGTGACAAAAAGTATACTTTGTTCATTTACAAAAGTCCAACATCTGCTTGTGAATGGCTTTATTTTTATAAAGTAACCACTTAAAATTGGCTTTTCAAATTTAAAGCTTTTTTCTAGAATTAGTTCAGTGGGTTGGAGCATTCCATCCTGTTAAATATTATCAAGCTGCTGTTCTGTGCAGAATTAGGGAAACATTTAAATTAATATTCTGGATAACTGGGCAGCTTCTTTGCAATATTGATTAGAGAAAATCTTCAAAGAATAGGATGTAGAAGTAAACCTACGCAAAGAATAATTTGTCTTGCTTGTGCTTCTAATCTTTTTTTTTTTTAAGCATTTCATTAGTTATAGGTTTATTTTGCTATTTGCAGTGGTTCACAATGGACAAATATGCTGTAAGCTGTTTTAATGACTTTACTGCTGGAATGGTAGAGATTTCATCTTGCCGTGACACAGTATAGTGTACAACATCGCTGAGTAAGAGTTATGGGGGAAAGGTAAAACACAGGACTGTATCATGTATGTGCTATTCTGAGAGCTAAGATATAAGATGAGCTAATTTCAGCAGAAGGTATGGTGTCTTTAAATATGTGTGCTTACATTTGGATTTTTAATTTTGATATTGTAAAGTGTGGTTTCTTTAGGTATTTCTGCATTTTGAATTTAAGTTTAAATATATATATATTTGCATATATATATGTGGTATGTTGAGAAACTTTTTACAAATGCTTCATTAATAAATAATGAATAGCTGTTTTCCTAATGTTACCAGCTTCTCAGAGTTAAGCACAACTAGTTACAAATAAAATGTCTTTTCTGTTACATTCTCCTATAAAAGTGCGGTTCTACTCTTTAAAAATAATTCATATAAAAAAGCAACAGATGAGTGCATTTACAGCTCTATCTGCTTAATTAAGTAATTTTATGTTTGTTTCCAGCTTCTCATGCTTCTTGGGAGCATGGTGTTTAAGCTGGATGAGCAGGTGTGTCTTAAGCGTAATTACAGAATCTTTTAGTGGATAATTTTTAATATTCAGATCCCACAGCAAGCATTATTTTAAGATTAAAAACTTCTGGAGACAATGCTAAGAAAAAAATATGGAAATTTTTAATTTTTTTTGAGACCCCTTTTTTTTTTCCTGAGTAGAACCACACTTTTAACAGCCATGCCATGTTTAAGTAACTTAAACGTAACATGGCTTTGTGCCATCCAATAATGAAGGCACTGTCTTGCTGCTACTTTCTATGAAATGATACAAAAATTCATGAGAAACTATTTGGATAGGGAGCCTTAATATGGTTAAAAAGAAACATAATTAACCCTTTGAGTGCCTTAAGACATCTTTTTTAATAAATGGGCACTCACTTGGATCTACAGGCATATGGCATGTTTTCTCAACAGTTGGAATAGAATAATTGCCTTAAGTGACAATGCCCAGGGATTTCTGAAACTTAGAACTCAAAGGGTTATTTTAGACTAGTTTTGGGACTTTTTTTAAAAACAGGGAACAAAATGAAAAGGTCTTACTTTGAAAAATTCCTTTGCATACTATTATTATTTTTACATGATGGATTTACCAGCTTTCAGGTGCAAAAATGAGGAAACATAACTGCCTAAGAATTCTACATAGAGAAAAAGAATACTTGGTTACCACTCTATGTGCAAAATAAATTGCTTTATTAAGTATAAATTTAGAGAGAGATGCATATTTGTGTCCCTTTACCTTGATGAATGTGTCCCTGTAAACAAAATTTTAATAAGGCAGCAATGAAACTAGCAAAATACAGTAAACCGCAATGATAAAAATATAACGAGGTCAGTGTATTTAATTAGCTCACTACACGTTGAAGATGCACAGTGCAGACAACTATATACTAAAGACTTTATAAAAATGATGCAGTTCAAACTTATTTCAAATTCACATCACAAAAATGAAGCTGTAAAATTTAAGTGATGTTCTTATAGTCCTAGTTATCTCGAGTTGAAGATAAATGTGACACTTTTTTCCCCTCAAGGGAAAAAAGTAGTTTAGGTGCATGCAGTGCTGAAAGCAGTGGAAATAACAGGCATGTTGTTCACAAGAAGTGAATAAAAATTCATTGACTAGTGTTTTTATTCTGAACTGTGCACCTTTAGTAGTGTAATGGTCCCTTTTACTGTTTTACTGAAGAATGGGATATAATTTTCTACTTGCACCTGAACTTTCTTCAAATAACTAAGTCTTGGCATTGCCTGGTCTGGCTTTGGATGTACATTGTACTGAAACTATTGAATTTTAGACATTTCTTTTAAACATTTAACTGCAAGTTAAAATTGCTAGTAAACTGCAATCTGACTGTAGAATTTAAGTACTAAATAAACTCTATGCATATTAGACCTATTTTACTTGGTCTGAAGTTTCATAACACTGTTGGATTGATCATAATGTAGTTTGTAGCTGTACAGTTTAGCAACAGCAAGCTGTCTGGTTCCCCTAGGCTATTCCTGAATGACACTATATAGACTGATACTTCATAGTGCAGGATGAAAATGAAAGCAATTAACCTACCTCTCTAAAGCTGCAAGACTCTTTATTCCCTTTTCTCTAGCAACTGGACAGACAGTTTGGTAGCTAGGTGATCAGTCACTGAAATATAAGAGAGGCGGACATGCGTACAGCAATATAGCCACAAACTTGTTTTGCTTCCTGATTTCTTCACAATTACAATTTTAACATTCAGAGAATTAAACTTAAAGGAACCATTAAATCAAACTGAACATTTATTGTAACTCTTGGAACAAAGCTAGAAAGCAAACTAATTTGCAGAAAAAAAATACAGGATTCTTCTTGTACAGTTTATACTTCTGTCTCACACTCAGAGCCCCAAGAATTACATAATGTTTTTTAATCACCATTTATGTTGTAAAGCTGAGGCAAGGACACCAAGTAATTTGCCAAGTCCATAAAGTCTGTGTCATTTGAGAATGATCTACGATGCAGAAATCCATGGCTTGAAGCTGTTGAGTCCAGCTGATGCAGTGTATCTTTGTGATCTAACTTGTCTGAAATTCTGTTTGTACAAGAAAGCTAGATGGCTGTTCAGGATTTTCTTTTCACTTGACATTGATGAACTAATGGAAGCAGTTTGCCTTCCTCATGAAGCCTTTGAGTATCTGTAGCACCTCCAACAAAAGTCCCATTGACAAACACTCTTGGGACCTATCAAGAAGATGAAAATTACTTCTTGGAAAAGAGATAAAAATCTAAGCAAGCCCACGTGGACTCCAGTACACACACAGTAGTTGTGTTCTTACACATGCATATTAATATTACTGTACAACTCATTATTTCCATAATATTTAGAGAAAGGAAACTTTGTTCATGTGCCCCTCAGAAGTGGGATAAAGTCACTGTATGGGAGTTAGTAATAAACTGAGTCAAGTGAGACTATATAAAATTAAGAAATTACAACACAAGTGTTAAACACAATGGATTAAATATATCTATATAAATTAACACTGACTTTGATGCTTCAATTATCTTAGTGGCAGTATGGAAACAATCACCTCAGAGGGATAGCCAGAGGG
Source organism: Elanus axillaris (assembly GCA_026212715.1). NCBI lineage: Eukaryota > Metazoa > Chordata > Aves > Accipitriformes > Accipitridae > Elanus > Elanus axillaris. The sequence continues at coordinate 21,829,673 of JANZLQ010000095.1, forward strand.
TCTCAAGAGAAAAAAGATGGTATAGAACCCTTCTGCAGTACCTTGCCTTTAACTTAGGAGCTTGTATCCCAAGTTCACTTGACTCAAAAAAATGAAGAACTTGATGTGTCATAACCCATAAGGAATGTGTGTAATGTAAGTTCTTACTCTGCTTGTTACATGTAAGAAAATGTACTTACTGTTCTGCTACCAGTCATCTGTTCAAGAATGTCCTGGAACTGACTTCCATTTGTATTCATGTCCAGTTCTACAGCTGTATAATTTACATTCATATCCTCAAAAAGTTTTTTTGCCATTTTGCAGTAGAAGCATGTTGTTTTAGAGAAAATCACCACACAGTTGTCTGAAATAATCTTCTGTAAATTCAAAAGAACATTCAAGTAAGGTGCTTTGTTTTTAAGTCAGTGTATTTTAACAGTATCAAACAGTCACGAAAACAAAGACAAGTTTCAAATCTGCTATTACGGTAACAAATACAGGAAAATTACTCTGGAAGAGGCTGGCGTATTTTTATCAGGGAAGACTGAGGAGTTCCCAGCCATGCTACAGTGATGGCTGGCTACTTCTGAGGAATCTTCCAAAACACTGTACTTTATTCTCAATTTTTTAAGGTAAAGTGAAAAGCTAGTTCAGCTTCTAAACTTTCCCTACTTCTAATCTAGAGCCACAAGAATCTTAAAGTGAGGAATGAATTTACTTTAAAAATGAAGAGCAGAACAGTGACTTCTATCAAGGCATCTGTCAAGAAGATACCATAATCTGTATGTTGGGTGCAAAACATGCCCACCCCACATTTGTTCTGAAGACCTCTACAGTGGCCTAGCACCTCCTTTAGGGATGCATCCCATACTTGAACATCAGAATAAAAATTGCTTCCTACCTAACTACCAAGAAAGTCAGACTCTTGACCTCAAAAAGTGCAGTTGGACTTGGCTAGATCCCAAAGAGCATCTGCACGCAAGTGCAGTAGGTAGTCGCACACAACTTCAGCAGTTTGCAGAACTATATGGAAGATGAAGTGAATTCTTCTCCACTTAAGCTTTTCAGTAAAAGGTATGTTCTATTCTTTGTGCAGAATACCAGAAGTCAGTTAAAAAAATTAGCAGTATCTGACTTTTCAGGAATGCTGTGACCTTCTTGTGGGAGCAGAGAAATAGAGGAGGGTTGGCATTAACAATCTTTACCAGAAGCACTGCTGGCACCTCTGAAGCTGTGTATGACCTGCACTTGGCTCCAAAACAGAGCAGAATGATTGTGGAGCATGTGGTATGACTGCCATGCAGTGGTGCCAACCCTGAACCCTCTTGTGCTCTGCAGTCACAGACCTCCTACAGTCTTCCAAACAAGCTGCATGCATCTCCTTGAATTACTTAGTACAGCTTTCCTTATCTGTAAGGCAAACAGGATGTGCCGGGGCAAGCAGAGTGACAAAAAGGGTTCCAAGTGGGAAAAAGAAATACTCATATTACTTTGGTGTAAATTCAAAATTATTTTAGGCTGTCATTTAATATCAGTAAGTGTACTTTAGAAAGCTCTTTAAATATTTACTTTACTCAATATCAATCAGTCATTTTACAAGGCTTAATCCCCAATATTGATAGCAGTACTGAATTTGAGTAGAGGTCTTAAAAAATGTAAAATGGATGCAGCCTAGGAAGATCAGGTTCCAGGGCTGTGCATAAACAATGCTGCCAGTAATAAACATAAGAATCGGATTCAAGATGCAGAACTATTTACAGAATTTCTTAGTATAAATCAGAAGAATTTTTAAGTAACTGTGGCTTTTAGAAATGTTGAAAATAAGAATTGCATAAATAATGTTACCTGTATTTGATTCACAGCAGCATCATTAGACAACCCTACAGAAGTAGACAGACTATTCCCCATTCTAAAACTAGAAAGAAATTAGTCAGATATTCGAGCTTTCAAACAAATGACATATTTCATAGTTCACAAAAGTTGGCTTCACACAATTTTGTTTCAGTATTTAAAGTACATGCAAGTTTACTTCAGCTGCGACGCCGATAGTCATACCAGTTCTTACATGCCTGTGGGCAGATGCAAATAAAGAGATGGACGTTGCAGACTGTAAGAATAACCAAAAAGGCTGCCTCTGCAAGAGAAACAGTTGTTTTCCCCCAATAGCAATACAGATACAAGTGTCAAATCCGACTCTAACAGAAGGGACCACGCTCGTTTTCATCAAAGGAGCGGGTCCCTCCGGCGTGCCGCTCCGAGGCCTGCACGTCCGGATGCCACCGGGCCTCAGCCGCGGGCGGCCCCGACACCCGCCGCTCCGCTCCCCGGAGGGCCACTTCCTCCCAAGACGAGCCTTCAAAGGGCACGAAGGCAGAAAGAAAACCCCATCCCCTCGGACTCGACCCCGGCCCAAGGTTCCAGCGCCGGCGGAGAGCTCGCTCGCTCCCACCCACTCACGGACGGACACGCGGACGCACCGGCACCGCCACCACCGTCCCAGCGCCGCCGCCCCGCCCAGCGCCCTCTGCAGGGCCATGGCCGCCGAGAGGAAGGGGCGGGGCCTCTCGCAGTCCTCACGGCGGCCTGACCCCGCTCGCAGGCCCACCCCTCCTCCCCCCCGCACCGCCTCCCAGTAGAGCGCGGGGCTGTCCGCCGCGCTGCCGGTGTTTTGAGGCGCCGTGTGGCGGGCAGTTCCGCCCGGCCGGTTGGTAGCTCTCTCTGTCCCTCGGGTGAGGGCCCTGCTAACGGCGGTGTTGGAGGTGAAGGCGGCCCAGAGCGGGCTGCCGGGAGCAAAGGAGCGCCTCTGGAGCGGGGAAGAGAGCGGTGCAGCGGGCAGGGGCAGCTCCCGGAGGCGGTGGTTACCCGTCCTGCCGGGACGGGCCCCGGGTGGCCGGTGCGCCTGGCAGCCGCGGCGGTTTCCCCGTTACTGGTGTTACCAGTCGGGATACAGGTAGTGACAGACTGTTCATCTGTGGGAAAACCGTTCTGGAATTGCGATGTCGGGGCAGTAACGACGCTCGGAAGCGCTGCTGTCAGCGGGGTGGCGGTTGGGGAGGGGACAGAGATGGGGCGGGATTCCTGGAGGCCCCGGGGAGACGCGGGGGGCGGGGAGCGTGGCTCTCCTGCCTCTTGTGGCTGACTCCCAGGTGCTACGGATTCGGCCGTGCCTTTCCTTTGTCAAATGTAAAACTAACTTTAAATCTTCTCTGACAGCATTTCTGTTGCCCGTTTTTCTTTACGTTCCTTTCTTCTGTGCTGCAGCTACTCAAAGAGGCAGAAACGGACTCATGCAGCAGGAGCATTCCCAGACAACAAAGAATGTACTGAAGGATAATGAACTCAGCCTGCTATCTAGGAAGTTATGCTTGCAGTGTGCTTAAATAATCCTGTAATACGTGGAATGTTTTTAGTGACTCCTGGAAAATTAATTTCCTAAAGAATTAACGAATTTGGAGGTTTTACTTTATGCGGACATGTTGTTTTTTTCTTTACTCAGACTGTCTAGTAAGAGCTGTTCTGCCCTATTCTCTCACTTCACCCCCACATAACTTGCTATGGAGCCTGCATCACTGATCAAATATGTATGTCCTTGACAGAGCATCTCTACCAAGTCTCCCCACTGGGTTCTAGAGAAGAATTTCAGTACTGCAGACACTTCTCTGCGCCTCTCTTTGTGGAGAGGATTGCGAGTTGTATTCTGGATCACTGTTCAGTCATCAGTCCTATGTTTTAAAAACATAGTGCCAGGAAATCAGCTAATGTGTACCATTTTGGTTTTGCTCATGTATATATAAAAATGAATATTGTGTATTCAGACATGGTATATCTTGTTCCTTCTGTATTATAAGACTTGAACAATCTTTCTTGATGTTATTAATCTGAATGAACTTACCTATGATGTAAAATTATCAAACTTCATTTTGCAACGTAATTTTGATTTCATATAAAACATTGGCATAAACTCTTAAGACAACAGCTCTGTTAAACTACTCAAAAAATGTAACTGAAATATTGTACCTGTGCAATATACTTTCATCTTACTAAGTGGTAACATGCTTTCTCATATCAGGTAATAATTTTCTGGCCTAATCTCCTATGATAAAGCTGATAAACTCTCAAGTCTCTAATGCCATGTGAAAATAGTTTCTCTGACATTTCTTATCAAATCTTGATTTAGTGATAAAAATAATGGTTAATAATCTCACTATGATCCCCAAAGCAAACTGTGGGAAATGTTCTGGAACATCTCATTTAAAACTTCTAAAGAAGGCATCCTGTCGTGGTTTAACCCCAGCCAGCAACTGAGCGCCACACGGCTGCTTGCTTGCTTCCCCCCCACCCATGGGATGGGGAGAAAATTGGGAAAAAAAAGTAAAACTTGTGGGTTGAGATAAGAACAGTTTAATAGAACAGAAAAGAAGAAACTAATAATGATAACAGTAATATAACAATAATTATAATAAAAGGATTGGAATATACAAGTGGTGCATAATGCAATTGCTCACCACTTGCCAGCTGCTGTCCAGTCAGTTCCCAAGCAGCGATCTGCCCCCCAGGCTGACTCCCCCAGTTTATACACTGGACATGATGTGACATGGTATGGAGTATCCCTTCGGCCAGTTTGGGTCAGCTGCCCTGGCCATGTCCTCTACCAACTTACTTGTGCCCCTCCAGCCTTCTTGCTGGCTGAGCACGAGAAGCTGAAAATTCCTTGAGTTAGTCTAAACACTACTTAGCAACAACTGAAAACATCACCGTTACCAACATTCTTCCTATACTGAATGCAAAACATAGCACTGTACCAGCTACTAGGAAGACAACTCTATTCCAGCTGAAACCAGGACACATCCTTAAATGAAAAAGTAAACCAGAACAACATTTTCTTGAAACATGAAAATAAATTTCTTTGCAGCTATGTGTTGCAGCTTATTATGTACCACATCATTCATGGCTTGCTGGGAGACAGACTACAGCACAACTAAAATGAATGGCTTTCTTTGTGTCATTGCAAAACAATGACTTTGTATCTTGCGGAAGGAAGTATTATTTGTAGGCTAGCTGATGTATGGGATGTGTTTTTTAAGAGATAACACTGGTTTAGGTGATGCAGTGGGGTTTTTGGATGAGATGTAGAAATGGGACCTGGCCCACTAGAAGCATTTCAAGTTCCATTCCATTTTTTTTGTGAGCTGTAGCTCCAGTAATCATTCCAAATCCAGTCTGAGAAATTCTGTTCTGTTCATTCATTATGGTTTTATCTCTTAAGTATATGAATGTTACTCTATACTAGCTGAAAAATAAGTATTGGAAGTAATTGGTATAATTCATCATGTTACAAGGTGTTGTGGTATGTTTGTATATTAGACTGTTTCAATACTGTATGTGAGATGTTATAAATACACTTGTGATATCCAGCGTGCTGTGTGGTTCCAACACAAATGGTGGTATCACTAACATTTCAGAACAGGAAATTCTATATCTATATGCTGTTGACTTTTAGGCTGTTTTGTCAGTTTTGGTACATGCTGCTCACAGAAAGAAAAAAGATGCCATTTTGCCTTTTGCAGATTTAAAATGGAATAATGTTTTCTGCCAATGTTGAAAAGTGTTAAGAAAATTCTGAGCATCAAAGATTGGAATAAGCCATCATGAAAGCTTTCTTCCAAGTCTAAAATCCCAGAATTGGTATTCCCCAGGGGATACCACTCTGTCACGTTCTGCCGTGAAGCACTACTCTTCCAGTTATTTGTGTGCTTGAGCAGAAGAAATCGTCCCGGAGCAGTGAGAAGGCAAGAACATGCCGGATGTGCGGGCCGCCGCCGGCCACAGCTGCTCGGTCGCTCCGGTGAGCGAGCGGCCTTGCAGGGGCTCTGCGAAACCCTGAGCTCCGCGGCGTAAAGCGATGCTTGCTCGGTGGTTACTCTTCGTCCTTCTCCAGGTGCGGAGGCAATACATATTTTCCTCATTACTTTTTTGCTATGGTCTTTTGACGGCTTATTGTCTTAAGAATTAAATTGTATTTTGTGATGGATAAAGCAGAGATTGTTCTCTTTTCTCCCCAATCCCTATTATCCAGGTTCCAGAAGATTTTCCTTCTAACCTGCAGCGCGAGAGCTTTTACGCCCCTTGCCCGAGCTGTTTCTCCCGCCGTGCAGGCCCGGGGGAGCGCGGCGGCGGCACGGTACGCTGCAGTTAGCGAGCTGCTCCCTCAGCCCCAGTTACCTGTAACGTGAAAAAAGCGTGCTGCCGCCGGTACCTCGTGCGCAGCAGCCGGACGCCGCTGGCTGCTCTCCGCCGTGTGCGGGTGGCGCCGGCGGCCACGGGATCGGCCGTGAGAAGCCCCTCGACCTCCCTCCGCGGGACGCGCCGTCCCTCCCGCAGACGCTGCGGCTCTGACGGCGCTTCGGCAGCCGCCGCCGCCCGCGGACGCGCAGCGCGGCGGCGCCGTGGCCGTGAGAAGCGCCGCCGCAGCCGTTACGCTCCCGCCGCCCAGCGGAGGCCCCGCGGGGAGCGGCCGGCTAGCAGCGACTCAGGGAGCGCCTCTGCCGGCGGCGTCAGTGACCCCCCCGCCCCGTCGCCGGCGCTGCCTCCCGAGGCCGCGGCCCTGCCGCCGTAAGGGCGAGTGCCGGCCTGAGGGCGGGGCCGCGTCTCTCCATGGCAACGGGTTCGGCGTCGCCCCCTGGAGGCAGCGACGGCGTCGTCGCCGCCGCTGCTCAGGCGTTAGCGGCGGGCAGCCCAGGGCCTGGCGGCTGGCGGCGGGGTCCTCGCGCGGCTGGTAGAAGGGCCGGGCCGGAGCGGAGCGGCGGCGGCCGGCGGCTCCGGAGTGAAGATGGCGGACGTGCTGAGCGTGCTGCGGCAGTACAACACGCAGAAGAAGGAGATCGTGGTGAAGGGCGACGAGGTGATCTTCGGCGAGTTCTCCTGGCCCAAGAACGTCAAGACCAACTATGTCATCTGGGGGTGAGCGGCGGGGCCGGGGCGGGCGGCCGCTCGCTAGGGGAAGGGACGGGGGATGGGGCGGGCGGGCGGAGGAGGGAGAAGTTGGCCCGAAGTTGCGGGGGAGCGAGCGGGGAGGGGCGTTCCGTCGCTCTTCGCCTCCCGCCGCGTTGCGGGGATCAAGGCGGGCGGCCTGGCTGCCGCCTCCCGGCGGGGCCCCTGGGGAGCGCCCCGGGGCCGTGTGCCTCCTCGCTGCCTGGGCGCGGGGTCCCGGCGGAGGGGCGTCCGAGCGGCCGGCGCCCGTCGCGGCGGGGTGGGCCGTTGCCGCCCTGCCCTGTGCTGCCGGCGGCCCGGTCGGGCAGGGAGGTCTCGCCGGTCTCTTCGGGAAGCTTCCCGGGTGCGCGGCCGACCGGCGCCTCTGCCCTGGGTCAGAAGAGCCGCGGGGCCGGGGCGAGGCCTTTCTTCGGCTCTCGGCCTGTCCGTGCGACCCGGGGGCGTGGGGGCTGGAGGGTCGCGGCGGGGCCGGGTCTTGCAGGGCTTACGCGAGGAGATGGCAGGAAGCAGCTTCTCGATTTTTTTCTGGGGTTCGTGTGAAAAACGGGAGTTACGTACTTACTGTCTTAGTTTATCTGGGCTACTTCTCTTCTGGATCTTTGTCCGGGGGTAGGAAAGTCAGAGAGGTCCAAACGGCCGCTCCTTTTGCCGTCACCTGCGAGCCCTGTTGGACCGTGCAGGCGCTTTGCTCCTCCTCAGTCGGCTCCGAGCTGAGGCCTCTTCCAGGGCTGGACCCCATGCAGGCTGTTTCCTAGTTGGTCTTATCCTAATAAACAAGTAGAGGTAGCACTTCTCTTGCTTAAATGATTGTTAAGCGTTTTACTTATTTTTAGAAAACTTGCAGAAAATGAGGTTTTGTACCTGTTGAATTTTCTTATACAATATGTTTTGTTTACAATGCAAGGGAGTTTTTCATTCTCTTTTCTTCTGAATTTAGCTGCTGCTTGCTTTAATGTCCTAACTGGAAGGATTTCAATGAATCTCTTTTAAACCCATGAGAAAAAAATACTTATTGTTAAATATCAGATAGTGAATGTTTCAGGTACTCATCAAAGAGAGTATGTTATCCTATGAAGCTTGATGGAAAAACAGAAGAACCTACAGATTTCTCAAAAAAAAACCCCCCAAAACCAAAACCCCAACAACCCCAAAACACCCCAACCCTTGTAGTTCAGTCTATGACTGGGGATGACATTTTTGTTTGTTTTAATAATTATGATATGAATATTAGTATTGATCCAATATCCTGACTTCAGGTTTGAGAGACAAACAAAAGAAACTTATTTGTTTATGTTAACTTGTAGACAGATTATTTTTTTAATGGTTTACATTGCAATCTATCTAAAACTAGAAATGTGTTATTTCATTACCTATTTCAAGAGTTCAGAAACTCATTTGGGATTTATTTGCACTTGCTGGCTGAGTGCAGGACACTGGTAGCTAGACTGAAGAGGAAGAAGAATATTTGCATAAGCAGTTAAGTTTTTTAATTCTTAAAAAGTCTTAGTTCTATTTTTGTTGAGCAACTGTATAAAAAATTGCAGTGGTTTCCTTGCTACAAGTAGTTTTTCCCAAGCAGTAACAAGTAATAATGGTTAACTAGACAAACAAGTTTCATTGCTCTTCTGTAGGGAGCAGAGAAGCTGATATGCCAGCCGAACTTTACTACTCCTTAGGAGAGCTTGAATTAGGCCCAGAAATTGTTAACAAAAGACAGCAGCTGGAGAGAAAAACTATTATGTACATTCTGGCAGCTTTATCTTCATGGTCAAGAAAGAACTGTGAGTGAGCAGAGGATAAGCTGAGCAGAACAGCAGCAGTAATCTTGTAATAGCTGTTTATGTCCTTGCCTCTTGTGATAGATGTGTTGTAGAATTTGGAGTTTTTCTGTTGTTTTGTTTGTTTGAGGTAAGTTAGTAAATCTTAGTTTAGACCAGTGGCTTTTGAACCTTTGGTAGGATCAGACTGCTATCAATTCACAGCATTTCTTGTGAAGTACTCTGAAGTTATGTATGTCTAATCTTTAAATTGAAGACACTGTAAAAACCAGACCAGTTCTGCAAGCCATACTCAATAGCTTTGGCACTACAGTTTAGGAGTTGTTAATTTATGTAATTGCCAGAGTTATGCAGGGACTTAAGAGGAACATTTTCAAAAACTCTCAAGATTCAAAACCTTTTATATTTAGGTCACTTGACAGGACCCAAACTATGCTTGCACTGAGCAGTTGTTAGTGGCTTGGTCTTACTTCGTGAAGTAAAACTTGATTTTTGTTTTAAATGTCCGCAGCATGGTTGCTGTAATTGCATCTCTACTGCCAGTCTGGAGAGAGTAATGCAAGTCCGAACAGCAGTGGTGGTGTTTTGTCCCTGCTAGAATTAGAAGTAGTCCCACTAGACATTTAACACTGTGGCTCCTTGAGCAGCTAAGCTGTCAGGAGTTGGCAGTGCTGCCCTGCACTGCCTTCTCTCTGCGCTAGCGCAAGTGTCGGTCACGCAGTGAACTGGTCTGAGGAACTAAGCCAAGTTAAGAGTAACCTGGGGGGAGGGGGGAATTAATTTTAATACAGGTTAGTTTCCAGATAATAATTATATGAATACCACTGCTGGCACATGAAGAAGGCTAGATGGTCTAAGATTAAGTGGTTTGTGTGTTTTGATCTAGTGGCAGATTTGTGGCCCCTGAAGAGTGATTACAGAATCTTTTTCAAAACCGAAGGAAGCAATTAATCTAACAGAGAAACTTACTTGCTTTGTTTACCCAGCAGAGGGGCTTGTATGCACAGCTGAGAAGTTTTTAAACAGTGAGCAGCTGGTCATGGGTATTGTAATTTGTGGGATACTCTGTGTGCCTAGTCTTGTGTTTTTGAAGATAACTGTGTTCTTTTGTGGATGAGGTACAGGCCTTTAGTACCTCTATAAAAATTAATGCTTTGAAACATGGAAGAGGAAGTAAAGCAGTTAAAAATGATTAAACTCCTGGTGCTCACAGGTTGAGGGTAAATGAATGAGCAGGAAATAAATTTCTAGTATTTAAAAACAGGCAGGTGAAACTCTCTGTCTTGTGTTATGTAAACATTTTATCCATTTTTTTAAGCTGGAGTGTTGTTTTTTTTTTTTTTAAGAGATGCAACTCAAAAACCATTAAAGCAAAAATATAAGTGCTGGACTTTGAGGTCTGAATCTTAAGATTTTAATTTTTTTTCTTAGGTAATTGATGCCACTAGTAAATATGGGAAGCAAGAGAATTAATTTCTTCCTACTTTGTAAACTGAATGAAGTAAGCTACCTTCAGATCAGCTTGAATTTAGTTCTCTGTTTATTGACCAGGTTCTTTTTGTCTGGAAAACCTGAAAGGAACACAAACTGATGCTGATAGTCAGTTCAGACTTAGATTTTTGCCTTGCGTAAAACTGCCTGTCCATCTGATGCTTTGCCTTTAATGTGCAATATCTTGTCCTCCTAATAAAACACCCTCTTAGAACCATAATGAGCATGGGGATTTCTTGTGTGTGTGGTTTAAGTGATGAAGTACCAGCTGTGCCCTGCTGAGCTTCGGCAATGTCTGTGGCTTTGTAGTGGTGCATTTTCAAATTAACAGGTAACCCATTCAGTACTTGTTTTCTAAATTATGCCATTTATTGCTAAATATGGCTAAAAACTTGAATAGATGACCAGCTGGGCTCTTTATATAATGTTCAGTGGATATGGCACACTTCAAAGAAATAGTAAGTTATTCTGAAGTGAGATTATCTAAAATGTTTGTTTTAAAATGAAGTGACAACTGTATCATGTGACACAGACTTCACTTCAGAGCCAAGTCTATGTGGAGGAAACTTTTGTTTCTACTAGTGCTCTGAATATGTTTAAATACCATCTTATCAAAGATAGCAGTGAAACAGTAAAATACTCAAAACGTTTTTTTTTGCTGAGGAATCCAGTTCTGTTGGCTGTAATTGTGAGGCCAGCTTTTGGCTTCTTGGGAGTTGAAAGATACTGCGTCTCTTCCCTTTTTTCCTCTTCAGCAACAAAATGAACATGCACATTCCCACCCCATGCAAACAAAGTTTTTGCAAGGAAGAGTGGTAGAAAGATCATTTATTCTACCATTCTCCTGGTGTTTTGAATCACTTTGCATGTTATTCATATAGTGGTTTTCTCAGGCATTGTTATGAAAGTAATGTGTTCAACCTTACTGCTAGTAATGAGTTCTGAACAGGTTATTGGACACTTTCAATCTAGGTAATTTTAGAAAAATAATTGCAAGAAAAGTAGTACTGGTATTATATCCACAGTATGGAGAAAACAGACTTGCACTTTTGTGGCCTTTACTAGATGTTTGTGTAGCTCTTTGAGGTTCAAGAAGGTTATGGTTGAGGGTTTTGTTTTGTTTTTTTATTTCCTCTCCCTTCCCCTAGTGAGGTTGGCACTTCTAGGGTGAGTGTTTTAATGCTGAGCCATGAGTAAAGCTTGGAGGGAAAACACTGTACTAGGAGTGAAAACTCCTTATGGTTTTAATGGAAGTATTTCTTCTTCACATCCCTGGTTTGATCAAAATTCTTTGCTAGTCTTAAACTTTACAGCTTTGGCCTGTTTTTCCAGTGGGTCATCTTCCTCTGGCTTTGAGGTGAGCCAGCTGGTTTGGCTGCTTGGGGATGGGGACTGAGCAGTGTGGAGGAGCCCTGTCCTGCTTGGAGCCAGGGTCTGGGAGGTCCTAGGTCTGGGCAGTGGAATCACTGGTTTCATTGATTTCCTGGTCCTGCTGAGGGCTGTGAAACTGATGGTAAGGTCCATTTCTCAGAGCAGTTAAAATATTTAGGCAGCAGGTTTTGTTTTGAAACTGGGACAGGCATTACTTCCCCTAGAAAATCTTCTAGTAACAGCATAAAGGGGTGAAGGTGTGTTAGGGGGGAATTGTGTTTGATGCATGTGGAGCCTAGCTGAAACCACAGTTTTTGTTTGGCCTTGTTTTGTGAGATTTTTTTTTTTCTCAAACTGTTACACAGAACAGATGCCTTTTTAGACTTGAGACATCTCTTTCAAACAAGCTGTTTTGAAGCTGAGATTGAACTTGATGCTCTTATGTTGTTCAGAAGTGGTCTGACTTCTGTATGGGAGTTCATTGTGGTTTTATAGTCCACTTTGGTTTTGCTAGTTTTGTGTGCAATTAATTTCTAGTCACTCCTTATTTTGACCTTTTGGCACCGTTTTGAACCTGTTGCTCTCTAGACTTTATGGAATTTGTGTATGCTGAGGTCTTCATTATGCTTTCTCAAGTGGTGAAAATTCTGCCCCATTATACCTGAAGAGCATGTAATACTAATTTTTTTCATCTGCATTTCAGTGATATTCCTCTAGCTGTCCCAAATGAGGTAGACAGTTCCTTTGATAATCAGAACAATTATGTTGGAGATGTGGCAGAAAGTGTTCTTATGGTTTCCTAAGTCTTGCTTCTTGTATATTTCACAACATATCTAGCTCTTATTTTGGATTACTTTGGACAATTTTTATAATTTGTTCAATAAAGAGGGTGCAAGAACATATATCCCTTGCTTCTATTTGTTAACACAATTGATAGTTCCCTAGTTTGGCAATAGCCTGATAATAATATTACTGCTTTTTTTTTGAACTGTCCTCTAGAAAGAAAAGATAACTTTGCTAAAAAAGTGTGTGCATGAGACAGATGAAGAGCTTAAATGTTAAAATCTTTCTTTCATGATTTTACAGGACAGGGAAAGAGGGGCAACCCAGGGAATACTACACTTTGGATTCTATCCTGTTCCTGCTCAATAATGTGCACCTTTCACATCCTGTTTATGTCCGCCGTGCTGCAGTAAGTAGACCATACAAAATTTTATTTTTTCTTGTTTATAAGCAATATGTGCGTGGTTATTTTCAGGGAATGATAGCATTTAAGTGTATGAATTTGGCTGGGGAAAGGGAAAAAGATAGGCAACAAAGCGTGTCTGTTTAAAAAAGAGCACCTCTACTTAGGGATCAAATGACAGACCCTACTAAGGTGGAATATTTTTCTTGAAAATTCACTTTCTAACAGATTATCCCTTCAAACCACCAGGTTGCATTTACAGCAAGAGTCTGTCACCCAAATATTAATGGTGATGGCAGCATTTCTCTTGATATTCTACAATCACTGTTGTCTCCGGCACTATTGCAAAAGTACTTTGGTCCATCTGTTCTCTGTTGTGGGATTCCAATCTAGATGATCCTGTAGTGCCTGAGATTGCAAGGATCTACAAAACAGAAAAGTACAGCAATATAACTTTGGAGTGGACTCAGAAGTATGCAGTTTAATTAAAGAAATTATTGGATAAGTTCTACAAATAAAGATAGGGGAACTCTGAAAGATAAAGTCTTTTTGATTTCTATTTGACTGCTTTCTATGAGCCCATGCTTCATCTTCCCCTGTGCCACATGGTTACCTGATACAGCAGTGCTGCATGTTCTACATAGTTGGAACATCAAAATTGAAATATTTGATTTTTGTGTACTAACATTGACTCCTGGCAGAGAAGCCTTTGTGTTAAAAGCTAGTTCTTAATCATATTTGCAAGTTTGAAGTGAAGGAGGAAAAAGGCTGTCCTCTCTCAGTTTTATAGCAGATGTGTTTCATTTTGTGTAGTTGAACGTCCTCTAGGAAGTAATTGTATTTTTAAGCTTGATAGTTATACTTCTTTTGGGAGGCAGGACACTTGTTTCTGTCTGTGTGAATGAATAGTTTTCAATAAAATGAAAAATCTTCAGTAAGAGACTTCGGGGGAATAACAGTTTAATGTCAAGTCCACTGTCTTTTCAGACTGAAAACATTCCTGTTGTAAGAAGACCTGATAGGAAGGACTTGCTTGCATACCTAAATGGGGAAACATGTGAGTGATGCTTTCTTTTAACTTAGACACATAGTGAACTTTACTGCTTCATATTTAAGGCTCAAATGAGGGATAGCAGGGGAAGGATAGTTAATGATGGTCAGTGTGCAGCTTAATTGAATATGTTCAAACTTCTCAAATGAAATTAGGATTTCTTTTAGTTTTTAATTTTATTTTGCACTTAGCTTTTTTATGGCACTTGGATAGGAGCTGTGTTCCTACATACATGTTTAGAAGTGAGCTACTTTTTTATTAATTTTAACATCCTTTAGTTAGTAGTTATGTGTTGGAATGCTTAGGGTTTATATTCTTTCCTTCTCTAGACTGTGGGAAACTTCTGGTAGTGCATTGGTCTTGACGCAATAAGTGTGTGGGATAAAATCTTCAGTAGAGTAAAATACATCAAATCACTGCTTTGTCAGGCTGGCAGATTTGCCTAGTATTCCATCATCTTAAAATTTTTGTTAACAATAGTCAGAGAAAAGAGGTTTCTTTGAGAGGAAGATAAATATGGCTTCTCTAAGTTGCTCTGTTTTCTAGGTGGTCTTAGAATTTTAAGTATGATGGAATATGAGATTATTTTTGAAATGTGAACAGTACACCATTTTTTATATATATTTTAAAGGAACCAGCAGGTTGTCTTTGTTTCAAAAAAACCTAGACAAGCTAGTAGATATTGATTCCAGGTCATAAAGTAATTATCTTTGTGACTGTTTTCTTTTATGTGGTACATACAGATTATAGAATCACTAATTTATTTTGCAAGGGACCACAGGAGGTCATCGGGTTCAATTCCCTTTTCAAAGAAGGGCCAAATGACCCTGAGCAACCTGATCTAACTTTTATTATTCAGTCAAGTTCTGAATATCTGCTCCACTCTTCTGAGTCCTGGAGTACTGCATTCAGCTCTGGGGCCCCCAACATAAGAAGGACATGGACCTGTTGGAGTGAAGGCAGAGGAGGGCCATGAATATGATCAGAGGGCTAGAGCACCTCTCCTATAAAGACAGGCTGAGAGTTGGGGTTGTTCAGCCTGGAGAAGAGAAGGCTCTGGGGACATCTTACAGCAGCCTTCCAATACCTAAAGGGGGCCTACAAGAAAGCTGGAAAGGGACTTTGTAAAAAGGCAGGTAGTGATAGGACAAGGGGTAATGGTTTTAGACTGAAAGCAAGTAGATTTAGATTAGATGTAAGGAAGAAGCTCTTCACTGTGAGGGTGGTGAGGCACTGGAACAGGTTGCCCAGTGAGGTCGTGGATGCCCCCTCCCTGGAAGTGTTCGAGGCCAGGTTGGATGGGGCTTTGAGCAACCTGGTCTATTGGAAGGTGTCCCTGTCCATGGCAGGGAGGTTGGAACTAGATGATCTTTAAGGTCCCTTCCAAACCAAACCATTCTGTGATTCTATCATTTCCAGTTCCAGTGTTTGACTGCCTTTGCTACCTAATATCTGGTTAGAATTTCCGTTGTTGCAATTCATCTGTTTTTCTTCTTCCTTTTATACTTAAATACTTTTGTGAATCTTTTGTACTTAAATGAAATGTTGTGTTTGATTACAGCAACCTCATCAAGCATAGACAGAAGTGCTCCACTTGAAATTGGTCTTCAACGGTCCACTCAAGGTACACTTTAACTAAAAAATAACTTTGAGGCTTATTTTATGAAAGTGTACTACAATCTTGCGGTTTTAATGTCCTCTTTTTCTTGTAGTTAAAAGAGCAGCAGATGAAATATTAGCAGAAGCAAAGAAACCAAGAATAGAGGTAATGACAGTAACTGTCCTCAATACAAATTGGGGGTGGTGGTAAATTACAGTATTTATCTGTTCTTGTAGCAATTCAGTTGGGCTACCTGTTCTCTGGGTGCACACAGTACTTCTGTTAGTGTGAACATGAACTGGAAGGAATTAGAATTTAAGCCTCCAATTTAAACTTGGAATTTTAGCTGCTAGTAGATGTATGTTGTAGTATGAAAGGGGAAAGCTTGACTGCATATCTGTAAGTACCTGCTGCATTATAACCTGTCTGCTAAGAACTATGGGATTGGAATAAAAGTGCTGTTTAATGATGGATTATGGTTTTTGCCATCCATGAATTGGCATTATACTATTTTAGTCCCTCTATAGCAGTATATGAAACTGTCCCTGTGATTACTATTTTCTGAAACTGTCTTAGGCAATTAATTTAACAGTGTATTTTCACAAGTGCCTCGAATAGAAGCAATATGTCTAGTTATTACACACATTGTATCTGACTTACTGGTTTTTGTGATTATTTTTTTTTTAAACTAAGTTCATCCAGTTGTCTCCTATGTGAGTTGTTATAAATCTGGCTGTATATTTTTTCAGAGTACTGAGGCTTTAGATTTATTCTTAGAAGAAGAGTTACCAAATACATAAATTCCCTTATTCCAGAATTGGATTTTAAAATTTTTTATGCTTAACTGTAACTGCATAAGAATTGTAAGCACTTTATGCATTCTTAATGGCACATGAGCATATGGTTGCTGTGAGATGGCCTATTAGTGATCTATAGATTTTTTTTTTTTGTTCTACGTTACCCAGTGTGATTGTGATGCTAGTATGTTTTGAAACTGTAGATCTTTACCGTCATAATTTGTAGAATCAAGAATTCTGCATATGAGTCTAATGAGCTTATAGCCATCTTCTCTTTTTCCTTGCCACTCTGGCAGCTCAGAGTCTGTGAAGTCTGCTCTTTTGGAGATCATCTCTCTGTAGAGATTCCAGGTCTTTCCTGATACATGGCATGACTGGCTTTGCTGTGCTTCAGCCTTTCCAAACAGCCTTTTAGCAACAGGACAGGCTCTATGCTGATTTAAGTTTTGTGGGGAAATAAGACAGATTGAACACAAGTGGTACCGGCATTAAGAAGCTGAAGAGATGGTATAAAATTACATCTCTACTGCTCTCTCAAATTACATGTCTGCTTCAAACCTGGCTTGAGTAACTATAGGCTTCTTTATTCTTAACTTGATTTTGTATTTACTAGGAAAGCCATTTAGAAAAGTTCTGCATCAAGATATAACAGTTCTGAGCTCTTCTGTTCTTTAAAAATATCGCTGTTTAAATATCTGGGCAAATTTGAGTGTCAGATAAATTTACCTTAAATATGAATATGTGTATATGTATATGTATTGTCCTGCTTGAATGTGTGTATTGTTTGCTGGTTTTAAGTTCTGTGATTTTTCTGTTGTTCACAATTGTCATCTGAGCGAGGCTCTTTGAGGGAATAGTAGTTTTTTCATTGTAATTAGAATAATTTGTGGGTTTTGAGAGGAAATTTCCAATAGCTGTACAGTTCATGCTAGTGCACAGATCAAAAATAATTGAAAATAAAGATTGTTCTTGGAAATGTAAAAAACCAAAACCAAAACAAAACACCTCTGAATAGCTTTAATTCTAGTTGTATATAGTTTTTTAAAGATAATGCACAAAAATTAAACATTAATGATACTTACTGCTAGGATGAAGAGTGCGTGCGCCTTGACAAGGAGCGGTTGGCAGCTCGGTTGGAAGGACATAAAGAAGGTATCGTGCAAACGGAGCAGATCAGGTAGGAATAATTTTTCTTATGGATAGTGCTTAATTAAAGGACTGGTAACAAGTTGTGTGCTATTCAAGACAGCCAGTTTTACTTCTGTCCAACAGCTCTCAGTGGAAGTGTCCCTCCCTTAGGTACTAACGTTAATAATGTCTGAGGAGGCAGAACTTTACACCTGGTCAGACTCCTATTCTTGAGTGGAAGTTCAGATGTCATGGCATGATATTTGGGTTGTCTTCAGAAGTGAGTGGACAGTTGTCTCTTCCTCCCACCAAGTCTGCCATTTCTGCTTGCTTCTGCCATGGTGTTTACCTAAGCAGTCGAATACAATGAGCAGAACTGCAAGGGGAGGCTGATTATCTCTCTGTTTCAAAGAAAAATGTCCTGTATTGAGGAATGTCTTGCATGTAAAAGGAGGAAAACTTTGTGAGAACAAATTAAAGGGTAACACCACCTCTGTTTGACTCCCTACAGAGGTGAGCTGCTTGCCTCTGAAGAGGCAGTCTGCTGCTAGAGGACAATGCACTGTCATTGCCATAAGTACTAATCAGTATTCAAGTGCTTAGAAACTTGCCCATCACCTTTCCTCTTCCATTGTATCCATCCAGAATTTTGCAAATAATGACAGCTGGTTTTGAGTCTTACACCATATCTTCCCAAAGCCGAGCAGAGAGGAAATGAAATTCTTGCAAGAACCTGTTGATGCTAAGGATCTTGGGCTTAGTTAGGATATCAGACTCTAGTAGTTCATTTTCAAATACCTGAGTTCAGAAGTTTTAAAGTAAAGGTAGCTGCTTAATTTCTTCAGTGTACAGCTCTCGTAATGTAAAATGGGACTCATGCTTCCTACAGTTAAGGTGTATGAGTATGAACTAATGTACTGCTTTGTCTGCAATGGATTTTGCAGATAAGTAGTTTCACCTGATAGACCAGCTGCATTTTTGAGAATCTGTCTCTTGACCATAAACAATACTGTGAATGTTTGTCTGTCCTTCACTGGGATTAAATTTAACAGTTAGCCTTGCAATAATTAATATCGCAGTTGAGGCATTTATAGAATCCATAATTACACATAACCACATGAAAAATAGGTATTTTGAATGTCTTCTTCCTGTGTGTGTCTTGTTTAGGTGTACTTAAAAGGAAACTATATAAAAAGAAGAAAATCTGGTTGTCATACCTCGTGTAAAATCAGAAAGTGTAAGGATCAAAAAGTATACACATTTTTTTTGTATGAACTAGTAATTTGGATACTAGCTTGAGCGTATCACAACTTTGTTTTGGAGTTGTGAGACAATGCTGCAGCGAGGTTTACTGTGTATTATTTGTATTTACTTTGTATTCTATATTTACAGATTTTTGGTTTTAGCGCTGAATGTAGAACACTGCCCTTTTAAAAAAAGTGCAAATGACACTTATAGGCAATGAGTTTGAACTCTGTGCTTGTCACTGTTGTTACTTTGTTTAAAAGCAACACAAGAAAGTTCCTGTTCCAATAGCTTGGTTGTGAAAGGAGAATACTTCACAACAAGTACTACTTGTATTAATTTTTCAATATAATCTCAAAAAAATAGTAAAATTAAATTGGGTATGTGCAGTTACGATTGTGCAATTCTGTCCTTTTCTTCAGCTCACCTGCAAAACAATAGGGCTCACGGTTTGGCAACCATATTCTGTGTTTACAATTAAAAGCAAACAGATAAAAACATTGCACTCTTGGACTGAACTGAGCTACCTCAAACACAGATGAATGTGGACAAAACTACTGCCATCTGTTGTTTGTTTGGCCTGCTGAAAAGGTAACGCATCTTCCAAGTGGCCGAGTCTGTGTAATGGCACCTCAGCTGAAATTTAGATTAATGCTTTGAAAGCCTCTGAGCAGCCACAGATTGATTGACTGGACACAAAATTGTAATCCACTAAAAATAACAGGGAGATGAAATTCAGGTGATGTTGTAAATGGAAGTGTTAGTCATGATGCTCTACACTTGTAATCTTTACTTCTGCTTGTGATAGTTGGGGTTTTTGGATGTTTTTTGTGCTACTCTTGGGATAGAGTCTTTTGTCTGAAGTTTGATCCTCATGATAAAAACAGCAATGCCAAGCTCATGTAATTGTCACATATGTGTAAGGTGACCACTTTACAAATTACAGAACAGCCATAAACTTTTAAGCAGGATCAAGTTACTAATTCAAAAATTTATCCAGAAGAATTGTATAGAATCACAGAATCGTTTAGATTGGAAAAGACCTTTAAGATCAAGTCCAACCATCAGCCCACCACCACCGTGCCCACTAAACCATGTTCTGAAGTGACTTGTCTATGCATTTTTTTGAATACCTCCAGGGATGGTGACACCACCACTTCCCTGGGCAGCCTGTTCCAATGCCTGACAACCCTTTCAGTAAAGAAATTTTTCCTAATACACAATCTAAACCTCCCCTGGTGCAACTTGAGGCCATTTCCTCTTGCCCTATCACTTGTTACTTGATGTATGAGACCAGCCCCCACCTTGCTACAACCTCCTTCCAGGTAGTTGTAGAGGGCGATAAGGTCTCCCCTCAGCCTTCTTTTTTCCAGACTAAACAACCCCAGTTCCTTCAGCTGCTCCTCACAAGACTTGTGCTCCAGGCCCCTCACCAGCTTGGTTGCCCTTCTCTGAAAGCGCTCCAGCACCTCAATGTCTTTCTTGTACTGAGGGGCCCCAAACTGAAGACAGTACTCAAGGTGCGGCCTCACCAGTGCTGTTCAATTATTCAGTCTCTTCTGTTATTTTTGCTCATTTAGGTCCTTGTCTGAAGCCATGTCAGTGGAAAAAATTGCTGCTATCAAAGCAAAAATCATGGCAAAGAAAAGATCCACTATCAAAACTGATCTGGATGATGACATAACTGCTCTTAAACAGAGAAGTTTTGTTGATGCTGAAGTAGATGTAACCAGAGATATTGTCAGCCGGGAGAGAGTATGGAGGACAAGAACTACAATCTTACAAAGCACAGGCAAGGTAATACTCGGGATACCAAGCTATTTTTATGATCCACATGACAAACCGCATATTTTTATTTTCTGTCTCTAGCTAAACCATAGATGACTGGGGGGGATTACGCTTAGTGTTCTAGGTAAAGGTAGGCTTGCAGGGCTGTTGGCATAGTGACAGAGGAGTTCATTCTTTCTTCATTACAGTAAGCCTAAAATGTATCTCAAAATACTTGCTTCAGCCACTTGAAAGATACTAAGTAATCGCTTAATTCCTCTTAAATGAAGCTGGCTTGAGCCCTACATTTAGGAGGGCTGTGTGAAAGTACCTGCAGGTTTGAAATGGACAAAAGTGGGGAGTAACTGATAGCAGTAGCAACATGTGTACATTGGAAGTCCGAAGGCTGCTAAGCTGTGGAAAACACCAAAGAAGTAGGGAGAGAAAACACGAAAATGAACAAACCTAGAAAGTGTTACCATGACAAGGCTTTTCTGTACATTTTTGTCCCTTTGTGCTCCTTTAATCCATGTCTTCAGCTGCACTTGGTTATGTGCCATCCAGAAACAGTTGTAAGAGCAGCTGATAGTTTGCTCTTTTTGGACAGTTAGGCTTTCTTTATTGCAGTGATACTTGGCCCTAAATTTCTCAAGGAGGCAGTAAGTCCATTTCTAAAACATTGCAAATGTCTTTTTTTCCTGAGGTTATTGTCAAATCACACCCTTTGCCTTCACTACTTCTCTGAGTACTGTCACAGGAAAAAAAATGTTTAGAAGTAAACAAGGTCCTAGTTTTCACTGGTCTGTTTTTAAGAGTATTTTACATAGCGCTCATTTTCACCACCTGGTGTATGTACCTGCATGTATGCTACATTCAGAGTGAGTCTTACTTCTTTGAGTCTGTGAGACTTGTAGCAATCTCCCTGCTGAACAGTTGATAAATTGGTAAAAGCCTCTACTGTTTTAGTCATTGGAAATGTTTGTACTGAAGGAATCTGGGTAGCTTTTTCTTGTTTAGCAAATCATTTGTGCCATTCATATCTTTACATGTCTTCTAAGGGAAACCTGAAAATGTACAAGGGAAAGAGTTGAATGTTTTACTGTAGTATCCTTGTAATAACAGTGAGATGAGGTAGTGATCTTAAGCAAAACCTAACATGGGGAGAAAGACAAGAAACAGGAGGTCAAGTTTGTTCTTGGACTCCAGCATGCAGTTACTTGACTAGCCTGATGAATATAACTGGCATAATAGCAAGCCTTTATTTCTTAATAGCATGGACAGAAATCATCAAATGTTAATGTTTGTACTTTTGTACAAGTAACAGTGGGAGTAAGTAGATGGGGAAGCATCTCTTGTTACCCAGGGCTGTGATCTATCCCAGAACAGCTACAGGGGGTTTTTTGTGTGTTTGTAGGTTGGTTGGGACATTTTTTTGGTTGAGTGTTGGTTGTTTTTTTTTGGTTTTGTTGGTTTTGTTTTTTTTTAAAAAGAACTTGTGAAGACGTTCTCAAAAGTTGTTGGAAAACTCAGATACATTATCTCAGGCAGATCATTCCTTATCTACTTGCCTGTTCATTTAAAGAATTTTCATCAGGGAAGCATAGTACTGCTCTGCAAATGCTGTTTTGGCTTTTCCATATGATACTTAAATTACTGATGTGCCTGATAATTCTTTTTACTGTAAATTTTCACTGTCTGCTTGGTATAGATTTATCTGCAGTTTCTTAAATCCTAGAATGTTTAAAAACAACAGTAGTTTACATACCATATAGTGTCTGACTTATTAATATCTGAATTCCTTTAGAACTCCTAAGTGAAAGGTAACAAAGAGTGAGCACCCCAAAATGTTGATTTTATTGTTTCTTTCCAAAAATTGCTTCAGTCTGAGGCAGGTCCTCAAGCTCTCTTCTCCACTGAGAACAACTCCTCTATGTGAACTTTCCCAGTGTTCTCTCTAGTAAAGATGCAGAGATAGCTTAAGAGGCAAAAGGAAAATACTAGGAAGATCAGGCCATAGAAAAAAGAAAATAATCTGTCGTCCTTATTGGCTTTCTGGCAGTTTTCCTCTGTTTTTGTTGTGTTGGCAATAAGTACTGATTCCTCCAGTGAGGTGCTCCTCAAAAATCTATATGTAGATGGCAATAATCTTAACTATATTTATGGAGTGTTTACTGTTTCTCCTTTCAGACAGGTTTTCCGATTCTGAAGTTTGCTTTTTACTTCAGATAGCCTTTTTTGCTTTTTAGAACTGTTCTGGGTTTTTGTTTGTTAGTTTTGGGGTTTAGTTTTTTTATTGTTTGGTATTTTTTAAAGTCTCCAGTGATCTAGTGTTCTTTTTTTAACACCTTTTGAAAGTTTTCATGATACTTTCATTCTGCCCCTTTAGATGCTGCTTTTAATTCTTTCTTTGATATCTTCATTGTTACATAGCTTCCCTTGCTGAAATTTTAGTGGTGGATTTTTTTCCTGGCTATAGGGGTTGGTTTGGGTTTCTTTTTGTTTACAAGAATGCTGAATTTGAGTGCATTGATATTCTTGTTGCAGAGTGTTCTTCAGCAGCTACCTCTCTAAAGTAGGTATTATGGGCCAAATCAAGAGATGCTTTTCCTTTTGTGACTACTTTGGCCAGTTGCTCCAATAAGCAATTACTTCTGATAGCTAAAGAATTAATCGCTGCATCACTTCCTTTCTTGACACTTATCCAACCTACAAAGTAACTGCAACTTCTCATAATTACTGTTTTCTTCTTTGGAAGTCTCTGTATTATCCCATTCATATTGGCAATATAGCTCTAATGATTTGGGACAGGTTATCACTTATTTACTATCATTCTTTGGTTGTCATTCATGGTTTGAGTGTAAGCTTCCTATAATGCATCACACAGGTCCTTTATCTGTACGACCCCCTCTGTTTACCCTCTTTTGATCAGATGTGGCATTGATCCCTGGCTGTCTTTTTACCGATTTTTGTGACGTTCCTACTGTTCGTAAAATCAGACATTTCAGTTCACCTGTCCTCTTCTGTTTT
Organism: Elanus axillaris; assembly: GCA_026212715.1. NCBI lineage: Eukaryota > Metazoa > Chordata > Aves > Accipitriformes > Accipitridae > Elanus > Elanus axillaris. Next base: position 21,853,083 of record JANZLQ010000095.1, read on the forward strand.
TAAGATGTCTAGAATTTGCATTTGTCTGCTTGCTTATTTTTGTTTTGCTTAGAACATTTTATTGAGGTATTTTTCCATAGTTTTGTACCTGATTATTATGCAGTTTTGCCTTCTTTTGGAAATGCAGTGTTTGATTTAATTGCTAGTGGATGAGTCATCCTGCACTGTGTGTTTTAAATACGTTGGCCTTCCCCAAGTCTGTAGTCTTCTAGATTTTATGAATAATGTGACATTTTTATATAATCACTTTTCAGAGCTGAATTTCATTTGTTTAGTCCAAGGGTTTTTTTTCCTTCTCATAGTAGCTTAATTTTAGAACTACTTCAGAGGATGCATTGTTTAGAGCAGTTTAATTTCAGGTTTGGCTAAAGGCATGTAACATAACATTGCTGTTTTGGTGAGTCAACTGACAGTTGAACCAATTGAAAATTTAGTCAGATTTCAAAAGCAATATAAGTACTTGATGCTAGAGCTGTTTCTGAATTCCTTTACCGATCTTTTAACAGCCACAATTGTTGGGGAGTTTAAGAAATTAGTGTCTTCTCTTTATCCTCACTTGTCATGCAGTCTAATTTTCATTTTTAAGCTTCACAAACATGCACAAAAATCAGAGTAAGGGAACTGCTACCTTCAGACCGGATACAGCTGGATATGCTGGGGGAGAGAAGTTTAAAGAAAGTGAAAATTATTTTATCTGTAGATTGGTATTTGGACAAGGTATCTTTCTCCTGTGTCTCACTGGAGGTTTTTTTTGTGTTGTTTTTTTTTTGTGTGAAGCAGACGTAATAATTCAGGATGCTTATTTACATCATGTTGGAAGGGTATGAATGAGTTCTTGATAATGTAGTCATGCCACTGGCTATGGAACCTGTTTCTGGAGAACAGATTAAGTTTGTCAGCTTTTTATATATGTTAAATCAGTTTGAACTGAAATACTGTCTGGTGAAGATATGACAGAATTAATATTGACACTTTTGAAACTGCAAATCTTGGAGGAAAACAATAACAAAATATTACTGTTGTAACCTCTTTATTGAGAGAACCTTTGTATATAGAACAAGGTAACTTTTCTGGTAGCTAAAGTTTTTAACCCATACGTAGAATATTTACCATCATGTTTGGAGTGTTAAATTTTGAATTACTGTGTTGTAGAGGTTTCAGTTCTGTTGTGTACATATTTTTAGATAGACGTTTGGCTGTTCTGTAAGATCATTGAACACCTAGAAAAAACTGTGTTTAAACTGAAATGGATTCCTTCCTTTCATGTCATTCCTCTATCTTTCCTTCCTGAATAATCCTTTGATTTTTTTTTTATCACCTCCTGTAGCAGGCTTCAGCAATCTTTTCTGAAAGAAAAACCTCCTCATTCCATCTCTACTGTAAAAGTGTTTGTGGCACTTTAATTTGCTCCTGAAGGAACAAATTAAAGTAGCTAAAGCAGAAGTTTCAGTGTTCACAGGTGTATTTGGAGGGCCTATTTTTGTTGGTGACTGCTGATGTACTTGATTTTTTTAAAACTTTTATTTAATCTCCCAGATTGTTCAGAAGTATTTCTTAGATAAGCAGCATGGTAACTGGATGGGCTGGGTTGAACATGCTCTACTTGAGAAGTCTTAAAACTGGAATCTTGGAAATTAACTACTATGGGTCTGGAAGTTGTAACTTCTGGAAATGAACCAGTGTTCTTACAGGACTAGTGAGCTCTGAGCATTTCTGATGTTTTTAAAAGAAAATAAAAATCTTTCATCCTTTTCTTTGTAGGGTGCAGTGGGTTGACCTTGGCTGGATGCCAGGTGCCCACCAAGCTGCTCTATCATTCACCTCCTCAGCAGGATGGGGGTGGGGAAGAAAAGATGGGGACCCCCCCCTTGTGGGTCAAGATAAAGGCAGCTTAATAAAAGCAAAGGCTGTGTGCAGAAGCAAAGGAAAGCAAAAGATTTGTTCTCTACTTTCCATCAGCAGGCGATGTCCATTCACTTCCCAGGAAGTAGGGCTTCAGTATGCGTAGCAGTTGTTCTAGAAGACAAATGTTGTAATAATTAATGCCTCCCCTCCTCTTCCTTTCTCTTCTATTGCTGAGCAGATGTCTTATGGTATGGAATATCCCTTTGGTCAGTTGGGGTCAGGTGTCCTGGCTGTGTCCCCTCCCAAGGTCTTGCCCATGCTCAGCCTGCTGGTGAGGGGAGAATGTTCAAGACAGCCTTGTGCTGGCACAGCATCTGCTCAGCAGCAGCCATAACACTGGTGTGTTATCAACACCCTTCTAGCTACTAATGCAAAGCACAGCACTATGAGGCCTGCTATGGGGAAAATTAAATCCATCTCACCCAGACCCAATATATAGGTATATGCTAGAGATTACTGCTAAAACTTTAAATGTGGGGTAGCACTCTTCAGTCATGTTTTCTTACAGTTGTGAGTATACTAGAATTACCTTTTCTCAAGTGAACTCTAACCCTATGTACAGGAGAAATAACACCCATACTGTTGAACATATGGGAAGTCTTAAAGGTTATGGCACATAACCTTTCTAAATAGCTTTGACTAGGAAACTGGAAAAGTGGCTATATATGCTTCATGTATGTGGGTCCTTACACATGCACATCTACATATGTCTGTGCAACAACTGCATGGGACTCGTCCAGCTGCTGGTTTTGTGTATTTCTTGGCCTCTTTTAACAGATCTGTAAATCCTTTACTGTCTTCCTTGAGCCTTGTGTAAGTCTTTTGAAGACATTGCAAGGCACTAGGAGTTCAGAGTGACCTGTATGGTGTCTTACTGTTATGAAGTGCTTGGCTATGTTCCAGGGAAAAGCACTGAAGTAGAACCATGAAGTTGGACATAAGAAATCTGAATTTGAGGTAAATGTTCTTCTAATGGAATTAGCTGTGTATGAAATCAAAGAATGATCAGATGTGGGCTCCTTAAGTGGGTGTCCATTACTAATGGAAAAACTAATTAGAGTGTTAAAACTCTGGGGCACAGTTATGTGAAACTCAGTCCTTCTAGTTTCATAACCTTTGAATTATTAAATTGTGTCTTTGTCAATATAAGATTGTTTCTTCATGCACATATTACTTGCTAGGTCTAGGTTGAAATGTTGAAGCTGAGGTTGCATTTGTTACTTGCTGTTGCTTCACTTCTGCAGACTGACCAATTTGATTGTCACAAACTGGGTAGTTAATGTTTTTCCTGCTTAATATTTACCAAAAAAATTAAGAGAATATTCTGAATTACAATGCTTTTATGTATAAAAATTATCTTCTTTTCCTTTCTAATGAAGTAGGAAGTAAGCCTGAATCAAATGATATATTTTTCTGCCTTAATCCTCATATGTCTATATTATCTGTTCTTATGTGAAAGATGTACACTGGGCTATCCAGCACATATTTTTCTTGGGCTTTGCTTTGAAAACATAGGAATCTTACTTGGTATAACAAGCAATCAGTTTAAATAAACAACTGTTTATTTTTAAATAATCATCATCATTTTTCAGATTTTATGTCTTTAGCTATTGCAGTCCTGTTGTAATGTACTAGTTATCTATACTTTTCTTTGGAAAAAAGGTTGATGATGCCCATATATTATATATCCATAAAAAAGGACATTAATGCAGAAGAGAATGGACTCAGCTCTAACTTCAGTAACTGCGAGTTGTATGTATTAAACTCCATAATCTTGATTTTTATTTCCCCACCACCCCACCCTCAGCTTCTGGGTATGTTTATGTGCATGATGATGATAAGTCCAGAACTGATTAAGATGATTGAAATTTATAGCTGACCTAGCTAGAGAGATTAGCGCTTTCCTGGTATGTGGCATTTATCTTGCAAGTAACCCACAATTGCAAATGTATCTAATACAGTGTCTTTCTCTGAACTATTTCAGAAAGTTATTCCTTTGTGGCTTTTTGTATTCCTGTACATAAGTATTAAATACCAGGACTTCTCATTTTCCACAAATTAATCTCATCTTTATGGTGGTCAATATTTTTAGTTTTGTGTTATCACCTGGAAAATACTACCCACTGCAGTTAATATTTGCATACCTAATTTTTTTAAATTAGTTGTTTATTTGTAGGGTTGATCCATTTAACAGTAGCTAACACATTTGAAGTAAATGCTGTGAGAAACCACTTTTTCAGTTACTTTTAGTTCTTACCTTTTGAGCATTCTTACTAGTTATCAGAACAAAAATATAAGTCACTTGTGAGGATATGAATGCTACAGTTATAATAATGTTTCAGTAAATTCTTTTATATGATCTTGTAACTGGAAAATATTAAAATTTTATATCAAGGCTAATACAGTATTTTAATCAGTTTTGACTGCTAAAAGGTCTCAGGGTAAAATTTTGGATACTTTAAAATAAATTATTTGATTGTAAAAGCAATTTTATATATGGGCTCTAGGTGGCAGAATTGTTCTACATTCCTGAAATTCACAATAGTGAATTTAATAGCAAAATTGAGAAGGCAAAGGTGTGCCAGGTTAATAGCAGCTAGTATCCTCATTAGTGTTTTCAAATGGAACAAGTGTATGGCTTTAGAATGACTGTGCACAAGTGTAATGGCATGGTCCAGCTTAAGTTCTTAAACTTCATTTTATCCTATATTAGCTTAGTAAAATTGGGAAGACTATTATATTGCTGCTAGGCACTAATGCAGTGTTTTGAATACAGCACTTAAAGGAAAGATGGGTTGGATTATAAAAAAAATTATTTATATTGCACAATAATGAGCCTTGTTTTGTGAATAGGTACTTCAAATTTATCAGAGAAATTAGTAGAATAAAGCATTATGTTTCCTGAAAGAAAATTTAGTCGGCTACAAAGTAACATCACCATTCTTAAGCACTACTTCTATAAGTATCAAGCAAAAAAAAATAAAAGTGTTTCCATATGCTGCATTCATAGGAGAAATAAACTAGGATTATATATGAGGGGGATTTTTGAGCAGATTTTATACTGTGCTGTATTTTTGCAGTATTACAATGTTGCTGCTTTTTAATACTTCTGAATTAGCCTTTGTGCTATTTCAAATTAAACGTTTCGGTTGTCTTTCATATAATACTCCTGCTATAAAAATTTAGTGAAGATAACATGGAGTAAGTGAGGAGTGGAACTTTTTACTGAAAAAAATCCACAAAAATTCAGGGCTAATAGCAATTCAGTGCAGTAGGCTATAATAAGTAATACTTAAATGAATTTTTTGACTGGAACATAAATGTTACTTGATTGCCAGAGTAACTTTTTAGGAAGGGGAATGTCTGATTTCCTCCTCCCCCCAGCAGTTAGTAACAAGTTGAGTTTTATGAATAGTTTTGTATAGGTTCCCTATAGCTATATAAATTCTAGTACTTTACTACAGATTTCTTAAACTACTGTTGTCCTGAAAGCAAAACTAAGATGACCCATTTCTTTAGGTTGTTCTTTTTAAAATTGCCGGTGTGGTAGTATGCTTGTTGTATGACTTAACTGTAGTATGGTATGTACAGGTTGAAAGTGTATGGAGAATAGTTTGAGAGGTACCATGAGCTCTCTGCAACCATGCCTGTCAGTGCAGTTGAGCATCTTGTGCATTGTGTTACTCAAATGAAAGCAAACAAGGTAAATGGGAGAGGTGTGTGTGTATGTAATTCAAAAGGGAAGATTTACTTTATTGCAACTATATAATTCAAGACCAAGTTTCTAGCTGTGGCCTGTTTCTGAAGGGATCTTGTGTAAGGAGAGGAATGATGCTGGGTCAAAAATGATGGAAATTTCTATGATCTGAATAAGCACAGTGCAGAGAATACCAATAGTTCACATATCCATTCTACCAATATATTTGCATGCTTACAGTTGCTTGTAACTAACCCTGAACGTTAATCTTGCCTATGTCCAACCTTTGATTCTGAGGGCAACCTATCACACAGTATAAAATGCAGTGCTTTAGGACTATCTTTAAATTGGAAGAGCAAGGAGGAAGGAAGATCAACTTTACTGTTGGTGAACAGTTTACAAGTTGAGATACAGATTCTTCAGCATAAGAGAGTGAGTGATGCCTTAAATGAAGGACTCCAGATTTCAGTATGTGCTTGAAAATTAAATGTGCAAAATATTTTCTTTTAAATGTACACTTCATTAGCTCATAGGTCCATACGAACAAATTTTTAATTTCTGCTGTACTTCTATGAGACCACCTTAATACTGTTTACATTTTTTGTCATGCAGTACATAGGAATTGCTGAAAATGTATGATGGGAGTTGTGGTGGGTTGACCCTGGTGGGATGCCAGGTACCTACCAAAGCTGCTCTATCATTCCCCTCCTCAGCTGGACAGGAGAGAGAAAATAAAACAAAAGGCTCGTGGGTCAACATAAGGACTCACCGATTACCATCATGGGCAAAACAGACTCGACTTGGAGAAAACTAACTTAATTTATTACCAATCAAACCAGAGTAGGGTAATGAGAAATAAAACAAAATCGCAAAACACCTTCCCCCCACCCCTCCTTTCTGGACTTTAAATTTACTCCTGAATTCTCTATCTCCTCCCTGCCCAGCAGCACAGGGGGATGGGGAATAGGGGTTGGGGTCAGTTTATCACACATCTCTGCTGCTCCTTCCTCCTCAGGACCAGGACTTATCACAGTCTTCCCCTGCTCTAGTGTGGGGTCCCTTCCGTGGGAGACAGTCTTCCATGAACTTCTCCAGCATGAGTCCTTCCCACAGGCTACAGTTCTTCATGAACTGCTCCAGCATGGGTCCCTTCCACGGCGTGCAGTCCTTCAGGAGCACACTGCTCCAGCGTGGGTCCTCCACGGGGTCACAAGTCCTGGCAGAAAACCTGCTCCAGTGTGGGCTCCTCTCTCCACAGATCCGCATGTCCTGCCAGGAGACTGCTCCAGCGTGGGCTTCCTCTGGGGTCACAGCCTCCTTTGGGCACCTATCTGCTCCGACGTGGGGTCCTCCATGGGCTGCAGGGGGACAACCTGCCTCACCATGGTCTTCCCCACGGGCTGCAGGGGAATCTCTGCTCTGGCACATGGAGCATGTCCTCCCTCTCCTTCACTGACCTTGGTGTTTGCAGGATTGTTTCCTCAGGTATTCGGATTCTTCCCTCTGGCTGTTATTGCCATGTGGGGCTTTTTCCCCTTCTTAAATACGTTATCCCCCCAGAGGCACTACAACTGTCACTGATGGGCTTGGCCTTGGCCAGCAGTGGGTCTGTTCTGGGGATGGATGGCTCTGTCAGACATGGGGGAAGCTTCTAGCAGCTTCTCACAGAAGCCACCCCTATAGCCCCCTGGCTACCAAAACCTTGGCATGCAAACCATGTACAGGAATATTGCATTTCTGGTACTGCATCATGCCTTTCAGTCTGTCAGTGGCTGCAAAGGCCTTAGCAGTATGTCTGAGCATATCAAAGAAATGTGTAATGAAGTGTGGTAGGGGCTTGATTTTTTTTTTTTTTTTTTTTCCGTTCTCCACCCCTAATACAGGTTTGGACAATGTTTATAGCATTCTGCAGCTCTTGATCATCCTGGGATGTACGTTGAACAAGAAATCCTTATTGTCAGCTCAAGTTTGAGTTCATATGGTTGTTCCTAGGCTCTTTTCTCTCTGCAGTAATAACACCAAAATGTAAAATCTGATTAAAAATTGGTTAGAACTTCGCTGTAAGTTTTGAAGCCCTCTGAAAGCCATGCTGTATAACAGTGTATATGTTTCTAGTTTTATATGTTAGATTTAATCTTCTGGTTTTGTTCAGATGAATGAGATGAAGTATGCTTTCCTTTAGTTTTTTTGCCTCAAGAATTGTTTTCTGTCAAGTTGAAGTCAGTATTTCTCCTTGATGATCATTATTAAAGGTTTGGGGTTTTTTTTTTTTGCTAGCATGATAAAGCTGCTATTGTCACTAGAACTCTTTATTAATGAGCATTAGGGTTATGGCTAGTTACAGAAATTAAAGATAGGTTGCAGAATGAAGACTGCAATTTTTTAGAATAAATTGTGATATATTTAAATGGAAGTATTTTTATTACAAAAGGAGTCTTGTTAGTGATGTAACTTCATTAAGTCTTCCCTGGCCAAGCAAGCTGATCTTACTTGCTCTGGTATTTCTTCTCAAACAGCCTGGTGTTAAATTAACACCAGTGATAGTAACTTTCCTTGGTGTATGTTAGTCATTTATGTTGGCAAGGGATAGATGGAGCTTCTGTGCCAGTAAATTTTGAGAATTTACATACTGTTGCAGGCTTTCCTAAAGAATCTGTGTGGCTCTTTTTCTGTAGGATGATTGACTACGTTTATCTAACTATAGCTGCTGTTATTGATTGGCTTTTGGATACCACTTTTCCCTTCCAATTTGCATCTAGTGCATGAGTTGTCTTTTTAGAGGCATGAGTAGTGGGTGTGGGTGGAAAAATCTATTACGATAGGGCTTTATTTAAGATAGTATCAAAAACCTGATTTGGTAGTGGGTGAAACTTTTTGTCTCTTCTCCCCCTCATCAATGTGATAGATTATTATTAGGTGTGGACACGGTTGGAATCAACTAAGAGATAAGGATTTTCCTAAGCATTGTTTTTAAAGCATGTTCAGATTTTTGTAAGACTTGGTGCACAAAACCAGATAGGTTTTTTTTTTGGTCTTTTTTTCTGTTCTGTCCCCCAGATCAGAAGTTTTTGGTAATAAAAATGTTGCACTTGGTATTAAGTTTAAGGAAATCCAGGGCAGAAGCTAGGGGATATTCATATTCTGATCTCTGAAGGGATGAACAATGAAAACTTAGCAGCCTTGTGACTCTGCAGGGCTTTGCAAATCAGTTGATACCTGCAGTGGACTTCCTGCTTGATCATTTTTCTGTCACGGTAATGTAATCCCACGTCCCTGACCAACCCAGTGAACAGCAAGATGATGATATTAGTTCGAGTGCTTGTTAAAACACTGCTGTGTTTTCCCCTTCCAAACAGATATTATTTGTGGCCTTGGGGGAGCTGAATTTTCATGCTGTGGAAAAAAGACATCAGCAAGAATTACACTTTGTAATTCCATGCTTATTAGTGACTTCAGCAGATGGGAGAAAGTCCTGTGTTGGTTTTTCTTTACCTGAAAGAATTTAAAATTTGGTCCAGGACATGCAGTTTCAGGCTATTAAATCTGAGATGCTAAAATGCCTTTGAAGAATTCATAATTTGAAATTTAAGCTCACTTTAAGAGTATGTTAACTCTAGGTTTTATGAATTAAATATGGATATGAAAGCTGGTTGTAGCTTCCTTGTGACTGAAAAAAGACTTGGCCTTCTACATGGACAATCACTCATAAAAATCTTTTTCTTGTTATTTAATTAGTTTCTCATCCTGAATTTCAGAAGACTGAGTTAGCTTGTTGTTTCCAGGAGACCTAATGTGATGAAGTACAGCAATGACAAGAATTGTGATTGATATACTGCCCAGTCCACAGTTTGGGAGAAATCTCTGAATTCCCAGTAAAAAGCGTGTAGTTTAGACTTGCTTTCTGAAGAACAGAGCTGATTTTGGGTATCTTGTATAATTGATATGTGCATGGCTCAGCTCTTTAAAGTTCTTCTCTTTCAGGATTTTTCTGACTGAAAAGAGCTTCAAATACAGTTTTGTGTGAGTTCTTTCAGCATTTTTGAAAAGAACTGGGTTTGCTCAAGGAATGGCTTTGCTTTTCTAAGTGGTTTCTGGTGGTCTTCCAGTTCCTGCCCTTCTGGCTTGGAACACATTGACAACATGCTGACAGAGGTCAAGTGAACAAGCTTAGAGAAGCTTTGCATTACAGCGCTCTCTAAATGATTTCTACAAAATTAATCCCAGAAGTCTTTGTTTTGCAATTAATGCTTTTTTTTTTTGTAATGCGAGTAATGTTAATTAACACCACTTCAGCATTAGTATACAATGCTCTGGAAGAATCTAAGCATTTTGTGAATACTTTATACTCTTCTGAATCAGTAAAAAAGCCTTTTTTCTTAATTGATAAAAGGTTTCTTTTACTGATGAACCATTACTGAAAATTGACAGTAATGACAGACATTGTGTACACATCTCTATAGCGTAAAATACCTGTTGAGTGGTAATGTAGTAAGCATATGCCTTTCAAAAGTTTAATTAGTGTTTACATTTTTGTTTAGAATAAAGCATTCCTACTAATATTACCAGGAGGAATTTGTTTTAAAAACTTTCATCAATATAATTTGTGCAGTTGTGCCTCAATGACTTGTTTTTTTTGACAAAACACTGCATGAAGTTATCAGAATTGTCCTGAATCACTCTTGAATCAAGGATTTGTGAATGGGTTTTCTGTACTTGCTTCCTCTGATTTAAAATGAAAGGTTCCAGTACTTAAGTTACTTGGTGCCAAATGGAGTGAAGTCGTAATTCAAGATAAACATTAAAAGAACTGCACCACAATGTGATGGGGTTGTGCCAGTGAAGCATTACCAACCAACTGAAGCATATTCTGTCTGCTCTGCTCATGAACCTTTCTGGAAAGCAGAGGAGGTGGCTGCCTGTCTGCCTTGCCTCAGCTGCTCCATGCAGGATCAGGGAAAGCTTCCTGAGGGTTCTCTAAGGACTCCTCCCTAAGAGTAGCTGAGCATGCTTGGATGGAGGAAAGCTGATTGCAGTGCAGGGTTTAGCAGATGGAAGAACTGTGCCCAAGACATCCTATCAGTAGGCCAAAAGAGAGCAGACAGGCTCTCTTTAGTGGATATGTACCTTGGCCTTGGACATGAGACTTGTCCTGGAAATCTTGAATGTTTTCTTCTTGCTACAGCATGAAGAGTTCCTATGAAGAGTTCCATGAAGAGACTGTAAGGGCATGGTAGGCAAGAGAGGAGGAGTTTACAAGCATGTTGTGAAGAGTTTGGTTTACCTTGTGGTGTAATGATGCCAGTTAGATTTAGCAAGTTTGGGCCTTAAAGAATATGGGGTAGCAGTGGGGCCTTAAAACTTTGTTTGGATCCTGTCACAGAAAAGTAATCAGAAAAACATCTATGTAGGAAATTGGTGCACCGCTTTTGTTTTTCTGTGAAGTACAAGTTAACCAACTGGTGTCTTCTACCTGTGTTGTTACTATGTGAACCTTGCTGACTATCTCTATTTCACAGGTATCTGATCTGTTTTTCAGAACTTTGCCAAAAATATTTTTGCAATTCTCCAATCGGTAAAAGCCAGAGAAGAAGGCCGAGCACCTGAACAAAGACCTGCACCAAATACAGCACCAACGGTAAGAGCAGTACTTTGAATTTAAAGGCTGTGACACCGAAGTGACAGTAGAGTGTCTTGTCATTATTAAATATGAAATTTGTTTTGGTTTAGTTCCAATGAATGCACAACTTTTTCAAGCATAGCTTTATAGATACTCTTTGACTTAATTACATTTATTGATATTTAAAGAGTTAATATAATAGTTTAATTTATTCGGTATGTTCTTATTACTTAGAAATTAAACTGCTAGTGCCAGCTTCTGCATCTACCAAACACTAGCAACATCCTGCATCTCTTTGCAAAAAATGTATTTGATGAGACTATTGCCATTTCAAACAATGTTTTGCTGTTTTTCTGACAGATAGGGCAGAAAATGTTTAAGAATCTGGAATGTGACTCATGAATGGGAACAGCTTGAACTAGCTTTCTTTTGCCTGTAATAAATCAGGAGGACAGCCTTAGAGCTTTATTGTTTAAGTCTATCTAGGTATTAGACAGTATTTGTTTTGTATTATGGTGTTTACTATTGAGTTCTATTAAACCTAATATATCCTTGAACTCGGTGTCAGTCTGCTATAAAAGCTATTTAATCATAATTGGGTTTGGTTTTTGTTGCTACCGCATTTAACAAAGAACTAAATTTAAATAGTAAGATGAAGTCCAACATTTAAATATTTGCTTTGTGCTGAATTCTGTAATTTGTGCATGGGACTATTCAAATGTCCCATTCAGAATAGCTGTGAATACATAACTAAGCCATCCACAAAAAAGATTGCATTGGTAGTGTGCCTCTAGATTGGTGCTTTTTTTAAACTTTTTTTTTTCCCAGAATGCCTTTTTTCTACCAAATTTGTTTTTATTCTGTAGGTTTAGCAATATTTTAGCTTAATCAGGCTGGCAAGGAACACTTTGTGTGGCTGAAGGCTTAATCATGAGTTGTCAGTTGGCAGGTTTTTTTACCCCTCCCCGCTAGTGCTTGAGATACTACAAAAACTCAGTGGTTTCATAAAACTTCCAGGTTTGCGCTAATGCACTTCGTTACTGCTACTTTAGTTTTGCCTCAGGTCGTTGTCATAGCTTTCAGTATGTATTTCTAAACTCTGTTTCTCTATGGTTGTACATGGATGTTGAAGGGAAACATACCAGAAGTTTTCTAATGCATTGAAACTCCTACAAAAGCCAACTAATTTTATACTCCTGAGCAGTTCTATATAATACTTCGATGTTAAAAAAAACATCAGATACCTTTCAGTGTATTTTAGAAATCTTACTTAATCTGTTTTAGGATCCCACTTTACGAAATAAACAACCTATTCCAGCTGCCTACAACAGATACGATCAGGAAAGATTCAAAGGCAAAGAGGGTAAGTTGATTTTAATGCTTCTTTTAAAAGGAAAAAAAAAACCAACTGGGAAATGAAACCGATGAGCTATAAAGTTCAGGTTAGGGGATTTTCTGTGCTGTTACTTTTCAAACCTAAGAAAAGACCAAAAAACTGTAACTGTGCCTAAGTAATAAAGTCTAAAAATACTATTCATTAGAAGTAATTTCTATGTCTTAGGAAGCAAACTGAAAGCTTAAACCCAGAACTTTGGGGGGGCGGGGAGGGATAAATTGTTTGTTTGGGGAAGGTCATATGCAATTAATAAAGCAGAACTGCAAATGTGACTGCTAGGTGAATAAAATAGATTGCCTGTTCTCAAACAATCAAAAAGTACTTTAAAAGTTGCTTCTGGTAATTACAAGTAAATGTTATTAGCTTGTTAGGTCTCTAAATTGCAAAACAAACTGGTAACAGCAATGCTAAATATTAGCTCCCTTCTGGACAGAAGATGGAAATAATCTACAATAATTAAGAATTCTCACTTACTTTAAAACGGTGTGGAAGGTTGAACTTGAGTGTTGATTTGCCTTTCTAACTCAAAATTTTTCTTCTGTCCCCCTTGCTTTTATATATCTTCTTTCTAGTACAACTTTGGGTTATTTCATGTTTGTGTGTTCTTGTGGTTTTATTTTGCAAGTCTTCTGTATGTTGGGATTGGATGTTTTTTGTGTTTCTTGCAAAGGGCAAGGCAATCTTGTTACACTTCTGAATTGTCTCTTCCTTCTAGTTCTCAAACAAAATTATTCTCTTTAATGAAACTTCCTATGCATGCTTCTAAGGGCCTTCTTTTCTGACTGCAAGAATTTACATGCTGCTAAATGCCATTTTAAAGTTTAGATGAGCAGTTCAGTTTGAATCTTTTAGAGTATTTGGCTTTGTCCAAGTTAGTACCGTTTTTTGTTCAGGGAAACTGAGAAACATTCATATGCAGTGTATGTGAATTATCAGATTTTGTGTAAGTGCTGTACTGTAGCTGTGTTCAATTTTATATTGAAATGACATGATTGGTTTTGCTGTATAAATAAAAAGCAAGAGTATATTACGGTAGTACTTGGATATTCAGTTTTGATTGTAACTGGAGAAAGAAAAGCATAAAATATAACAAACACAATGGAGAATTTCATGCTGTAAGAAATAAGTGAAGGTTATGTTTTCCCATGCACCTCATACTGGATAATGCACAAGAATTTCAGAATCTAACTGTAGCCATCTCTGAAGGTATTTAAAAAAAAAAAGTTTTGTAGATATGCACTTACATGTGAATACAACCTTTAGATTTATGGGTGGTTTTTTGTGTGTGTGAAACTCACTACAGAAAATTTGGTCAGATGTTCTATTATATCCTCTTGAAGTCTATTCCCTGTTGGCCTCAATATACTTTTATTTCAGTGCAGTGGTTTTTATTTACTACTACTCATTGACAATTGCATGCAGGTGGCAGGAGAAAAAAAGCTGAAGTAGGATATTTGCTAGCATTTTCAGCATTGAAAAATAGTCTACAAATAACATCCATGAAGAATTAATTGTTATAATAAGAGCCAAGGGAATTTGGGAGAGAAAGGAAGGGAAAAAAAAAATACAAATAATACCAAACCAACCCTGCCATGAATATTTTTACTAGTATTTCTTCAGTTTGCTTCTGATAATATTTTAAATCTTCAAGACTCATGCATTTGCCAAGTAGTTTTCCTTTTACTACTGTTTCCCACGAAGAGTTAAAAATACTAAATACCTATCCTGAACAGTATGAAATAAAAGGTGGAGAAAAATTAATGGACAAGTGTAACAGTTCAACTATACCAAAGCATATAATTCATTGTGAACTCTTATAAGAAACTTAAGGAATGGTCTGTGTCCTTCTAGATGACAAATTACATAGTTCTAGTAAGCAACGCATGTAGACAACATCTGTACTAAACAGATGAACATATTTTATGCTTTAATGCATATGTGTGGTTCAAGATGGAACAAAAAAATAACAGGTTTTGCATGGCAGGAAAGAAGAACCCAGAGAACTTTGAGTAGCTCACAAGTGCTAGTTTAGTGTAGAAATTTCTGAGCAGAAATCAAAGAAGAGTTGAATGGTTGCTCGGGTGCGTGTGGGGGGAGAGGGCGATTTCTGCCTTTAATAATGGTGAAAACTCCATTTTTATGTTATATGATTCTGAGAATGTGGTCTTGGGGTTTCCATTAGTGCTGAAATGGAGTGGACTGGACTGCAGCTATTGTTCCAGTTGAAAGGTTCTTTTCTGATGTGGTTATGAAATGCTTGAAATGGTCATATTCTACCTGGGTAGTTGTTATTACAACTCTGCATCTTTCTAGGACATGTTTATGTGCCTTAACTTACACAGTTTCTTATATTTGGTTTAGTCACATATGGAGTTCATCTTGTATTCTAGTTTTCTAGGTGTATTTAAAGAAATAGGTAGTTTAAAAATAGCACTGCTGTAATACCAAGTTAGATAAGTGTGGGCTAGCATTGGAAATACAAATTAGGTGTTTGAAAGAAGGTATTTCTAATACAAGATTGACTTATGAAAGGTATTGATACAGCATTTATGGAAATTACATAGAATTAGCAATTAATGTCTGGATTTCTTAGAAGAGGACCTAGAGATAGATATTTGAGATCTTCCTCGGCTACAAATTAACTTTAGAAAATAGCAGATGATCCTCTGGGGTATTCTATTATAAAATAACTTTAAAATATTAGTCGAACTGAAACTTGAAGTGCAGGTAGCTTATAAAAGACATAGTTAGGCATTGTATTCCTATGCCATTTAGCACTAGTAATGTGATCTGCTTAAAACTGAACTAACTATACATATGACTTGCGACCATATCACAAGTGAACTCATTCCTTAAAGGATTTTTAATTTAATTGCTCTCAAAATTAAATTGTGGTCCCCAAATAGTCAGTGCAGAGGTGAGATTGCAAGCAGAAATAGTCATCAATAAAGGTAAAATAAGGCACTTTTTGTTCCTTAAAGACTATTTTTTTTTACAGTTAATCTAGTAAGAATTTGGAATTACGTGTTTATGGAAAGCTTGCAGTACTGGTGGTATATTGGGAAAGAAGTCTGAAGGAAAAGAAGGATGATTATTTTGAGTTTGAGGTATAATAACATGCTGTCTTTATACCATTGTATCCATATTTATTAATAATGGAGGGTAACACCTGAGATGTAGTTGAACCCATTAGACTTGTGTCACTCTGAAGGGTTTCTGCATCTTACCCTATAGAACTCTGTGTGGTTGGCCAGAGGTGTGGAAGGGAGGATGGTATGGTGCATGTAACAGTATGTGTATTAGTGATTTTTGGCTAAAGATTGAAACAAAACCAAGAGATGCGATGTTAATAACCTTTTGTATTTGTGTCTCACCTGTTTGCTCTTTCTTCAGAGGTATTGAAACTACAGGAAGGATTCACAGTAGTCCCCTCTTAGCTGCATCATGATTACAGCTTATTGTCTATTGGCAATTTCATGTAATACTACAGTATTTGTGAAGATTTAAAGTTTAGGCAGCATAGAGGTGAACTGTTTTTTCTTTGAATATTTGTGTGGTTTAATACAGAATTTTTCCATTAACAGTCTTGTTCTTAGCATAAACAATTCAAAGCTTATAGAGCTCAGATAGTAAATTTGGGAATTTTAACACAAGACACCTTAAATAAACTGCTGAGTTGCAGCCAGATTTCTCTGTTTCTTGTGATGGGTCATTATTTCTGATGCAGTCTATCAGGATGCCTCTCTGGTTGGCTTACTTAAAATTTTCATGCCAGATGGGACAGCCTTTGCTGCTAGAATGGTTTTGATTGCTTTAATAGTAAATGTAAGGGAGCTGGTAATTGTAAAGTTCTATTCTTGACGAGCAAATAATCAGTTACACTTGCAGTCAACAGAACTGCTTATGCAGCCCTGAGTCAGTAGTTGATAGCTTTCTCTCAGATGAGTGTCTTGTTACTGCAGCTTTGGTTAGGCAGGAGAGAGAAATCTTTCCTTTGATGTTCTTACATTTCCTATGGCGTATATCACAGAACTTTATTAGAATGTCTCTTGTAGTAGGACTCGTATGTCCTAGATATTTCCACAGTGGAAGAACATGTTACTTGGCAGTGCACCCATCATGCTGAACTGCTCAAACAGTTTTGAGGTGAGCAGGTGAACTCCCTGTAATTATTTGCCTTGACTGCTGTTTCTTTCCTGTTAGTTTTGTTTCTTGCATGCTGACAGTAATGGTATCATCTATTCAACAACATGGAGCTCCATTCTGTGCTAAACTTTCTCTACTTTTCCTTTGTAGTTTTATTCCTTTCCTTCATATTACTCCACTTAGCTTTTCTTTTTTTACAATTTATTAATGTGCATCTTTACTAGTGTTATTTTATTCATGCCGCAGGCTATCTTGTTCAAACTACAGTTTGTCATATCTTCTTGAGCAACATAATCTTTAAATCCTTTTTAGGATTTAAAAATTCTGTGCCCAAATGTCATTTGACGCCTGGGAAGTTATCTTATGTCCTCTCCTATGTGCCTCAATGTTTGATATTTACATACATATTTATTGATGTATATGGTTTGCAGTTCAGCCTGTGGTATATCAAAACTCTGAGCTGATGTGATTGTTCTATGGGACGTTCTAGGCCCTAAACTGTTTTGGATGCTATACCTTGTTTTTTTCCCCAGTTTTTTGAGTGGCTTTACATGAGATCCTCCTTTTCACATGCTTGTTTCTTCAGTAATTCCAGAGTGTGACGTAGTGCTGGGGTGATAGTCTTGAACATTTAAGATTTTTGTGACCCATTGAGTGCATCTCTTGGATGACAAAGCAAAGTTTCTCTGTGCTGCTCCAAGTGTTAGGTCTTTAAGGTGTGTTCCAGGACAGTTGTTCCTGTTTGCCTGCTATTGCTGTTGTCAAGGTTTCAATGTAGCAGAAGCCAATTGTTATTAAAAAAAACCCAACAACTTCTATTTAGTATAAATTGGAGAGACTTTTGCTGTACAGCTGTATTATTTCAGTTCATAATGGTGAAAAGAATATTGTTTACCACATCTAAGTGTTTCCTTCAGGAAAGTTTGCTGTTGACTTCCTGCTATTGTCATTTTATGTTTGAATTATTCTTGTAATCGTGTTGGATTTCCAAAATAGCTGCAGTTTTTCAGCAGTAGATCTAGCTTTCAATCAGTTGTGTTAAGCCTAGGCAACACGGGACTATGAAGTTTTTAAGCTTGAGGTGACTCTGGACCATAAATTATTTTTTTTTCCTCTGTCCTATGTATCATTAAGAAAGTTTCTTTATAGAGTATCTCTCATTATAAGTATTTTGTTTTAAATTGTGTGATGTCTGTTTACACAAGGAGAATGAGAACTGGTAGCAGGAGATCCAGAGTTCTGAAACTTTACTGCCTTGTTAGACTCTTATTTATTGCATTAATTTTTAAGGTTATATGATTCTGCTTTTTTTTTGTAGCAAAGAATATGTGCAAGAGCTTTACATTTGGAAAGAGATTGCAGTCTGTCTCTATTTTCTGTCTTGGTGTGACCAAACAGTTTGATAACTTTCAATGCTGTGCATTCACTTCAGTGCTAGAAAATACACAGATTCATACTGTAAATTTTTTATTAGTACTGTGAGAAACTTTAAGAACTTTGTGTTAATTACTTGTAAGATTATTACTGAACTGTTACATATGGACCGTGCAGAGAATTTTGTAAACTAATTAGTGTAGCTTGGAAATTTAGGCGTGAAACTTTAACTTTTACTTGTTCGGGTGTAGTATTGAAAAGGAGTGTTCAGTAAATGGTTATGTAGAATGAAATTTGGTGTCAGTGATTTAATTACCATGGGTGTGAAGTGGGGTAGTGAATCATTTCCAGGCTGTCTGCAGAGCTGTTGCTATCGGGTTTGAAGAGTATACAGCTGGAAAAAAAGCGGTTATTCAATCTTATTCATCCACATTTCAAAGAAAGTCTTTAACTTGAGCTCTTTAGTGTTTCAGAGACATGCTCCTTTGTTCTGTTTTGGTTTGCCTGGACTTTTTTGCAGAAGTTCAGGTCAATTTGAGTGTTTTTTAAAGCTGTTATTCTTTTGGTGATGAATCGGTGCTCAAGTTTGCACCTGGATTGGATGCCTAGAGCTGCAGCAGATGCAGAATCAAAATGTAGAGTGACCTAGATGGATGTAGGGCAGGGGGCTTTAAGCAAATGGAAGGCAATTCCAGCATCAGCACTTATATGCAAGGAAATGGAGCATATGCTCAAATGGTGATTGAGAACATAATCAGTCCAATAAGCTGATGCATTAGGGTATGTATTTTCATTTCCAGGGCTTAATTCTTTTACGTGAGAGGAGGCACTCAGATTGATTCATGGTGATGCTAGAAAGGTAACTAGCGATGAACCACACTGGAAAAGTGTATGATTCTTTTGACAGTCTTTGGGTTATGGAATTGTGAAATTGTGATCGTAATACATGCAATGAATGGAGAAGAAAAGATAGTTTTAATGTTAAATGATGATAGTTTGTTTCTGAAGCATTAGAATTTGGTTATTCAGTACTAGTTATTGTGTTTAGTCTCTCAAGATGTAGTTTTTAAGGTGTTTGTTGATGTCTGTTTTTTAATAATGCTTATATGTTTATAAAACTGATTATATTTGGTAAACAGAAAAAGTTGCAATACAGTTC
Source organism: Elanus axillaris (assembly GCA_026212715.1). Lineage (NCBI taxonomy): Eukaryota > Metazoa > Chordata > Aves > Accipitriformes > Accipitridae > Elanus > Elanus axillaris. Next base: position 21,872,377 of record JANZLQ010000095.1, read on the forward strand.
ATTGCAGTACCTTAATGTTGGACTTTGCTTGCATTCTTTACTTTTAAGACAGGTCTAACATTATTTAATATGGACTGCTTTTTGGCTGAAGGAAATGTGTATGATAACTTTGTTGTAATTTTATTGGAAAATCCTGGTATATTGAAGACTCTCAAGTAAGTGGTCGGGTTTTTTAACAGTTGTTCTGCATCTAATTCCAAGTTTAAAAATAAGGGTCCAAACTCTTGCCATCACCATACTTCTATTTAAAGGGTTCTTTTCTTCTTAAATACCCTTTTCTTAGTAGATGGCTTGTAATTTTAACTGCTTCCTCTATTACCATCAGTGCAGCTGTGATTTTGAAACTGTAGTTGCAAACTATTTCTTGGCCAGGCATTAATATTTCATCTCTGTGCTGGTGCATGACTCAGCAGCACAGGTTTGAGCTGGTTTGGGAGGGAGAGGAGAAACACATTTCTTTTCCGTTTTTAGTCAGAGGGTATGGTACAGTATTTATGCTGATGTACACTGGGGGCATGTTCCCTGGTGCTCCAGGTTGCTCTGTATTCTGTTCCTTTTTACTGTGGCCTGTGCTTCCTCTTGTATCCCAGGTCGGCTTTTGAGCAGCTGCACCAGGGTCAGCCACTGCCCTTGGAGAATGCGCTGGGAGAAGTGCCTCTGTGCTTTCTAGCCTGGTCCTTGAATGTCTTTTACAACCACCTGCATTAACCTGGCTAACACCCTCAGCAATTCCTGAAGTGGGAGTGCAGCTGTAACTGTGGAGTCTCTGACTTAGAAGCATTTGTTTTCTGCTTTACACAGGCTGTATATAGCGAGTGGAGCTGAAGGTACTACTGTATGTGGCCAAGTGTACAAACTATTGAGACCTTATAAAAAGGCACAAAAGTGCAAGTGGCAGGGCTCTCACTTTAGCAGTGTTTATTTCTGTAAGAAAGGTGAGTGGCTGACTGGTAGAGTATCACATGGGGAATGTGAGAGGATCAGGTCAAAAAAAAACTGTTCTGAGAAAAGAGTGTCCATGCTGTTACCAGTTATAGGAGGGTTGCTGTGGTTATCTGGAAGCTGGCAATGCTCAACTGTCATTCACTGGTTGCTTGAGAGTTTGAGGCATGAAATTTGAGAGCTGGTGGGCAGTTTGGGAGGTGGTTTCTTCTACTTGTCCCACTCTGTCATCAGGTAGCAGTTCCTCGGGTCTGCAGTAGACCTTGTAGTGGCTGCAGTAACTATTTGCAGGAATGTAAGTGGGTACTTATGTTCTACTTTCATCTCTTAGATTCATATTCATAAGGAAAAGTACTATGCCATTATTTAGAGATTACCTGAACTGTTTTATTTACTACCTGAGTAGCTGTTAAATAGCATTTGAAGGCCTATGTAGCTGCTGAAGATGTCCAGTAGGCAAGAGTGCACACTCTAATGCTTGAGGCAACAGGTGGCTCTTTAGGATCATAGTTGTTTGCTCCTCCTGCTTGGAGGAAGGGTCAGCACAAGGCTGGGAGCAGGAAGCTGGTGACATCCAGAGCTCTGGTTAGAAGCTCTTGTGGCTTATTCAATGAACAAGGACAGATTTTGAGACTTGGGGATTTTTGCAAAAGATGAAACCATTGGTGGTTAAGCAGAGACTTGTTCCCTGCCAGGTGCCTCTTTCCCCTTTGATTTACTTTCTAACTGTGCTGCTAGCTCTGTGGGCCTTTATTCCTTTTGTAATGCTGATGGAGACTTGGTTTAGGGTTTTTTAATTAATTGCAAAGGAATGCAAAGTTTTACTAGGGGAAAAAGTAGAAAAAGAGTCCAGTGGAAAGAAAGAAATGAAACGGGGAACAAACATGTAGAACTAATTATAGAACCATGATTTGTGCTGGGAGGAAAGAAACTTTGGCAGGCCAGGAACAACGGGGTGGTGTTGCTTTGCTGGTCTTGTTAAGGCATATCTGTATTCTCTGGAGTTTAGGAGGAACATCTGGTTGAAGTAGTTGGAAACTCTCCATGTCATAGGCAAGAGAAACTCATAATAGGTCAGTCTGGAAAGGGGAAAGTTTCCTCTGTTGGTAACCTGAAATTTGCAAACAACTGTCAGCCTAGATTATATGTCTGTGATTTATGTCATTTCAGGTCAGCAAAAGTGTGCCTTCAACTTAGGGGAGCTCTACCAAGTATTCTGCAAAGCTCCAGGCACCACTTGAATAATTAATATGCTCCTTGCCCAGAAACAGTGACCTATATAGTCACAGTGAAAAGTGTTATGGAAGTGTTGGTTGGATGCAACTTTACCATCTTTAACTCAAGTTCAGCTGTATGAACCCTGAGCTGACTCAATACATAATTACATCTTGGGATTGGGGGGAAAGGTGGTAAAGCAGTATCAATTTATAAAGGGAAGCTAGGCTTCTTTTTCTTTTAGTAGAAAAGACTGCACTCATGTCTCTTCCAAGACCAAGTCTCCATTCATGTACTTGCATTTTGCATTCTCAGAATCAACTCTGTGTAGTTCAGAAATGTTCAGTCCAGCATAAGGAAAGGGATGGCATTGACAAGCCAAGATGTAGAAGGGCTGGAGCTGAGGTGACTTTGTGTAAAACAAAATGTGGTTAGTGACACTAGGCCTCTCCACTTAGTAGGTAGGTCTGGTAGCATAATCAAGGGGACAATGGGGAAAAGTAAAGCCAAAAACAGTGTTCACAAAGTAGCTACTCCTCTCTCTGGTGAGAGTAGTATGATCAGTTTTCAAGTCTTGCATATCTTTTCTAGGCACTGGAGAGTTATTAAATCTGGGAAACTTTTCTGCCTCATTTCCTACAAGTGTCTGATAATCTTCCGCATCTAAGGAAGAAAGGATGAGCAACTACAGATGTTTCCCAGAGCATCTCCATTGTTTTCAAGGTTGTCTGGGTTTCAATTTAAGTTAATTTACATATGATAAGAGCAATAAGCTTTAACAGTCTTGAAAATCTAGTATTTTTCTTGGGTTTTTTGTAGGTCTAAGTGTGAGCTTTACTTTGATTCTGCATTATTTTGGTCTATTACTTTTTTGTGCTGATGCATTATATGAAGGTGGTGTAATAAGTGGCAAAAATCTTGCAATTCCAAAGAGCTGTTTCTGCACAGTATCAATTATCTTTACCCAAGTCTAGTTGAAATAGCCTGAAAGTTGCTTAGGTGTAGGCAAATGCTTGCTTATTATCATGGTTTAACTGGTGATTATCATGCCATTTTAAGTATGAATTAATTGGGTGGTTGGTTGATGGAGTCAGTTGACAGTAGATGTATGAGGCTAGGAAATTTACAAAAGGAAAAAGGTTTTCTTGCAAATCCTGGTGGCAATATTCAGGAGCTGACTTTAGTGTTAGACTGCTGAGAATAGGAGGACAGAGAAGGAGTATTCAAAAGCAAACAGGCTAGTGGCAGCAGATTTAATCACTGAGCACTTGCAGGCTTCTGGCACTTACTCAGCATTAATTCAGTCTGATTAAAACCACTAAAAAACCCCAACCAACCCCAAACCAACCCTTTTTATCACCTTTACTCTGGTAGTGTGAATTGATGCAGATTCTATCCTATGTATCATACGACAATGACATTGTTGCTCTTCTGTACTCCAGAAGTGAATTTATCATGTTAAGTGGCCAAGGTTTTATAGTCAGCATTTCTTATTATGCGTATTTTTTCCATTAATACAAGTTGAATATGTTGCATTATAATGCATTCTGGGAATATAAGGTAATTCTCCATTTTTGTACTGAAGAGAACTTCTGAGACTGCATGTAGGTTGTAACTTATTATAACAAAGATTTAAATTTAGATCCTTTCTTTGGAGTGGTTTGAATGATTCCATGTAGCAGGAAAAGCTTACTCTGGTTACAGATATCAGAAATACCAAGTGGACATCTGTCTAAAGGAAACACAGATTTCCTAATTACTAACCAGGCTTTGTATTGTGAGCAGATCCTAAACCATTAACCATAGCAAGATGCGTTCTTTGCAAAAATAATTTCAAAGATATTTCCGGTGTTGTCCCTTTAGTCATGACATCCCTCTGTCCATAATGATTTACAAGAGGATTTTTTCCTTTGCAGAAACGGAAGGCTTTAAAATTGATACCATGGGCACCTATCACGGAATGACTTTGAAGTCTGTAACGGTAAGCTAAAGCCTTTTCTTTGTTTTCTAGAAATGATAGTGTACATATATGTTATATCATGTCAGCCTGGCCTAGGCTCTGGAAGATCACTTTGGGTGACTGACAGAACTGATGAAAATACTTCTCTGTGAAAAGATAAAAATGTTTTGATTTGGTCTGCACATTTTAGAGATATTTGCTTAAGGAATTTGCCTGCAGTAAAAGGTGGTGCTGGGAAGGCTTTGCTGGCAGGTTGTTCTTGTGGAGGTGCAGCCTTTTTGTGCTTGGCTCTACTAAGATACACAGATTTTTGCTAGCCTTATGCATGTCTGTGAAGGACATCTTTCATAATCATAAATGATAAAACTGTACTCACAAAACTGAAGTAATAAAACTAGGTTTTGGAGTATTGCTCTGTTTACTAGTCTGCATTTAATAACCATAAATTTGTCCAGTGGAAGAATTTCACCTCTGCATTAGTGTTGAAGCTTTCTAGCCTAGTGAGATGGGCTTCTTTTGTATGACTTTATACTGCTTTCAGTGGGAATTGCTATATACACAGATGAGAGAGACCCTCAAAAATTTCCTTTTTCTGGCCACTCTTTGTCTGCTTTTGTGGAAGTGGGTTGAATGCTCTCAAACAAATGCTGTTTTGATCTGCTGGTAAGTAGGACAGATGCTACAAAACTAATGTAGAGCCCTCATTAAGGTTTTTGCCATCTGCATACCTATATAAATCTGATGAATAGACAGCACTAAACACTCTCCTAAATCCATGCACAACTTTGAGTTTGCACTCCTAATTTGAACATAAAATAGTATCTTAAATGTAATTTTCTTAATAACATTCAGAGCTTGTTCTTGTTCGATGAAAGTTCTTGCCCAAGTCTTTCATTCCCAATCTTCTCTGGACTTAAAATACTTCAGAAAAAAGAAAGGTGGGGGGGGAATATTTTAAAGAAGGAATCTACTTAGTTCTAAACAGTGCTGTTTCTAGATTAATTCAGAAATTGGTTAGGTGAAGGAAGAAAATAACATGTTATGTCTGAACATTTGTTCTTGAACCTTGCATGAATTTAGGCCTGCTTTATGAGGGATCGAGCAGTACTGTTGTTATACCAAACCCAGGTTTCTATGGTATAATTTATCTGTTTCAACTGGTAGTGACTTGAAATGACTTGGTAAATAAGCTCTGTGTTAATTCCCTTGTGGGGAGGAAAAAGAAAAAAAGAAGGGGAAAAAAAGGCAAGATTAAAGTATAAATGTTGAGATGTTTTAAGCTTGTCACTATAAAAACTGTAAAAGTGAAGGGATGTGCAGTAACTCTAAAAAATATATATTTTTTAAAGTTCATTAAAGAAATAAGTTTTTAATTCTAGGAATCCTCATTCATGTATTCAGTATACTAACTAAAGTTTTGAAGTAGCTATTAAACTGTCCTTGCTGATTTCTTGCATTAAGAAAGAAAATATAACTGATACTGAATTACTAGTAGATCTTATTCCAAGATAAACTAGAATTTTTTTGAAATAACTATTTAAGAGGTATTGCATGACTGTACATAAAGCATCATCTGGTGTCATGAGAAATACTAAAACTCCATCTGTCATTTAGTGTTTTTCTAAGAAAGAACTTGTAAGGGATTTTTGGAGCCTTATTTTTCCAAACTATTAAAAAGATGCCCTAAGTGTTTAGTTCATTCATAAATTGTGGTGACATAGTGATTTTTTTTTAAGATGGGGGAGAAATAAATCTGTAGTTATGTGGCACAGAAATGTTAATCTGGTTTTGTCTAAACTTTATCACAGTGGTGGAGCACATAGTTCTAACCCACAATTTTCAGATTGCTGTTTTGTATAGAATAGTTAATCTCCTAGCAGTTAGCAAATTTCATATTATGCTTTTATTCAGGTTTTTTTGTGTTTTTCTTGATTTTTTTTTTTTTTTTGTGCTAGACAAACCTATGGAGGAAGTGGGAAAGTCATTTTTTTCCCCTAGAGTTTCAATGGAAGAGTACATTATACTTATTGGCTAAATCATAGGCATATGGAGGATAGTATTGGAATCGCATTCTACCTACGTGATGTCATCTGCTATCCTCATAGTATTGATATAATCCCTTTTGTGAACTCATCAAACATTTCAAAGGAATTGCAGTGTTAGGTAGCTCTTTGTTAGAGGCTGTCTTCAAACTTTAGACCACTGATTTCCAGATGAATGGTGAAATTTGAAAGGTTCATTTTTCTGCTATTCTTCTCCTTGACTTTGGTAGCTCCTGTTTCTACCATGGTGTTTGTTTCCATTAACGTATCTTTTAAAACTTCTTGTTTTGCTTGGCTAAACAAGTTATACTGTGAAATAACTTTTCAATTCCTAAGTGAATTTCTTCTCTAGCTATTCCAATTGGAAATAATCTTTTTTTCGAGCATGGAGAAGTAAAATTTTATGGAGTCTTCTAAGTGAGATCTCACCAATGGTTTGTAGAAAGACATTAAGAATTTCTTACTCCTTCTGAAATTATAAATACTGCCTTGAGATGGATGAATTATGTATTTTACTTTATCTTGGTTCTTTATCACTTTTTCGTATCTTCTTACTTTTGCTCTAGTTTCCACTTTGGTTATGAGTTGCATGTTTGAAGAGATTGTTTGGCCTACTGTGGTGGTTCATTTGAGTGTTTAAAATGATTGGTAATAGCATCTACCCTGACTTTTGTTCTCTCAGTGTTGCCTTGATTCCTTTGGATTCCTTGTCACACATTGTCCTTTATTTTTGTTGTCTGAATGAAACAGTTTTTGATGGTTAGCCTTCTCTTCAAAAGGTTGATGGAGACATTAGCTTCCAAAAGTTTTGATTGTTTTAGCAATTGGAAAAAACTTTGTAGATTTATGCTTATTACCTGGAGTGTAAACAGTGACCCACTGACTGGAGTTGCCTACCTGCTTCTCATGTAAAACTTGTAAGAAGCTTTTATTTATTTTGTGTTATATTCCCTACATGTCTTCCACTTGCAGTCTGCCTTATTGTAATTCTCTGTAATGATTTTTATGAAATGTGCAAAATTTCTGGTTTGTGTTTGTTCTTGCTGAAATGTGAGTTGTCCTAGATGCTTGTTCTTTTTAACAGCAAAACAAAAACTTCTGCGTCTTGACTGCTTTCTTTTCATCAGTGATGTTGGAAACTTTCTTAGCATTCAAAATTTGTGCCAGAACAGATGGTGAATGGTGGGCTTTTTCTGAAGTAATGTCAGCTAAAATAACTTGTGCTGCTGGCAGTTCTTCCCTGTAACAGGGTTTTTGCTTAATTGGCACGCTTACTTTCTCTTAGGAAGAACTGACTTATTTAATGAATTTTTATTGTGAAGACACGACTTCATTATTCTGGACATGGAATCGTGGCACCTTCCATTTTCCTGAATTGATGATGTTTTGGAAACAAGTAAGCTAGTGGTGGTAGCTCTTGCTATCTAGTTACCCAGCAGTTCATGTTGCAAATGGTGTAGCATGACTCTTAAAAACCTACAGGTCTAACTGCAGGCTTTATCTGAAAGCATAATCCCTTGTATAGAAGGCAACTTCTGATTTTTAAGTAGGAAAGTTTACTGTTTGAGATGGATCAAATAGGAGCTATGGAAATAAGTATGTTAGTATTTTGTACCATGCAGGGTGTGAGGGAATGCAGAGAAAGAATCTTAAGCTGATATTCTCAACATGGCCTGTCTCATTTGTATAAATTTGATGTGTTCGGGGCATTAGCCTTCTGATTTTCTAAAGAGAAATGTAACTTGGAGTTTAAGCCAATGTCATCTAGTGGAAGCCTAAAACATGAGTCTGACCTTTTATATATAAATGAAATGGAATTTTGGACTTTTGGTTTCTGTAACTAGAATACATGAAGTATTTAACTGTTACTATAGCTTGAGATGTCAAGCTCAGACCAAATGAGCGATCTGCATCTATGTCACGATATTGGAGAAGTTGCTTGTTCTGTGAATGTCTGATAAAGCTAGCTTTTCTAGATGGGTACTAAAGTGTATCCTCTTCCAAGCTGAGGGCATGCTTTCTATTGACTGTGTGCACTTGCAAGTAATAACTGTTTCTCCATGACAATATTAGTCACAGTGATGCTGGTTTTACTCATCTTTGTGTTTTTTTCTTAAATTTTCATGACTTATAATATGAAAGAAAGGAGTAGACGGATAGCCTGTGGAGTTCTATGGAATGATTTCTTCTGAGCTCTGAGAGTCCTGACTGGTCATGAGCTGTGATTTCAGTGTGATTATAAACTTGGGTACAAGCAAATAAGGTCTGCATAGTACTGCAGTAGGCCCTTGTAGAAATTGCTTTGTTGCCTTTCTTAATTGCTGGAAAGCTCTCCTGGTTTTAACTTCTGGTTTTGGTATTCATGGCTGCTGAAGCTCGGAAGCATCCCGTCTTTTGTTTTTGCTACTAGTAATGGAATCTGTCATTAATCATCTGCATGCATAAGCAGCCAGAACTACTGTTTGCATTTCTTTCTCTTACTGTTCAGTAAATGGGTGGATACAGCAGCTCTTTTGGCTATTGAGATGACATCCTTATCAGATAGTTTGGGGCTACACTTGAAGAATCAGTGCAGTTGGTGAGGTTGTGATGTGCAGTTGAGGCACATCACTTGTAGCAAACTTGAAAGCAAATTTCTGCAGTGTATTCAAACATGCAAGTTTTATATCTAGGAAGAAATGCTGTGTAAGTTTTCAGTGCTTATGAGTTAGTGATAATATTTTTCCTACAAGTTAATAAAAGTAACATCCATCTTTCCAGTGTAAACTGCCAGGCTTTACAACAATCTCTGTAAAATTACCCTGAGTAAATATATGAGACTATCAGTAATTAAAGAAAATACATTTTAGTCAAAACAAATACATTCCCTACTCCTGACAGAAAACCACTAATAAAAAAGGGTCTCCCTATGTAAGCCACAGTAAAAGCAGGATTAATTTCAGAAGAATTGGAAGACTGATTCAGCGCCTCTAAGTTCAGCATTTTTCTTCAGTTTGTGGTCAGTATCATATTTTTGAGCAACATCAAGGATGTTGCTGTTGTTGCTCTCAACATCTTTTGAGTATGGTATAGTCTCAGTGATTTTATTATTTTAACTGAGAGGTTGTTTAACCTCTAGTGTATTTTCAAAGGATTAGTCCATAGTAGAATGAAAGGAAATCCTAAGCTTTTGGCACCTTAAAGACTGGGCCATTGGAGAGGAAGCATGTTGGGGCAGAAGCAATCAATGTGATGTATGCACATATTTCATGTAAAAGATTTCAGATAATTGATAGGTTTCTGTGTAACTTGGTAAATCTATGAAACCTTTTTTTAATTTATCATGAAGAATTAAGGTTGTGATTCAGTGCCAAAACTTGAAATGACTTTTCAGAAGCATATGGTGGAATTGGATGTTGTCTCTCAATATACAGATAAATAGCATTTACCTTCAAAAAAAAATCTTTAATATTAGATAGGAGAGATATAAATACTTATCCACATATCACCAGTTTTCTGTGTCATGTCCTAATATTTGAGAGCAGTGGTATTGAGGGAGGAGTTAACAAAACAACAGACTCTTTGAAAGCACTTGAAAAGGGCTCTGAAGCGGAGCATAATTTTCATGCCGTCTGTGCATAAGCTGGTCATTATTCTCACCACAAGTGTAACACCAGCCTGCCCATGCCCCTGTTCCCCTCCACGGGCAGAACAGCATTCTGTGAACTCTGTGTGCATACTGTTCAGTTTTTAACCATCAAGAGGAAGTGAGGAAAACTGTAATAATTGTTTATTAGAAGAGTGTTCTGTTAGATGATGCTGGAGGTAGAGACATTTGTTTTCATTGGATTTGTGGAATTTGTCATGTTAAGTATATTTATTTATCTGTAGCTGTAATTCAGACATAACTATGACATTCTTGATCCCTGAGGATCAGGGATCAGGGTCATCTCATCCTAGGAGATGACCACTAACTCAAAAAATCCTTCAGCTGGAGAAATGGATGTTTCCCCAGAATAGTCTGCCAGCACCTTACACTGCTCTGGGGTAACAGACTAGAAGGCTTTCTGAGTCTAGATTACTGAAACGAGAGTGGATGAAATGCAACCAAGTTTCCTAGGAACTATTACTGGTTTTTATATTTAAGGTCCACACAACAATTTCAGTGTTGGCATTTCATTGCCTCAGTCATGTTCCAAGCATTAAATAAATAATTCTCCCTTAAAGAGTTTTAGTGTAAATAGTCAAGCTGATAGAGACCAAGGAAAATCACATACAAATGCTGCTTTCAAGAAAATGTTAGGTTGAATAATGCTGTGCTCGTTTTCTCAGGGATTGTAAATCATTTAGATCTGTGCCAAGATGTCTTGCTGTTGTACTGCATCATACAGTAGAACCGCCTGGTTTGTTCCTCATAATAGATTTTATTTTATTTTGAGACTAAGAACTGCAAATTCAATTAAAAAAGTGGGTATTGTATAACCAGTCATGCATCTGGAAGTTGGGCATTGCTATGTTGCCCAGTATGCTACTGAACAAAAGAGGGAGCAAGACCTGGAGCCATCTAGCTTTGTTACTGAATGGATATGTCTGAAGTCACTGTTCTGTGTAAAACTTGATTGTGTCAGTGTGCTAAGTGTGCTTGTGGCATGCCTGTCAGGTCCTTGAGTAGTTTAAATGGAGGAGTACCAAGTATGAGAATCCAAAGTATTTCTGAGTGCACGTTGAAGCGGAGCTTTAGACAACCAGGAAGCTTTACTTACAAAAGCTTAAGAGCCTCAACAATTCTTGGTATGAATTTTAAGATGACTTGCTAGACCTGTCTTGACCTAAAGCTGAATGATAGGAGTTTATTTGCGGACCTTACGGGTGTCCCTTGAGAAACTCATCTACCATGTACCCTGTGTACTAGGACTTGGATCCTTTACAAATGATTTAGGAGTCCCTTTCATTTGGAAACATGACCTCAGATAAAAATGTCTAGGAAACTTCATTTTTGTTCTTTGAATTGGATGTTCACTTTCTGCTTGAATCCTATATAGGTGTGTAGATTCATTTGTGTTTCTTAGGTCTTCAGATTTATGTGTAATGCCTATTAATGAAAGTTTTATAGAGCATTGCTCAATGAAACCAGCTGAACTTGAGCTACAGGTTTTTTTATACTTTATTCTAATTGTTCTGAAAAATCAAACATCATGCACTTTACACAGCTTATATATTAAACTATGTTGTCAACATATTTCCCTCTACAAATTATCTCTAAATGTCTACTGAATATGTAATGGCTGCATCTCCAACTGACAGTTTGTTGTCACATTTCTCCTAATAGGGAAAGAACAACTTGGGTATTGTGAATAAATTACAACACTACGTAACTATTGAAGGCGGTATAAAGGTCTTGTGGACCTAGTAGAAATGAGCATGTGACAGATGGTGGACCAGAAGGTAGTTCACTTTAACATCCCTTCTTCTCCCTGCAAGTTTATCCACATTTGCCAAAATAATCACATGGGTAGCCATCCCATTGTCTTTGAGAGTTTTAACAAAGTTTTGAAGGTTTCTAACACACTTTGCAATTTGTTATACAGTAACTAAATCAAAATACATTTCAAGTTTTTGATGATTAGCTGAGTCATTTGTAACTCATCTGAGATGATAAGAGTCAAAATTTCCTTCTCTGTTCAGTTGTTGAGATTATACCATTGTCATTGGGCCGTATGACACTTTACTACTTGGTTATTTGCTCTTAGTGCAGTAAGATACAATTCATTATTTGTGGAAACAAGTTTTCTGCTTGGAGTACTTGCTTATGTGTAACTTAGTGTCATAGTCACCTTTTTCTGAGCTTGGAAAGTAGGATAGCTTGATTGTTACCCTAGCATCCATAGGAACATGCCTCAAAGCCCAGTCTCATGTACATCTTGCTCATGCTACTTAGTTAAGCCAGAGCAAAATCCCCTTTATAAGTTTTTTTTTTTCCTAGTTTTATAGCTTCTGTATTTTGTCCTTATTGTCAAAGTCCTCTTTTTGAACATTCTTAAGGTCTGTTTCAATTTGTGGACTGTGTTCTGGAGTTGCTGTTTTAGAGGTCCACCTCTTTTCCTTCTTGCAGTTGTAGGTTTGTTTTGGTTTGGGTTTGGTTTTGTTTCCTCCTTATATTGAACTTTCAATATGTGGCTGTGTTTGAATCCAACCAGAGGGTATCTCTGTGGCAGGCTTTCTTCACAGGTGTACAGTTATTACATGAGTGTGTTATAGGCAGGTGTTCTTTAGTTCTTGCATCAGAATGTGAGGCAAAGACAGTATTTTCTAAGCACATTAAATCTGCAGACCTCAGAACTGAGACAGATCTTTGGAGGCAAATGTTAATGAAAGCTGAGGTAAGAACCCTGGTTCTCACCCTTTTGGAGGACAGGTAAGTAATGTCATTCAGCACTATTTCAATGTAGTGCAACATCGCCAGTGAGAAGGTCCAGTTAGAATAGCAAAAAAAGGTGCTATTTTTAAGCCTTCAAGGCATTTCCTTCTTGCACCATTTAAGAAGGTAATTGATTAAGGCTGACTGTTTCGTCCTCTAACTTTGTGATTGCATTGTTCCATCTAAATGCAGATGTTAATCTGCCAGTGTCTTATGCAGCCACATGATGTTGCTCTTGAATCTGCATCCTAGCTTTCAGGATGTTTGTGTTTTATTTATCTTTGCTAGGACGATCTATAGGCAAAGTTCTGGTCTACTCAGGTTTGCTACTGGTGGTCCTGGATACAGTCTGTTTCAGCGTAGGCTTTCTCATTAGGTAAATGACTGTAAAGACTATGAGGGAACTCTGCATTAGTTATGGCTCACTCAACTAGCATTTAGGCAATACTGACTGATCATACCTTCCGGAATATACCTGTGATTGCGATCTACTGAGCTGCCATCTGGAGCTATATTTGTTTTCACTAAGCAATGCACTACTGTGGAAATTACTTGCATCACTTCTGCTGGAAGTGTGGTTCTTTGGTCTTCATGAATCTGAAATTCCCTGAAAAACACTGCTCAGCTAAGCTAAGTGAGTTAAGGGGAGACCTGCATATGTTTGAAAGTGCATGTAGGTAAGCGTTGAAAGATGTATTGTCTGTTTTAATTGTCATTCACCACTCTCTATTATGCCCCTCTGTATTCCCAAAAGGATTGTGGGATTTTCTGGAGGTCTTTGGTTTGGGAGTTTTCTAAGTCTCAGGAACCTCATATATATAGGACTTGAGACTTAACACTGAAGATAATGACTGGGTAAAAAAACCCATGTGGTTTCTAATCTTTATGAGTCATTAAATGCATAGTGTGAGTGTGAATTTCTTTGAGATATAACATTCTGATTTTCTTTTTAAGTGTAAAAGCATTTCTCAGATTTTTAATTGCTACTATATGAACATATTAATCTTCAGTACTATTTTAAATAGTGAAGGTTTGTTTAGTGTACTTATAATGTCAAATTTATCTAAAGAAATTGATAAATAACTTTGAGAAACTTTTTACATGTACGTATTTTGATTAGCTAGGGTATAAAACTTTTGGTTAGACGTCATATAACACAAATATTAACAAAACATGTTTTTATTTCACCTTACATTACCGTTGCATTTGGCAGACTAAGTTTCAGGAAATTGAACTATTCAGTTGGTTTGCTGCTTTAGAAGACTTAAGATGTATTATTGAAATTAAAATATCTCACTTTTGTGGCTCTTTGAGGTTAAAAGCAGACAACACTTTCTCTCCACAGAGGTGTATGAGTGGGTTTTGTTCATGAGCAACAGATATGCTTTTAAAATTCAGTTAAAGTGTGAAGCACAATTTTGTGTGACTAAGCAAAGCGATATAGTGATGTGGTAAGATTGTTTGTAGTTAACTGTCATTCTGGTTGCTGTAAATTTAAATTTAAATTCATAGTACTTTTAATTTAAAGTATTATTTTAAATTCTAGGTTTCTTCATAGGGAATAAAAGTAGTGTATACTTTCTCTGTAATCACCTGTCTCTTTTTCTACCCAAGTAAAGTGGATATTGCCTCATATTCTCCCTTGACCTGGAAGGAAGCACAGCCGATGAGTTGGAGATGTTAGCTTTCAGGTGGCTTGGTGCTGCCATTTTCAGGAGATAAAGAAAAAGCACTGCCTGTCTTTCCCTCCTTGAGAGCAGTTATTTGAGGATTTTGTTTCCCTGGCCACTTTGGAATAAGGAGATTTGAGGGTGTGTCATGCAGTAGTATTAATCAGTCCTACTTACTAGTTATCTTTGGGGCAGTAGATGTAAATCAGGCAAACATTGCAATATTACTGAAGCTAAAATGGAATCTATTTGTCATAAAAAAAGATAACCTGCCTGATTAATTGTGTTTCATTGTGGTTACTAAGTAGAACAAAACACTTCGGGATGGAAAGGGCTTTATAGGACCTTAAGCCAAATATTTTGTAGCTAATAATATATATTGAATGTTATAATATAGACAACATATACAGCTACCTCATATTGGTCTATAAAATCTGTTCTCTTTTAGGGTGACATCATATGCTATAACAAACCACCAATTTTATAGTAGGTTTCACATGTATAATTGGGTCTGGAAAGTAATGTCATGAAAAAGCTTCCAAAAATATCTCTACATGAACAGCAGGTGAAATACAGATTAAAGTAGTAAAATACATATTAGAATACTAAATGGATCATAATGCTATCTTAGAAATTAAAATCTAAAGGGACTCTGGACTGCCTGGTATAATGTTACATCTGGTTTTAAAGGGTGTTTTTATAGTTGGTTCAAGTTTCATATGTGAAATTTGAACATATAAATGAACTTCCTTGTTCATACCTGAAATCTTTCAAAATTGTATTTACTTGTTTGTTACAGCTGCCATTCAGACTCATGAAAGAATAGTCTGATCAGGCAGATTGCTCACCTTTATTTAGATGTAGTAAATAACTAATAAGGATAACTTTCATATGCATGTTATTGTACTATACAACAAAACCACATATTCAGTATGTTTCTTATATTCCTTCCCCTGGCAGTTCTCAGTAAGACTCTTCATGGCCTTTTGTTTTTTTCTCTGGAAAGCTGCCTGTAGTTGACTTGTATTATCAAACAGTGTGAATTGTAATTCTTTCAAACATGAATGTAGGTATTAGATCTTTTGAAACAATGAGTACCATAACAATAATCCATATGCAGGGAACATTTTATAGATGGAAATATACAATACACAGAAAATATTTTCAAGTATTATTTTATCACTCCTTTATATGGAGCTGAGAGAAAAAATATAAATGGTAATAAATACTCAACACCCTCCAGGTTAAGATCAAGAATGTATTAAATTTAAACAGTAGTTACTAGTATACTAATATTTATGAAAGTTCTCAGTTATGAATAAGAATCATACATTTAGAGAAATAATGTAATTTTTTCTGATGCCTCTCATAAGTGGAATGAAAATGATTGATAAACCTGACATTTATTATTTGGCAAACTTCAAGGACTTTCTACCTTATGTTCAGTAAAGTGGTGTTTCTTTAGTGAAGCCATATTTAAACTATATTAAAATGCATAAAGATATATTGATGCTTCATAAATGTGGCATAACTAAAGAATGTTCACAGCTTTGAGAAATGTTACGACTTCCCCCCCTTTTTTCCCCCTTTTTGTTACCCCCCCACCTTTTTTTTTTCTTTTTTTTTTTTTTTAAACAAAAGACTCACTTTGGCTCAAGTAGGCTTGGCTAGTTTCCTTTCCTACCACATTCCCCAGAGGAAGCTAAATTAATTCTGTCCATAAGAAGATTAAAAGCTGATGGGGTGGGCAGATGTTTTCTTTTCTCAAGGGTGAAGGAAGTAGAATAAGGTTCTCTGGCAAGTCTGAAGATGATGGGGGAAATATGTTTTGCTTCTAGTTAAATTGCAGAAAGGCATGTATGCCTTTCTGTAATACATTCTGGGTTTTTTGGGTGGGGTAGTTTTTTGGTGGGGAGGGAAAGCTCTCAGTCATTTTTAAACTTCTTGTGCTTTGTAAAATTATCTTGGTGGAGGAAAAAGATGTATTCTGGTTTTATTTATTAAAAGTTTGTTCACTAACACTGATCTGCAGTGAATTTGTTATTCTTAAGTGTACATTTAGGTATTACTGTGAACTGTATTTCGTTTTTAACTTTTGTTTTTCAGTCTAATATTTAAAACTTAGAACTTTTCTACTTAGAAATGTATATGCTTATCTAAATCTGAGTTCAGTTAGTTTTCAGTTTAATGTTTTTCTTTTTCATTGATAAAGCTCTTGCTGAAGTCATGCTTACTCCTTATTACCAAGCTGCTGTCGGAGAGACTCATCGTGGACTCTGTGTGCCTTCTAGCAGTATTCACAGGCATTCTCTCTTTGATATAAACTGATTCTTAACCACTGTAGCCTGTCATCCAGCTGTTGTAGCCTCCAGCCTGCTGCTGACCTGGGAGCTATTTAATACTTTAAGTTCACAAGATATCTGCCTTTTTCAGAATCAGATCCTCCTGGGTTCCCATCTTGTTTAGCGATTTTGTGACAAATAGACAGACTTCTGGAAGTGTTTCTGCACTCACACAAATGTTGATCAAAGAACAATAGCTGTGTATAGTTTTGGGGGGAGGAAAACACTCCCCTGTGTCTGAAATGTGACCTTACTTCTTAGTAGCCTTTGCGTCTCAGTCAGTTAGTGCCCTTCACGGGCTTGAGGATCTTCTGGAACTTCCTCTTGGCCATCTGTTGTAGCTGCTGAGCCTCCCAGTACAGGTTTTGTCTTAAAAGGGTTAAAATCTTAAGTTGTTTTTCATTTGTAATTAAGCACCTCGGGTCTTTCCAAGGTGAAGCTGTTGCCACCTGAGCATGGGTAGGAGTCATTAAGAAGTTAAGAGTCTTCATCAGTTCTCTCCATTTTCCTGTTAAAGCAAGAGCTTCATAGTTCTGCCATTCAAAAATAACCTTTTCTCCTTTATACAAAGGATGATGTAATCTAATATGGCAATATACAAGTATTCCTTAAGTCTAGATGTAGATCAAGGCACTCAAGCAAATTAAAGCAAATTACCAAAGTGTACAATATCAACATTGATAAGTTGTAATGCATTAAATTGCCATTGGCTGATGATGTCTTTAAGAATAAAACTACTTTTAGTTAGCTGTAGTTTAATTTCCCTGGTTTACAGTGAGTGAAGGCCAATATACTCCTGCATTAGAAAATCCATGTGGGAGTTTAATGCATTTAAATTAATATGCTTTGACTTCTCACCTTTACTTGAGCCTTTATAAACTTTTAGATCATTGGTTAGCCCATTAAGTTTGGGAGCAGTTTCCCATTAAGTTTGGGAGCAGTTTCCCCAGACTTTCATACGCATTTCCTGCTTCTCCTGTTGCTGAGGTCCCATTTCTTAGTGCTGTGTGTATGTTCACTACTAGCTCACAAGATTACAGATTTGGTCTGAATCAGAGCCACAAGTAAAACTAAACTATTGCTCAAGTCCAGGTAGTAATGGCTAGATTATATAGAACTATGATGGTATTTATTAACTAGCCTGTAAAGACTGTGCATTTTCCAGCATGCACAGTTCAAGATCATCTGGATTTCAGGTAAATTCAACAGTAAATTGAGCACCTTTAAAAATTTTCATAATGCAGTTCTGTGCATATTTAAACAAAAAGTTGCAGGGGTCCTTTTAACTTCTGGTTTTACTTTGGTTGGCAGACCCAAGGGTAGTTGGTTTTGCTTTCAGTTTTACATAGCATGTTTGGGGTCTTTAAGGTGAGAAGGGAATAGGACATTAAATTGCTGTGGATGTTTAAAGGAGTGACTGTTTACTTTAGGGCATAGTCACTCCTTTCACACTTCAGTTGTCATTACACTCATTTCCAGTACCTAAACTGATCAGTTGAAGCCTACTGCTTAAAATTTGTCTTCTCACTTACATAAGCTGCTTCGGGCAGAATATTTTCTCTTACAATTTCTTCAGTGCTTGTCCTGCCTATATATTTCCCCAGATGTGTGGTTTTCGTTGGTTTTGCATCTTTTATAGAAAGACATGTACTAAGTAACACTTAATGAAGTGTCCCAATTTTTAAAGTTTAATGTAATGGACATTAATCACAAAATATTTCTACTTTTTTATATATTTTTCATTTAACATAGTTAGCAGCAGCACAGGAATTTATTAATAATTTCTGCTGCATACCGCATATATGGAGGATGGTGTAGTCTCAGATTAAAACATCCCTATAGGTGAATTTCTGTGTTCTATCCTTACATTTTTCAGTAAATGGGGAAATTCAGGTAACATTACTGTGAATTGTTGGATAAATTTTATCAACTGCTTAGGGAGGGAGTATTGGTAATAACAGGTCTTAATCAACATTTATTTATACTTAACCAGATTTTTAAAAAACTTGTATTGGTACATTGGCAAACCATTGAAACAAGTCAGTTTGATTGGGTCTGATATCATCTGATGCCACCGTTGAGCAAATAGTCTGTAGTATATTGTTACTGAAAAAGCCAGTCTAAGAAACTCTTTAAGACTCAATTCTGGAGTTCTAGAAAGCAAGCCTTCTTTATTGCAGCACCGAATGCATGAGGGATGGTTCCTTCTAGTGTGCATACCATTCGTTACCTACAGAAAGTAAAGTTTATGTTGTTCTAATAAATACATATTCATTACATTTCCCAGAACTGTAGTACATATTCATGTTATTTCCCAGTTACATAGTGTCTGCCCTTTTAGGCATGTGCTATTAAATAGGTCAGTGGTCTTGTGGGATCTTTGAAACCTCCTCGTGGTCATTTTCTTGGTGTCCACGAATTGAACTCTCTCAAGGCATGTGCCGGGTGGGTCATCTTGGGTGGCTCATCTCTTCTTCCTAGTTAGCTGGTCCTGGCAGGTTTTAATTGCAAAGCTTAGCAGAACTTAAGGCTTCTTATCAATTTGTGCCTACTGTTAACAAAGCTCAAGGTTTTCTTACATACCAAAAGTTTCAAAAATCTCTCAAGCAAGCATAAATTAAGCTCTACAAAAATACAAGGGAGTCTTTAAACTGCAGCCTTTATTTCAGGGTGTCAGTATGACCAATTCTCTTGACATCTAAAGGACTCAAGCGTATTAGTAAGTTTTGAAAACGTTGTATAGAAAAATCAGAATCTGTATTTTGGTATTTATCAGAACCAGAGAGGCTTGTGTCATTTCTTGTGAATGGGGTCTTAAAAAAAACAATGCTTAGGGAGTTAATGTTCACTTGTTTAAAAAAAGACCAGTTAGAAGTTCCTCTGAGATAGAATGTTTCATGATTAGCATGTTCTTGAGATGCTTGTGTGAGGAGGGAGATTATTATAGGTTTTGTTTAGAAAAAATGCTTAGTTTTTCTTATTGCATCTTGCAGAGATTTACTTCTGGTGGGTTGCCACATACCTTTTTGATAACGAGAATAAGTTTATCTGTGAAGTGGTAGTTGTCAAAGGGAAGTAGGACGGTGAGAAAATAAAGCTTTATTGACCATTATAAAATTAATTCCATTTTTGTTGACTTCCCAAAAGCTAGGGACAAACTACAAAAACATGGATTATTGTGTCTGTATTGGCCACTGAAACCAATGAAATGCCAATTTTTTTAGTTGGCTGTGGTGGGAGGCAGTCTTTTTTTTTTTCCTATGGCAACGCATCTCATTGTGATCACTTTTCACTTCAAGTAATTGACAACGCCAGTGTAAAATATGTTCAGCAAATATGTAAAGCCGTTTTTTGCCCAAGAGTTTTTAAGTGTCACAGAAAAAAATGGAAATTATCCAGTACCTTGCATTATACATCTGGATATGATAAACAGTGTGAAGGCCAGCTATTCAACCTTCTGGCATGGTTGAATCAGTCCGTCCGTTCAGAACATGAGCACCATCCAACTCTGCAATTTGTCTTACCTTTCAACTGGATCATAGTAGTGTATGCTGAAATGACTGTACTAGTGAATATTTTCTTTTTGGCACTTTAATGCAAAGCTTTGCTATATTCTAGCTAGAATATGATAGCATGTACTGCTTTCTGTGATTCAATTGTATATGGGTGGTGAGAAAAAATAAAAGGAACTTAATGCTCATGATGACCAGTTTTGTCATGAACATTCTAGGATTCAGCTGTTCTATGAGTAAATCAAGGTATTATGAATCCAAGTATTCTGCTATTATTTCAGGTCCTAATACTTAGAAGTTCAAGAGAATATCATGATAAGAAATGGGGGCAACCCCCCCCCCCCCCCTTTATTCCACATACAGTCTTTTACAATGAAAAATGTTTAATTCAAGATTTGTAGATGTTTTTCTCTTACAGAACTGGAAGAGATAAAATATTAATATTTGACTGGTTGTCATAAGGAGTCTTATATGTAACGAAAGTAGTGTTTCTCAAAGAGGCTTAATTTATGGAATATGTGCAGAAGATGTTAGAGAAAGTGTGTGTTCATGTGTGTAAAGTTTTTTGATGAATAGGAGGAGGGGTAGGGAAGAAATGTAATTGTGTACTTTATTCTAGTTTTCCCATTTTGCTCTGCTAGCGTGAAATTTGGACAATAAATCATTTGAACTGTTTAACTTCTGCTAGTAGAAAATGAGGAAATGGTGGAAGGGAAAAAATTAAAAAATGGTTGAGGGACCCAGACAGTGCATTTTTTAACAAGTATGACAGCATTGTATTTTACTGAGGCTTAAAGCCCCCGAATTATTGGCAGAAGGCTGTCATTCCTTTATTAACTGTAATGAAAGTTGGATATCTTGTTTGCAGCATCCATTTCTCAAGTGAATTTTGATTAGAAAGAAAACCATACCTTTGCTGGATTGGGCAAGTTTGCTTGCTTCTAAACCCAGGATAATTCACAGCTGGATAGTACGAAGTAATAACTATGGCTTTTAAGTCTGAATAAATAATTTTTATAAGGTAAAAGAATTTTGATTATCATTCTCTTGCTAATTTTTTTTTACCATTTTGAGAATTTGGGAAAAAGATTGTAAAGTGTAAAAAGAAAAAAAAGTAACGTGGTTAACTTCCAAAATAGATAAAGCATCTCAAATTTGGTGAAATTATAAAAGTAATCTGCTGCATCAACTTTTAAGTCATTTCAGATTTGAAAGACACAATTTTCTCATTACATTAATAGAGGCATTATTGAAAATACTTTAACAGAAAAGATGCATTTATATAGGAACAGTGTGGTTTCTGTGGGTTTGCTGGGTTTGGTTTTGTTTTGTTTTCCCCTTTGGTATGTCTCAGTGTGCTTACAGCATAAGCTTTGTAATTTGCTTTTTGAGGAACAGATGTGTTAGTTGTCCCCTCAGGTATGTATATGATATTTACTTTTATTTTGGAGTCTTAAGTAATGTTAAGAGTACCTCTGAATTGCAATCTTGTTTCTTTAAATTATTGGGACGTAAAAATGTTACTCTTTTCTACATTAAAAAACAATCAATAAAATACAATACTTTAAATTATTCAAAGATGATACAATGGGAAATTGGTTATTCTCTTGGTTCAGAAGGCTGGATAATTGAGTTGAATTTTTATGTCTACAAAAATCAATGCCTAGGTGGACTTTGGAGGGATGCCTATAAAAAGACTGGCATTTGCATTAAGTGGCAGTACTAAATTTTTGACTGAGTCACAGATGGTGTTTTCTAGTGTTTCATTTTTGTTTTATCATCTTGCATCAACCTATATGTTACAGCACAACAGGCTTAAATTATGATGTAGATGTTTGATTTTGTATACTGAATTGGTGCTTCTATTGGAAGCGATGACAGCATTATAGAAATCCTGAATGAAACCTAGAATCTCTCTCTTAGTCTCAAAATATTTTCTAGCTCTCAGCTCATATAAATGCAGGATATGTTAAATATTTAGTAAAGGCAATGAACAAGTTTTTTGTTTTCCTTGGTGACTTGTTTGGTATTTTATTAACAAAGGATTTCTTGTGACAGTTGGTTTTTCTCATTTTAAACTTTGAGCTTACTGAGATGTTGGAATGCTTGGCCTTTCCACAAGAGAAGATGTGGTGGGGTTGTGGTTTTTCAGGAGTGGAGGGACTTGGTGTTTTCATGATGGCGTGGATGTATTTAATTTTTATTTTAGTACAAAACTTTTAAAAGTGTTAACAGGGAAAGAACTGGGAATACTTAACTTTTTGAAGTCTGTTTTTATGTTGAAAAGATCATTCTCTTACATTCTTGCAAGCATGGCTATTTCCTCTAGTCTGACTTTTGTCATCTTGGGAAATTTTAAACCTTTAAGGATTTCATGCTGTTCTCAATTTCGTCATCTTTTTCAGTTGAATTAATTGCAAGACAATATCAAAGCTGGTATCCTTAAAATGTTAGGATGAGAAACGTGTTTCATGCACTTTGCTTTCTAATGAGGTAAAGAAAAAGACTTCTCCATTATGCCCATACTGAGCATCTGGGAGATCAGAGTGAGTGGTTCACCAAATATTCATATTAAACAGTCGAAATGTCAATTAATATTAGATAAAGCTAAATGGGCTAAAAGGAAATGGATGCACTTTTTCTGATGCACTTGTCCACAGAGACATACGTCTATATTCTTCAGTACAATCTGGTCTACAGTGAGGTAGCAGCTTGTGGTGCTTTCTTATTTTAAAAAGTGTATGTTGGTTAAGAACTGATAAAGACTGTAGAAAAACACTGATCTCCTCCTCTCTCAGGCAAATGATACCTGGAAGATACCAGCAGCAATGCAATTCACTCTTTAGAAAGGGTGTTCTTCTCTCAAGTCTTCTCAGGCAAATGAAAGCCCTTTGAGAAAAATCCTGTCAAACATTTTAGTAGTCTTGACTTCTCCACCCTGTACACCAACTGTGCACAACTTAAGCATTCAGATGGAATCCTTTGAGAGTACATAAAGCTTTAAACCATGATTATTCCCTGTGCTGAAGGGTTGTTGGGGTGGTTTGTTGTTTTTTTGGGGTTTTTTTGAGATTAGTAAGTCAAGGTTATTCTCTTGGTTGGAACATTTTGACCACAAGCATAGTCTTGAGAAAAGCAGAGGGAATGGTTCATACCCTGTGGTCTAAGTTACAGAGCAGTTAGCTCATGAACCAAAATGCACCATTACTATCATCTGGTTAGTGTTATCATGAAAACCGTCAGATTTAAATGCTTAAGAGAGCTCTTGTATCTGTTGCCATGGTAATATCAGAATGGCAAGTGATAGTTTTCATCCGTATCCGATGTTCAGCTAAATTCCTTTGTGGTCATTGAACTGTGAAAGGATGGTACCATACTGTAGCAGGCTAGATTTCTTTTGAGTTAAGTAGGGACAAAACAAGACTGGAATTAACTCTTTCTTTGAAAATGTAATGTAAAGTCTACATACAAGTGATCTAGTTTGCTTTGCTTTTGGCTTGACTGTGCACCGACAGTCCTATATGTAAAATACTCTCTGTGGAGTAACTGACCTGCTGTTCATGCCATTGTGTCATGTCTTATAATTACTTTTGTTCAACCATAATAAAAAGCATGCAGTGTAATCACAAATTAAAAATTTTGTTGGAAGGATGGATTTACTGAATAGACTTTTTTTCTCTGGAAGGGGAGAAGTGCAGACAATTACCACTAGAAATTCAGATCCTGCTTTCTAATTTGGCCCTGCTTTTAATGCTTTCCCTATCACTGAGCCTGCCCTGTGTGGTGTGTGTATATATATATAAATATATATACAACTTTTTTTAACCTGTGTGGTGTTGATCAGGTGCTCTGTTTTTAGTTTGTCTCTTCTGGTTTCTGACATTCAAGAGCTCTTTTAAGTGACCTGCTATAAGAAAGTTGTTCTCTACAATCCTCCTTCAGCCTCCCCCCCCGGAAAGCCTTTGACTCCACTCTTGCCGTGGGTACAAAGCAAACACAATGTGCTCTCCTTTCTGACCTACATTTTCACAGTGCGGCACTGCATAGCTGGCAGCGCGGCTTCCCTGCCTCCCTCCTTCCCCCTGTGCTCCTTTTGCAGAGTGGCTGAGTGTTGCGAAGCAGAGCTGGAGAAGGGAGCGGGGACTGGATGGGCTAGAGATGTAATCTGTAGTAATACAGCAAATACCATGTCTATTAGGTATGATCTGTAGTCTGAAATTACTGTGATTGGCCAGGGTGAGAGACTGCGTGGCACCCAAATCGCATGCTGTTTTGGAAGAACAATCTGAAATGAAAAGGACAATAATGCTCTTAAAATTTGATAGGTGTGGTTATTGTAGTGTAATTAAGTAATTGCCCAATATTTATTCATGTTATTTGACAGCATAAAATAGGGATTGAGAAATGGGTATTAAAATTGGAAAAATATGTAAAAAAACTACTGATGCTTTTGCAAATGAGTTACAAGCCTGCTCTTGCTAATGGCACAAATGTAAGTAGTAGTAGCTTCTATATTAGCATCTTCCTTCTCCCTTTCATCTCTTCTTAGGAAGTTTTCACATCTTACAATGAGCATTCATTCAAGAGGAGATTCTTGTGGGATTATGTAGGTATTTTAGATTGAAATATGACTGGTGTTGTGTTAATGTGTCAGGAAAATTATTAGGGATGGGGGGCACTCTAAAGTAATGGCTTCTAGGTGCTTCCCTCTCCTCCACTGCCTGATTTAACATGGATTTTGAGAGTTAATGTTTGTCTTAACATGTTAATGTATTCTGAAAATATTTTGTAAATATGGACTGACACATTTTATATTACTGCATTGCAAAGAAGAGCAAATTTTAAATTACTGTTCTGGTAAGGTTAACCTGAAAGCCACTCTGTCTCATCTCTTCTAGATCACTGCCATCCTAGAATTTTAAATTTATAGGACATTAAAATGATTTATAACATTTAAGTGAAGATCTTAATGGACACTGAATTTTCTCTCAGACTAATTACTGAGGCTTGGAAGTACCTTTACCTGTAACTTTTTTCAGACTAGAACAGATCGTGAACTTTATCCATGAAATACCTGTCAGTGGCTGAGGGTAGGATCAGTTGCATCATATCCAAACCTGTAGTTGTGCATTTTCCATGCTCAAATTTGTTGTGTGATCTGCAAATAACCCACATTACTGATTTAATTGGAGATATAAAATGAACAGTTATGTTGTTGGCACGTTACAGTTTTTTGTAGGACTTCATTTTGGTCATCTAGTATCAATGTGTGCTTCACTTTTCTAAGATTTTTTTTTTTCCCCCATAATGATGGTATTGATGATGATGTACTTTTTTCTACAGTAAGTTTTGAGTTATGACTCTTTGTTTTCAACCTCAAGTAGACAAGTAAAAATATTTATGGCAAATATTATACAAACTTCTATACCTTAATGAGTAAACAAGTTATATACTTTTCTTTTTTCCTGCATTGCAGTCATGTTAGACTTTTAGATACAAGCTTGTATCCTATTGCTAATGAAAATGCTTTTTTTTTTTTTTTGTCTTGCTTTATAGGGAAAGGAAGTGACAGAAATTGTCAAAGACTTTAATGATATAAATCATGATTGCACTATTTTTAACATGATCTGGTTTTATATTCCAGTAGAGTGAGCAAATGGCTTAAACACAAGCTAGAAAACAGTAAAAATACATTGAGAGAATGGAATGTAGGTATTTCATTCCATAATTGCATACTTCATCATACAAGCTGTCCCTCCTGCTTCTGAAAGCTTTGTGACGAACTGTGTAAGAAAACAGTACTTGGATATAAATGTTTTTAAGTAGCCATTGGCTGTCTTGATGATGATTCAAATATATTTATAGAGTAGTTTCAACCTGCACCCAAACGTTAATACAAATTTTTCAAAAAATATGTTGGACCCTTAAAAGGGCATTAAAAATGTTGTGGTGGGTTTTTGGTGGTTTTTTTTTTTTTTTTAATTTAACATATTGTACTCCTCACTAGTATTTTAACTAGCAAGAACTTTGATATACTGAACTCATAGGCATTGCCAAACTCCAGCAGATCGGCATCATGCACGAGCTCCGAAGTGGAGTACCCGAGAGGTTGTTTGGCTGCAAACTTTATGATTCAAGTGCCAAACTATTTAAGGTTTAGTTATTAACCTCTTGGACTATACCCAGAAGCCAGTAACAACATTTTGAACTAGCCAGACATGGTAAAATCCAAGTAGAGTATATTACAATCTAGCTTGAAAGTGCTGAAGGCAGGGAACAGCGTTGAAGTCCTTTCTAAGAGGATGGACTGTATTCTTGGCCAGCATTACTTGGGGAGAGGCCACTTAGGGGATTGTACATCTTCCAGAACTGAATACCCTTGAGTAGTCCTGGCTTTCAACACTCTGGTTGTCTAAAGCTCGCATTGTTATGTAAAGCTTGCATATATTTAACTTAAGCCAGATGGCTTTCAGCTGTAATATTAACTGTGTCTGCATTAGCTGGAAGGAAGCAGGCAGGTTGAGTGTGAAGAACACTATAAATGGACGTTGAAAGAATGCTCCCAAAGATTTTTTTTTTAATGCAGCTTTCATCTGTGTCACATAAATCCCAATAGTCATCACATAAACTGGGTGGATGCACTTTGAATCTAGTTCGAGCAATCTCTTCTGCAGAGAGTTAATGTTTTTACACACATTTACTTTCTCCAGAAACGAACATTTCTACAATTTGAGGTATCTTGGAAATGCACAGATGTAAAACTATCATACCTCAAATACAGCGGATGACAAAGCTTAGTGGAGGATCACCAAAAAAATGGTGACGAGCAAATTTCCATACCCCTCTTCAATAGGAGCTCCTAGAATTTCTTCAGAGGGCTAGACTAGTGCAATACACCCGGTTCGTGTGTGTGAGTTCCTGCATACGGACAGCCTTAGGGCTGCTGAGAGTGCTCAGTAATATGATTTGTCTTTTCATTACAAAGAAAAAAAAAAAACCACCTGCTGTGATCTCTGTATTGCGCATGGTATGAAAACTAGGCTTTAAGAAGTGGGGAGCACTAGAAAAGTCAAGTAATGCTAAAGCTAGAAATTTATTTCATCCTGAGCAGCTTTCCCATAAAAAGTGAAGTCTGAAGACCATAAATATAATCAATTTTATTAAATAATAAAAGTACATCAAATATTCATATTTTGTCCAATTAAAAAGTCCCAGTCAAACAGAAAACTAATCACAGTTCCATTGTTTGCTGCTAAATCAGAGGTGGGTATTGCTTACCCTGGCACTGTGACAAACAGTAATAACCTGAATCTGATATAACTCTGCTGTAACTCTGTTGGAAAATAAGCTTTAAAAGTTCTGTTTGTTAGAAAACTGGAAACCTGTAAATAGATTTAACCTACTTCTCACAATTTATTTTCAATGGTACATGTGGCTTTCTTTTTAAAATTGCTTAGATTTCGTTCTTGCCCATATTGCTGTCTGGAACTCTCAATCTTATGACCTTATAGTCTTCCCCACCTATAAAGAAAGGTGTGTGGCTTAATTTTTCTCTAGCAGACCTGTTTTCACTTGACTAATTTTTTTTTTTATTATTATTATTTTTTAGGCAGGAAAGAGCAAAACCAACAAATATTTAATTGGTTTTCTCCCCCTTTCCACAAAATGGAACAATTTTGAGGCTACGGTGAAAGACTTGAAGTTTTGTTTTGCATTTCTGATCAGCCTTTGAGTTAACCTTAAAGTTATGTAAGGAAATTAATAGCGGATTCAATGAATTTGCACAGAGATACCAAGATGAATGTTACTTGGCACCAGATTTTAGGAGCTCACCTTACGACTTCTAGGGTATTAAGTAACTTTTAGTCAGCTTTTTGAGGAAGATCTAGTTGAATCTGTGGTTGAGTCTAGAACACCACTTGCATTTCTAAAGGTAATGTACAAAGTGGCAGTGTTCTGAACTTCCATTTAATTTATCCTTCCTTCCTAACCATTAATAAGTAACCTTCCCAAAAACGGACCTACTTTAAGGGCATACTTTCTTAGTGTGTTAGAGTTCATTGGTAGTGTCTTACTAAGTTGTAAATGTGACATTGCTAAATGTATTGTACATTAAAAGAAGCATATAATAATTTAACGTGGTATTTGAAGGTAAAACTGATCTGCCCTTTGTGCATTTCCTTAGTTTTTTAATTTTTCATTTTATAGCAATTCTAGATAACAAGAAATCATTACATGGAAGAGAACTAGAGCTATGAATGCATTTTTAAAAATAAAATTTTAGTGTGGAAAATATGCTTAATTATATTTTATTGGCACATAAATCAACAATTGTACCACCAAAGTGTGCATGCTTATTATTGCACATTAGCACAAAAATCTTTATATACCATCTTCTTTTTTCCTCAAATTTGCTGGGAAAACCTTTTGGTTATAGTTTTGTAATAGTAGTGTTATCAAGAGCTATATTTTTTTTTAACTTAAAAAAATAATTTTCAGACTCCACTATGTGATGGGGATCAACTAAAGGCTGTCCCATTAAGCTCATCCATTTTCACTGTACATGCGTTCAGCAGTATTTACAAATTGCACATGGAGTACATTTGACAGAGGGAGAGTTGTCCTTCTAGTGCAGTTTACGATGGCGATACCTGCCTGCTTTTTCTTTTGCTGCATTGGCACAGGCATTGTGCTTATTTTGTTGTAAGTGGTTCCAGTATTTGATCAGTTCACTAGGTTGGAACTGATGGGAGGTAATTAGGTGGCTATATTTACAGCTGGAGTAAGAAACTCGCCAGTGATTGAAGACAAACTCATTGGGCGGAGGCATAGGGTCAATTCGCAGCTTGGCAAGACAGATCCCCACATATACATCCTCTAAATGTAAACGTCTGATGCTTAAGGAGACTTTAAAGATTTTTTCTGCTAAATCTCCAGAAAAAACATAACCAGTTCCAGAGCAGAATACAGGATAACGTTCACTTGGATACAAATCAGGTGGCATATACCACTTACTATCCTTGTTCCTGTTAGGTGCATAACCTCTCATTAAATAACCTGTAAAATACTTGTGCCTTGGAGGAAGTTCTGGTTTCAGAAGCTTGTGTATTAAATATTCAGTATTGACAAACATATCACTGTCTGTTTTCATAACATATGGAACATGTGGACAGTAAGATGCAACCCAGTTCATTCCCATCAGAGTTTTAATGGTTAAATTATAGTAGGTGTCTAAGTACTCTTGTTGAATGATGTCGTGGTACTGTCTGCTTTCCTCTAGTATGGTACGCTGGAGGTATCCATTTATCTTGATGCTTAACCCCAGCAAAAAAATACGAACAATCTGGATGCCAGGTGTCAGGCTTTCATTACCCCAAGTTTGTCGAATAGCTTGTCTAGCTTCTACCTGGCCTGGCTCTGCAGCTATGAGCAATATTAGAAAAGGGGTCTTCTCCTGGCACTTCTCAGGCTCATTGATGATGTATTTGAAATGATAGGAAGTTGGATGCCCAGTACCTTTCTTGCTGTAAATACTTCCATTGGCACTGAGGGTATTTTCTAAACCAGTTACTCCTTGTGGTGACAGATCCGTGTTGTTGGAGTTGGTGACAGTTTGAGGCCTGAGTGTCTGAGGTATGGTGTCTTTCCACACATTCCTTATAGAGCTGTGGTTTGTCTCGCTTTTTGTAGATCTAAATCCTCGTATAGTGTAAGCCATGGGATTTTCTTTGAACCCAGCCCTGCCTGGCAGCCAGTCATGATGATTAAAGAACAGAAACATAGCAAAAAGAAATACAAGAGAGATCAAGCCAATGAGATGGGTGCGAAACAGAGACCTTTTGGTATTCCAGGTCATCTTTGCAAAGCAGCAGTGTCGTCTTCTCCACTGAAGCATGTTGTAAGAATCCAATGATGGGATATGAGACAATGGCCAAGCAAAACGCTTTTCCGATCGTTTTTGAATCCACTGCTATTCTTTGGTATTCATTTTCTTTTGCTCATGTTGAGTAACTGTCTGCAAATGGCTCTCTCTGCAAAGATTTTAAAAAAAGAAAATCAGAAATCTGCAATTTTACACACTCATAATATAGAAGGTTACAATGAAAAACTAGATACAAACATGAAATTGAGGTAATTTTTTTTAAAACAGCCCATGTTAATATAAACAAGGTTTGATTTATGTTAAAAGCCAGCCTTGTTTTATGATTAAAGTTGACTTGCTAACTTTTAAAAATGCTTTTTTAACAGTAAAAGTTTTGACAAATGTCCTGTGTAGCAAAGATAAAAAGGGAAAAAAAAAAAAAAATTGATCATGTTAGCAGAACAAGTGTGAAGTAGACATAAATAGCTTCATGTATACTGACTGTGAAATCCTTGTACAGTGTTTAGAGACTGAATGAAAAGGCCTTGATACCAGATGGAAGGTTTATTGGCATTAATTAAAATTGATTTGACATGCAGAGGCTACTATTGCTCAGTTTAAAAACCCTTTTTGTAAAATGGTCATGTATTGGTGGTGGGACAGACGGCGCAAGGTTGATTATGGCAGAGTTGTGTTAGTCACAGTACACTGCTTGGCGTGTTTCCACTGGCCCTGACTGTGTTCAGAAAGTCAATGAGAAGATGCACCTGTCAAAATTAATTTTCAGGGTCCAGTAACCTTACTGCACAGACCTCAGATGGTAACGCAGGATAACATTTTCGGTCACCTTTCCGGCACCTTTAACCTTCTACTCCACAACGAAGGAAAATATTGAATGGAACACTTGGCTGTTGTGCCAGGCTCACGCAGCTGAATTAAAATGAAGCTGTTGATTTTTAGTACGCAGAGATCTGGGGTAAATTTTCATATTAACTGGAAGTAAAATTGCACAGCACTAAATTTCTGGCTAACTATATGATGAGCACGATTTTTGTTTTTTTTTCCCTTTAAATGTGTATGTAACTACTATACTTCCGTTATCATACGGAAATTTCAAGTATTGTTACCAGCAGCTGGAACTGTAGGAAAAAGTGCCAAAGTAGTCTGTGCTTCATTTTCTTTTAAATTTTTTTCATATTCAAGAGCAGAGTCAATATGGCAGCTTCATGATGCTGCATATTAAAAGCTGATCACATCATCTCGTAAATGAACCTTTCACTGCACAGTAGCAATTCGTTTGTGATTTCCAATTTGCTCTAATTTATTTCTAGGCCCTAGGGTTTTGTATAGGAAAAAGGACGACAGCTGAACAAGAGTCCATAGAAAATGCTATTTCTAATATAAATGTGTAATTTATTAATTGCTTTGCTATCTTCTAAAACCAATATTTGGATTAATTTCGGCATTAAAAAACTAAGTGACATGTTATATGGGAAATTACAGGATTTTACATTCTAAGGAAGTAATTTAAGATGAGATGGCAGTTGAATAATATATTATTAAATCATATGTGTGTGACTTAATATTGAATCTGCCTGGTTCATATAGGGGAAAATATATATTTCAAAAGGCTAGGAAGAGACGTATCACCAAGCTTTATTTTAATTACTCTGTCAGTTTATATATCAACAAAATAGTGCGTATACAGAAGATGCCTCATTCGCAGTTATTTGGAAGCAAGGGGGAGGTAGTATTGCACTCACTCGGAGTGGTCTCTCTGGCTAACCTCCACCAGGAGGAGCAAGTAAGTGGGGATTTTCACTGTGGTCTGTGACAATGTGAACGTATGTGAAGAGACGACATTGCTCCTTAATTCTCTTTCTGAAATAGCAAGATATTTGCCTAGTGATCTAGTAAGCTCTTCCCTGTCGTTGTGCTGTTACACAGCGTTCATGAATTTTATTTTCAAGCTCCCTGAAAGTATTTCTGATTTTATTTTATTTTTTTCAAGTGCTTGGGACTGATACCACTTATGGAGACTGAGCTATCTTTCTAAAAAATATTTTCCAACTTACAGTTGTTAAACGTGTATTTCTAAAGTGTGTATGTAGCTTGAGAACTAACCTGAAATTCCACACTACTCTTTTTATGCTGGTTTAACTTGGACATTATGCTTATGTAAATGAAAATAAGCCCCAAATGTAGAAGATATGTTTTATCTGACCATTCACACCTGCTTTTGCATGCTTTGAAAATAAAAGCCTGTCCTCAAAACTAATAATTTTTAGTTTCTCTGCAGTATGCAGTGAGTTTTAAATGAACACTCAGCTATTCGGGAAGAATATCTCTGCATAAACAAACATAAATGCCGCTTCAAAGGCTACCCTAGATCTCAGGGAAGTTAATTGTTTGATAATCAGTTTGGAGGGCAACACTGGGAATATCTGATTAATTATTGTTCCATTGCATGCATACGCAGTTTAGGAAGAAAGTAAAAACCAGAATTTCATGAATGTGAAGTAGCGGCTAGAATTCAGCTTAATTTTGTCACACTGAATTGTTTCACTTCTAAAACTGCAGTCATTAAGTGCAAATACTGTAGCAAATCTGCACTGTATTACTACTGTGTGTTTAATTTTTAATTCCGGTAGTGTTTTGTGGTGCACCTACTTTCATATGGCAGTAGTCAAAAGTGAGCATCTTAAGTTATGTAATATTTGTGTAAACTGAAGACTGTTTTCAGGTGTTGCCTTTCCATGATGAACTGAGGAAGTGTCCCACAAAAGGCAGTTGTAATAGCTCAACACCCCCCCCCTTTTTTTTTTGTAGGCTGCATGCTCACACTGTGTATATGAAAATAAGTTTTACAGTGAGGGATGGAACTGCAATCATAAGAAATGTGGAGAGAGTCATTTCTCACTTACATGTTTCCTTGATTTTTCAAAGTGGGAGTTTCCTAGAAAATCTTCAGGCTGTTTGCCCTTTAAAAAGGCTTTGTATGGATAGGGAAAGGACGCACATATATTTCTCAGCTTCATAAAACTATTGACTGAAAAAAACAAAATAACTTTGTATGTAATTTTCTTTGTAATTCAGGTGTAAAGCATTACAAAATACACAGTGGGTATTAAGAATTTGAAATACAGCAATAACAATTGCACCTTTGAAAAAATAGTGTGCTAGGATGCATTGTTTAAAAATAAGGTAAACAACTGTCAACATATATTAAAAATGTCATCAAATAGTATCATAAAAATATTATTTTCTCTTACTTTAATTAGGGTTAGAGCATTACTGCTTTTCCCAAATATTTAAAATTTCGTTTCATGGAAAGCTTATTGACAGGCACCAACCATTGGCAGTAGATAAGAAAACCTATGTATATCAAAAGGTAAGAAAACCTAAGTATAGCAAAAGGTCTCTATGCAATCACTTTGTCCTCTGAAAGTGTGTTGTTGCATGTAACTCTGCAGTTTGAAGATATGATTTATAGTAATTCTACTTCACTTTTGACACTTCACTGTGTAGTCACTGATGCATTATCAAATGCCAAATAGATAAACTGTGAATGCCTCTTGAATTTTTATTTGTGGTCTGTGTTTTGCTGGTGTTTTGGTTCCTCGTACTTTCAGTTCTACTCTATAATTATAGCTTTGCAGATTGAAGCATTTGACTTCCTATTCACACGTCCTGGATTTTCATATTTTGATTAGCTGTGTGGGCAAACT
Source organism: Elanus axillaris (assembly GCA_026212715.1). Lineage (NCBI taxonomy): Eukaryota > Metazoa > Chordata > Aves > Accipitriformes > Accipitridae > Elanus > Elanus axillaris. The sequence continues at coordinate 21,906,047 of JANZLQ010000095.1, forward strand.
CTTTAATTAGAGGGAAGAGTTCAAAAGGCAGCCTGAGTCGGTATTCTGACAAATAGCAGCAGCAGTTTTATGTTAGGCCTCAGATAATGTGCCTGAGGTCACTTACAAACTGCATTAATCTTTTGCACAAAACAGTACTTGGGATGAGGTTTGATGTGGAGGTTTTTAAATGTCAGGTATGAAAGTCGCACCACTAGCTAAGCATGCTTCTGCAGGAGTATTGCCTGAGGGTAGATTTTTTTGTTTGTCTGTTTGTTTTTAAAAGTTCTGGAAAGTGACTTTATCTTCTAAATGTCTTAAGTGTGATCTGAAACCAGTGACTGCTGTATGCTGCATCTTTAGGTATGTGAACTCTTTCTGGTTGCAGTTGTTTTATTGGATGTTAGCATTGCCTTGGGCAAAGAAAGTACATTTGTATTGACATTTAATGATTTGTTATAGCTTATTGGTAGATTCTGCAGATAAGCACTTTCTTTCTGTGGTAGATTAAATTGCTATAGATTTAGTCTTAAATTTGTATTGCAAATATTCATCTTGTTTACCACTAATGATGAAGTATTTAAATTTCAACAATAAATAGAAATGAATGGCAATTAGATGGAATGTCATTTTACAATCCAAGTTAAACAGTCAGTGATTTCATATTAAACAGAAATTGTTATGATGGCATGAGAAGTTACGTGCTCACCATTTTGAGTGTTTGAAGGTTTCCTTTTGGGATGTCAAGGGAGCCTGATATTACTTGTAAAATGTGGTGCTTGATTGCACCGCTGATGGTTTAAATCATGTCCAATCTTTTGCATGCTTCCAGTTTATGCTTGGCTGATATTCACCTGATGACATTTTGCTTGTGTTTTGGGGGGGGGGGGCAAGTGTAAGAAGGTCTGAAGGTACTTCTAAGATAATGTAATTTGACTGCATGGTCTGTTTTGATGGTTCACTGCTCTCAGTGTGTCACACCATGGACATTTTACCAGTGCTTTAAAATTACTTCAGATAAAGATTAAATCTGACCTAGTTTGAGACGATTTCTAACTCTTTTTTTTCTATATTGGAGGGGTTTGAGTTTTAAATTTCCCAGTTAAAAGCAGTCATTACAGTAGCTACATTATCCCTTTAATTCTTCCCTTTCAGCCGCACCAACCTTGTGCAGACTGTAAGCAATGCATTTATTAAGTGTAAAGGTAGTGACATTGTGCTGCAGGAGAGGAAAACCTGCTTGAATTCTTTCTCCCTATTCAGAGACTTTTTATCTCAAGGCTCTGCAAATTAGTAATGATCATTATCTGTAATGGCTGAAAAGGTAACAGACAATCCAATGCATATCACACACAAGGATTTGACATACCTTCCTTGGTCAGGCCATTTATGGTGCGAGGATTATACCCACAGAAAATAGTTTTTGCACGCCATCACTTCAGCAAAAAAGATGCTATCGAACATGCGCACATCCCCCAACAGTCTGCTTCCTGCGATTGCTTTTCACAGTATCCAATCTGTCCATCTGTCTGCTCGTTGCTGTGTTACCTTCCTTGCTCATAAGTATTGTCCTTGTCTTGGGGCTTTTTGTTCATCCTTCAAACAAAAGGACAGTAGCTCCCTTTTCTCTTCTGATCGGGGCTGTCTGGCGTTCTCGGACGATGTATTGGAGCTTTTTACATCTGGTGTTTCCCTTGTCGGACAATGCAGTGCTGTGTTCTCTTCTCCCCAGTATCCATATTTCTAATGGTAATGTTAGCAGGGAGTGCTAGCGCGTAGTGGATCAGTTGCCTTCAGTAACAGGATTTCCCTCTATTCCTTCCTTCATTGTTGCTAGGCAGTAATAGAAATGGTTTTGAGCTGTTTTAACCGAGGATTCTGGTCTATAAAATCCATTCCGTAGTTCTTCAGCTGCTGCACAGGCAGGCAGCAGTTTAAATGTGGGCTTTGACAGATGCTGTCTTCTGACAGAGCAGAATTTAACGTCATTGCTTGGCTGAATCCCACGTGATTGTTTGCATTCATTTTGACTAAATCCAAAGGCAGCCAGAAAGCTTTACAGGCTCTTGCTCCTATTTGATAAATGATACATACTAAGTTCAAGCACAATGATAGGTGAACAGTATAAAAATTGTATGATTACTAAATGAATGATTGAGGGTTTTTTCAAATTGTTTTCACTTTTCCTTGACACTAACTTATGATTCTCTAGGGGATTTTTAATGCTAGATGTTCTATTCCCGTATTCCAAAAGCTGTTCTGCAGTGCAAAGGAATTATAAGCATTTAAATACCGAAGCTTGATTTAACCCGTTTGGCTCTCTTTGAGTATAAATCTTTTGTGCCTTTCTGCCAAAGAAAAAATAAAAATGTATTTCTTTGCTCTACTTCCTTTACACATGCTTACTCTATAAAAGCTCCTTTTTGTAATCTTAGGTTAGTCAATTAAGCTGAACAACACTAATGTATAATAAGCACATGCTGTTAAGCTGCCCTTCTGCTGTTAATGGCTTTCTTCCTTGGTAAAGGTCGAAGTCTGGTATTGCAGAATCAGGGGCACTTGATTTTAATTATTGATGGATCTAAAATGTCTGTTGTTATGGGTGTACCTATATTATAGAATTTGTTTTTCTGGTCCTAATGAAACTTGTCTTCCTTTCATTTATGTCCTTTCAATGACTCACCCTTCTATGTTGAAGCATCTTATTATATTTACTATATGTTATAAATAAAATATCACAATAGATAGCTCAGAAAATAGAAAGCCACCAGCAGACTTACACAAGTATTTATTAGTCACTATGTTTGTCCACTCCATTTTGAGAAGTCAATGACTAGCTCTTTAGCCTGTTCTTTGTTTTTTGGGGTTTTTTTGGGGGGGTGGTGGGGTGGGGAGTTCTGTGGTTTGGGGGGATTGGTTTGTTTGTTTGGGTTTGATTTTGGTGTGTAGTGGTTAGGTGTTTGGTGGGGTTTTTTTTTGTTTTTCTTTTTTAGCCAAAGGATAAAGAGAATATAATTGTTCTATTATATGGTATCTGGTTAGTAGGATTGGGGATGGGTACATCCTTTACTTGCAAATAAGGCTTCCCCAGGCAGTCAGTGTGTTTTACTATTCTAGACGCATATTCTGATAATTTACTAGAAACAATCAGATTTATATCCTCACTAAATCACCCATGTACACTATCTTTATTAATCTAGTCTTGTTTTTAACATATCCATTTCCTATCCTAATGACAATTTCCATAAATCCTGTGATCCTATTTGGAGACATTTTAGGAGCATGAGCATATTCCCTAAATATTAATTACAAATACAGCATGCATATCAGTAAAGACTTGTGTATCCTCCACACTAAAAATTTTGTATTTAGAAAATGGAGGCGGCATCAGTAGAGTGGTAGAGTAAGAGTAGAGATCTATGTCCAGCACCACTTACTGTTCTAGGACTTCTATGAATAATTGAGTATCAGTGCTTTGAAAGGTTGCATGTGTGCTCAGTCTACTGAATTTTCCACTTAAACACACAAAGCTTTCTTATCCTTATCTGTATAATATACAGATCTTTATATAATCTGTTGCTCTATGTTTACAAATATGTGACAGTTTGGCTAGGTATATTGTCAGTTTTCTGCATTCTGGTCTACAAGTAGGAAATCCAGCTGAGATATTCATGTAGTTAACTTACCCTACCTGTGCTTATTTACATAGAAGCAAGTAATGGGTTTTTTTTTTTTTGAAACTAGCATGTAAATAAATCTGCCTCTGATTTTTGAATTTTCAGATAAGACATAAAATGCTGTACTCAGGAAAGAAGTTTAAATCCCAACAGAATGGTTGTTAAAATCCATAGTGTTCCACTTTATTTACTACTGCTTCACTATACCTGAAGTGTATCTCCAAACATTTGAGAGTTCTGTGTAGTATGTTTACATATTGGGGTGGGCAGAGCTGTCTTTATTTTTCTGTAAATAGTCATTAGTAAATATTAAAGGTCAAAAATCCCAAGGGCCATTTTTTCTAAATATAATCTGTTTTAAAGTAAATTTAGAAGGGAACAGCTATCAGGTTTGCCTTTTAATTATATGACTGTATCACTTGTGCATAGTTTTAAAGTTCGGGCAGAGCTGTTGCTTGGTGATATGTGTAAAATTTGTCATCTTGCCATGTGAACAAATTGAATATTGAATTCTTAAAGCTTAATGAACAATTTCTTTTGTTCACTCATTCTTTACTTTTAAAGGATGAGCAGGTCTTTGCTCATCTTACAGAAAAGTAAGGAAAAGTGATTTTTCTACTACCTTCTGTCTGGTGTGACTGATCTAGCTTTAGAAAGTGAAAGTTTCAGGAAGAATTTCCTTTTCTTTTATAGCACTTTCTTCTTTTACTACTTTTATGTGATACTGTATGTTTCTGGGTATTTCAGGAGGGCAGAGCTTACTTTGTACTGGAAATATGACCTGAAGTTTTGACTAATCTTGCTGGGCTGAAAGTTGGAATGAGCTTTATTTCGGCTAAATCTCACTGTGAAGGGGTCAGTGGACTGCTTATACTTGATCCAAGGAGTAATATGTTCTGTAATGTTACTATGGTTACATCTTAAATTAGAAGCTGCAATGTTAGTGTTTGAAATGCTGCCATCTATTAAGACTAAGAAGTAGTTACTCTGATGTAAAGATGTGCAGCTTGTGTGTAAGGAACACTACAAGAGTTACTGTGGCCAGTGAAGGCTTAACTGTTTAGTGAGTTCTGCAAAGCTAGAAGCAGATGCAAGGAGTTGGAAAAGATGTCCACTTAGAATAACCTGTGCATATGACAACTGTGAACTATGCAAAATGTACTTACGTGTAACAAAGGTGTGAAAGTTTGGAATATTTTTTCAAAAAACCTTAAACTTCTTACATGTAATTTTTAGAGAGTATCAGTAGAATCTTGTCTAACTGGTTTTTAAAAAAGACCCTAAGGTTGAGCCATTAAATGAAGTTCTCTTGACACCATTAACAGAAGTTTCTGAAATCAATTTAGACTGGTTGCAATAGTCAGGTTTGTAATGCTTGGTGGTTGTCTGCCTGGTGGCCACTGGTCCCATAAAAGTTAAAACTAAATACATACATCATATCAGACCTGTCAACTGAATGTTTCTGTATGGACTGTGTTACCTGAATATTCCATGAATACTTTGCAGAGATTATTCCATTTTACTGTAGTAAAATTGTACTATTATTTCAGCTGTAATGTCTTGTAAACCTTTCAAGTGACAGTTCAAAATGATTAATAGCAACATTTTCAAGGTTATTTTTGCTTTTAAACTTTTTTTTCTGCAAGTGTGTTAATACAGCATGCCATAAATGCTTAGTTTTAATCTTCTGTGTTAAGAATTATTATGTATATTACCAGTGGCCATTCTGTTCTTTGCTTCAAAAAGAATACTTCTTCTGTAAGTCGTTTAAAGTAGAGAGAACAGGGTTGTACAATATTTGTAATTTTGCTTGGCTACCTTGTGATCCCAACATGTTTTTTTTAACTATCACAAGCATGTTTAACTGAATGAAAAACAGCAGTCTAGAAATGACCACAAGTGTCAGTATTGCCTGCCTTATTTTCCTTAGCAGATTTCCACCATTCTTTAGCTAGTTGAGAAACCCAGCTTACACTTGCTACCTTTTTCATAAATGGTCAAGATTTTGCACACTGTTCTACTTGCACCCAAGCTATAAACTTGGTAATTTCATTAATATTTGAGTTTTTAAAAGAAATGCAGCACTATAGTTCAATCCAAAATGGTGATAGAACTAGAAAATGTTTCAAGTTATTGTGAAACATGCATATTTTTGTTTGCTAATGAGTAGTTCATAATTGTTACATCATTCAATAAGGAATATAAGCACATCCCCTAACTTTGCAAAGTTGAGAGAGAAAGAAAAGACCAAGTGATCTTTTCAGGTCAGGAGGGTGCTTCTTACTGTCTGCCTTAGGAAACATTTTAAGGGGAGGTTTCATAATTCTAAAGCTTATATTTTTTTTATTAAGTAAACTGACAATCTAGGTATCCAACTGGAATTTAGTCCATTCTCTGATCACAGCTCTCTTTTGAGGAAGACAGGTTTGGAGTGCTTCAAAATTCACTTGAAAAGCCAAAGCACAAAATGGTTTCGGTCAACATTATTTCTGTTCTGGTTTTGTGTGCTATCCAAATTTTGTGTATTGGACTACTGTCCAGACATGTTTCTTTCCTCAGTAACGTGTTGTTTGCTTTATCACAGCTTTTTCTTTTCTGTATTCTGATTTTTTCATGTCTTCCCCCAGGCTTTGCATCTAATTATTGCTGATCTCAAGTACTAAATGCAGGGTTCTTTTTTTTTTCCAGTGTATGGACAACATAATTTCATTTGTATTGTGCAGTATTTTTGGGTGTGCAGTTTTCCCATGATGAACTGACAATCCAGTGCCAGCAGTAATGTTTTCGGCCTGTCACAAGTGTTCCTTTTGCGTTTTGAGAAGAGCAGGGACTTTATGAAGGTTTGCTTCAGCACAGCAGGGGAGGGAAGGCCAACCAGCAGAAGTACCAAACGTTTGCAGACAGTTTAAAGAACAGCTGTGGAAAATAGACTTCTGTTTTTCCCCTTACCTTATGACTTACCCCTAACACCCACCTTCAGACCCCCAGCATGAGAATTTGAAATGAAAACTTTAATTCTTTAATTCTTCCCCAAAGCCTCACTTTCTGTAAGAACTGATATGATGTATCAAATCTTTTCAAGCAGGATGATAGTATCCTATGGGAGTTAATAGGCTACCAGCTCTTGTGCCTGAGGAGAAAAATGCATTGTTCCAGCTGTTACCACCTGTCCAGACCCTTCCCACTGCCTGATGCCTTCCTGCAACAGGCACAGCAAGACCCTTTTTCCTTTAGGCTATCTTCAGGCTCTTGAGGCTTCTGGCACTTCTCTCTCAATGATTTGAAGAGTCTTGGCCCATCAGGTTCATCACCAGGATGCAGACCTCCTGCCCAGTACTCTTCCTTGGACTGCTGAATGAGATATGTAGGGGTTTTTTTGTGAGACTGATTAGGAGATTAGCAGCTCCAACTGTTCATCTGCTCGCTGCATTTTTCCCCCCTATGTTTATAGTTTGTATGTGAATAAGGGGGCATTTTTTCAGCCTCAAATTCCTGGATTTGAAGTTGAACTTGGCGATGCAGATGTTTAGTTAATGTCAAATAACGTGAAATTGAAGAACTGGACTTTCAGAGCTGTCAGAATTTCATGTGTCTTGGGGCTGACATCTGTATTGACTCTTTCTATCTGTCACATTTCCTCAGTAGCTTTGGTACATTAATTCCTACAGTTCCATTCTGTAGGTATCCTCATTTACAGCTAATTCTGTGGGACATGCAGGGTTTGCAACAGAAATAACAAAGGTTTTAGCGTGTGTCTTAAATGCGTGAAGCCTTTTCTTCAAGCCCAGATGCTTAAACTAGCAAAACCAACAAAATCTGTGGAAAAATCCTTTCTCCAGTGATCCAAGAAGTTCTCCTTGTAATAAATTTAAACACTATTTGCTCATAGCCAACAGAAGAACTGGACCATAAAATGGAGCATAAGTCCACTTTAAAGAGCAGTTCCCTGCTGCCCTTTCTTTGACATGTTGGGGCAACCAAAATTACTCCAAACACCCTGCACACCACGTAGTTTGATAGAACTACTTCAGCTTGAAGTAGTTTCCAGTCAGCGTATATTAATGAAGAGCTGATTATAGTATGTCCTGAGTTTTATGTAGTGTGCTTAATATTATTGAACTGATTTCTGGTTATTTACAAGTTAATTGTGTTTTGTGGCAAAAGTCTTTTAGAAGTAAATGTTCATTTGTATATGCTTCTGATGAACAAAGAAATCAAGTTACTATACAAAATGTCTTTGCATACCCCTCGTTACCAGTCTGTCCTGCAGACACTTTCTCTTTCCACTTTTGAAATGCATGTTAGACTTAAATGGTAGCATCCCTTTAGCAAAGTCCAAGGAAAAGGAAACTATGCTGTGGATATTATGCTTTTTGTCCAAGTAATGGTGTTTATAATTCCTTCTGTAATCTGTGTAAGATTGTAGATGAATTTCATGAGCCTGAGGATTCTACCCACCCCCACCCCCCCACATAAATTACTAATGTAGAGTCAGAGTCACCAGGAATCCTGGTCCTCAAGTACATGATTTAGAGGAGATCCTTAGAGCTCAGTTTCAATTATGTTAATTGACAGAACTAGAGAATTTTTATTCTTTTCTGCTATCTTAGATTATATTACAAACTTAAATTCCAGGTTTTTTATTTTCTGTAGTTTGGTGGCTTCCAAAAGAAGAAGACATCAGAGACAGTGCTCTTGCATCTTGTCCATCTCAAGCTATAATATTAAGAATCGTTAGGAGGTATGTGTTTAACAGAAAAAATACTGGATGTATTTAATGTAATAGGCCAAATTCTATGAATTCAGCATTAAAATTAAAGGTTAAATTTTTTCTGTAATAGAGATACATATTCTTGTAACTCTTAATCAGCATCTGCAAAGCTTTCTACCACTGATCCGTATTACTGAAGTAGAGTAAATTTATAGGGAGCATCTGTCATCTCAAAAAAACCAAACAAACCAAAAATCAAAACCACACAAAACAACCCCAACCACCAAAACCCAAACATCTTTAAACCCACACAAAAACCTGTCATCCTCTTAAAAACTACAAAAATCTTTTGACCTTGGATGATGGATTGCCCATTGCAGATTCTTTTAAGTCTTTTCCTATTGAGGATTTGCATAACTAAGCATTCAGACTTCTACAAATACTTTTTCTGTAATTTTTGGTTAATGCACATTTGTGCTTTACTCACATGGGAGTATTATGGTTTATATTGCAGAAGAAAAGAAAGAACTTTTAGGAGACCAAACCTGAATACTTGCCACTCTTACCACCCCCACCTCTTAGTTTTCCATCTTGCTGTTTTACTTAGAGTTCTTTATTTTGCCAAATATAAAACCCCCTGTAATTCTATTAATATCAGTAAGAAGCATAATAATGCAAAAAGGACAACAGTTGTTTTCTATTTCTATTGCATTTCTAGGTAAGCAAGTAAAGCAATAAAACAGGATAAAAATTCCTTCTTAATTTAATCAGTCCTGGATACAATACAAAAAGGGAATCTGTTTTTGGTGGTTTTTTTGAGAGTCTAGGTCACCTCATGGAGATTTCTTTTGCTATGAGAAAAGTCTTTTATTTGCCATTTTCTCTTCTCTTCTTTTTGTAGTTGGGGGGGGGGGGGGGGGGGGGGTGTTTTTTTTTA
>JANZLQ010000095.1:21915450-21930892 GCA_026212715.1 Elanus axillaris
GGGGGGGCGCAGGGTCCTGGGGTGATGGGGAGGGGGGGGTCCCCGTCCCCTCACCTCCTCCTGTGCCCCCCCCAGGGCGCCGCAGAGCCGCCCGCCGGAGGCACCGGCCGTCAACGGGATCTGCCCCGACAGCGCCGCGGCCCAGGTACCCCCCCCGCCCCCCCCCACCGCCGAGACCCCCCGGCCAAGGCGGTGGCGGGGGGGGGGTGGTCCGACGGACACGGACACCCCCCGGATTCCTCCACCGTGGGAAGGGACCCACGCCCCCCCCCCCCTGTGTTGTACAGTTTACCCTACACAGTGCTGTCTGGAACTGTGCACCAGTATCTCTACTTTTATGCCAGCTTTGCCCCATGACAAGAAGAGGGGCTTTTTGTTACGTGTAATTAACTTTTCATTTACCTGAGGTGTGCTAGGGCAAGGAGATATGTCAGTAATGTGGGAAACGCTGGATGTAGCTGGTAAAGTTAGAGCAGGTCTTTTCAATCTCTGTACTTCTCTCACTAGCAGGTTGGTTGGGACCAATGCCAGATTAAAATTGGATCTGTGTATTCACAGGATAATGCACACAATCTAATAAGCCTTGTGAAAAGTCGACCATTAGGGAATAGATGCATCAGCCTACCCTGAATGGTCTGGTGGAGTTGGTTCAGGTCCCGTGTGGCCGGAGCTAATAAGCTCTGATGACTCTGTGTAGAATTGCTTGCTTGTTCTTGAAACAATGCTGTGGCATACATGAGATGCTTGCAAGATTTATAAATAGTAGCTCCATGCTGTGTGGCAGTGCTGTTTCTGAAGCCCTGCTGGCCTGGGAAGTAAAGTAGCTGTGTTTCTACGAAGCTGGCCTGAGCTAATGAAATTGCTAAATCTAAGGCACCTCTGTCATCTCAAATAGAAAATGTGCTACCTGGAATATCTGATCCTAGTTGATTGAGATCTGATGGCAATAGTAAGTTGTGGGTTTTTTGGAACAGCTTTCATACTGGTAGTGCCTTGTCATTATTTTTATCTAATTTTCAGGTGTTTTTCTTCAAATGAGGCACTAGTCTGTTAAAAAAAAGGTCTGTTTGAGAAGATAAGGGGTTTTGCTTTTCCTTCAAAACAGACATATAGTCCTGTACCCAAGAACATGACAATATAGAAGCTGAGAAATAAGTAAGAAATATGTAGTCTGGCATTAGCTCTTGAATAGTTGCTTTTTCTTACATTTCCAAAATGTCTTTTTAGAAGAACAGGAATAAATACGAATGTGTGAGGTTTCTGTACTTATTACTAGCCTTTTGAGCTACACATAAAATTACTATGCTGCCCTTTCTCAAAAGGTGACACTGCTATCTTGTTTTGGTGTTTTTCTCATAAAAGTAGAGCACCACCAGATGAAGACAAGGAAGTTACTGGACGAGTCTCTATGAAATTGAAACTGTTTGTGACTGATGAGGCCCTTTTAAGCATGTACAGAAAGTTCCAGGGTGTCATAACAGCGGAATCTTGTTACACTTTGGGCTTTTTTTCCCATTGAGATCTTGGCATTGAAAGCCTAACTCTCTGTTCCAAAGCATTGCCTGCTCTTAGTGGCTTACTCACTTTTATTTCCTTCCACTTAAGTGTGCAGTTCTCCAGTGGGGGGATCTTACTTTGCAGCAGATTGCTGTAGGAAAAAAAAAAATCTTGTTTATTTTTTATCATTGACAGTAGACTTTTCAAAGGCAAAACGGCTATTTGAAGTAACAGGACAGATGTGAGGGCTGAAGGAGAGCTGAAGAGATCTTGCTGCTTAAGGCAGATTTCTTTCAGATAAACTGCGAAATCCACAGGATCATTATGGATGACTGATGTTTGCTAACATGTGAGTAGCAGAAATAGTTGCAGTGAACCTCACCTGTGTCTGTGCTGACTGGCATAGTCATCTTAGATGTGTATTCATAGTGGGAAGTTCTTAAAGATGAATTTGTGTGTGTATGTATGTGTGTATGCATACATACGGCGGGGGGTGTATATACAGAGAGAGTGTGAGTGAGGCAGGCTTTGGAAAAATTTTAAAATTTGTTTTAAAATACTGTTTTGAGTCTGCTCAGGGGATTATTTTTTCTGCAGTGATGGATGAAGACTCTATAAAAAGTCATAGCATAATAGGAAGATCCTAAAAGTTGTAGATTTTTTTTGTATGGCCCTTATCCTGTCTTCATCTTTGAATAGAATGGCCCCAGACTGTATGAATGAGACCTTGTCAGTTGACCTTCATTTAAGAGGACTGCATTTCTGCACTACCAAAAATATAGCTGTGCCCTAGTCATTTCAAAGAACAGTTGTATTATAAACCAGATTTCATAATGCTTAGATAGAAGCTTGGAGATAGTCTATCCAGTGTATGGATTGTGAATAAAATGAAAAAATAAAACTTGAATGCTGTCATCTTAGTGCTTCGAGAAGAGCTTAATTTAATCTTCTCCACTAAAGAGAGAAGAATAATGGGGAATTTAGATATAATGCCAAAGGAAGCTGAAAGTGGAGGCAGAAGGCCAAATGGAAAAATTCCTTTTGTGTGATACAGCCAGAATCTTTCCTGTATTTTAACTTAATGCATGATTTGTTGCTATTACAGTTAGTTTTTGATATAGGCATATAACATCATCAGCTTTTTATATTCTACGGTAGGGTGGCATGAATGATATATTTATTCAGGATACAAATAACAAAAGCAGTTTGCACAATCTATTTGGTATATAATATTGTAGCAATAATACACAAATTCTGTTGCATGCATGCTAGTGCAAAAAATTTTGAACGCAATTCTTTCAACCTAAATATTTGTCAAGAAGTACACAAGTAGAAGGCATTGTTGCTATGATTAAAATATGGTATATATTCTTCTATTGCTTGTCTTCAACATACGAATCTATGATGCATGACTAAAATACTTTTTGTCCCAGGTCACTTTGTGATGATTAATATTGTGATTCTGTTGCTTGATTCACAGAAGTGATTTCTTTTTGAAGTAAAACATCCCTATCAAAAAGCTGTATAGCTTTTGTCAAAGAGCCAGGCTTTTAGAACACGATTATATGAAGACAACTGGAAGTTTAACAATACTTTGTCTGTTTGCTCTTTGGGTGCAAAGCAAGTGTTGGGTGTTTGGGGGATTGTTAGGGTTTTTTTTTCATCTTGGAATCTGTTGGATAAGTATAAAGGCTTAATCTAGGAAATAGCAATTTTTGGGTTCAGGTGGCTTCCTGGCTGTTTCTGCTGACATATACAGTAGTGTGATTTAGTGCTGTGTAGTAGTGATCCCTGCAAAAAAAGCCATCTTAACTTTTTAATCTGTTTACATCTGGACTGAGGGAGGGAAACTTCAGTCCTTTTGGAATTACCTAGTTGCACTGAGTAGAAATGTCTTGGAGAAGGGGGGGGAATTCTTTGGTCTAATTTGAGTGCTCCTTCATAATTGTTAATAAAATTGTATTTTAATTAAAACAGAATTCTAGTATGAGAGTTCTATAGTGAAAAGTGTGTAGTGCTATTGATCTTGCTGGGAAAGCTGGAGGGAGAGAAAATTGGAGAATAGGACTATAAATGGCATATAACAGTACCAAAAACCATTGCATTTTTATTCTAGGTATTTAATTATGATTGGGGGGGGTGTGAAACTTATATAATGCAGTCCAAGGAAAAGATCTAGGTAGTCTAGAGGACGGTTTGTCAGAGATGCTGTGGCCAATGTAAGTGGGATGCTATTACTGTAAATTTTGGAAATGCTCAGACTTCAGAATATTGTACTGAGAAAGGTCTACTGATAAACTTTTGTAGTGGTGGGAGCAGCCACTTGAGGAGACTGAAGAGAACATGTTTTTTTCTATGATGTTTTACTGTGCTAAGTATATAAAGCATGGGAAGCTAGAGGCTATGTAAGTCCTCAAGTTTAATACTAAAATTGAGTTACTATTCATACACTGCTTATGAACTTCATAGGCTTGGTTCTTTAAGTTTGTATATATATTCTTTTGAATCCCAGATTGCCTCTGTGCGCTGACTTAAAATGTGGGAAGATGTTTCCAAGGAGCTGTTTATTTTGTTGAAGTCTGAATGTAAACATTTTGTCCCAGTAATAGATATTTTTGTTTGAAGTTAAATCTACTGAAATCTTTTGTTTTACTTGATACAAGTGTATGAAATCACCAGGCAGAAAGAAACATCGCAATGAAATGTTGGCTCCAGTCATAATAGTTTTCTAAATAGTGCTTTTTCATATGGTACCATATAGCAAGCCTGTATATTGAAAAAGTAAGGTATTTTGTGTCTGCTCAAAATAGTTGGTTTCTCGGATTTAGCATTTTTAGTGAAATATAAGTTTAGTCACAAGATGATCAAAAGCTGTGTTTGGGGACAGATTGTTATGTGTCAGATTTCCCAGCTTCTTGTGATTAAAAACTGAGTGTAGATCAGTTCCTCTAAACGCATTATCAACCTGTTGACACAGACATATGAGGAAAGGAGGTGGCAAACAGAATCTGGGCTAGCAGTAACACCAGTATGTCCTGTCCCATCCCCATGGCTAGAGGTGCTTCTATTGCAAAAAGCTTTGTCTGAAGTTTTTGTTGCTGTTCCCATGTGTTTTAACCTTGAATTAATGCTGTGTTTATGTATAGTGCTTGGCAAATGTTTCACAGGGGATTTTCTGATCATACAAAAACTATAAATGTAAGGCTTAACTTAGGCATTTGACAAAGGGGGAAATGACTGAATTTGCATTCTTGCCATGGAGAAGTGATAACTTTTGCTGCCATTATGATCACGGGTGTTTAGCCACAGTGCTAAAAAGCAAACAAAAAAAGTCTGTTGACCCATCATCCCCCCACCACCATCCATCAAAAAACTCTGCTTGCGTTCTGATTTGACTCATTTCCCATCCTCGTGGTACACAATGCATTTTCTTTTCTTCACTCTGATTTTTAAAATGAGTTAAAGCAATAAGATCTGTAGAGTAAGAGCAGGACAAAATCTGGGGTTTTTTTGTGAATATGGTGTTACTTTGGTTAATTTCCAGTCCTTGATAAAATACTAATTTTTTTAAAAAAATATGACAATCGGAACAAACCTGTGAACTTTTGCAGCTGAGGCAGGACAAATATTTAGAAGACAGTATTCTAGTTATCTTGTAAACAGATTAAAATGTCTACTCTTCCCAGTTTGGGACAATTTACAGTGTGTGGGTAACTGCAGCAGATGCAAGTCCAGAAATCTTAAGACTTCCATGCTGGACTAAACTCAGAAGTTTTTGCAGTAAATTACTGTTCTGTGTCTGACTTGCTTGTCTGATGTTGTACAGACCTTGTGTCTCAATATTTTGTCAATTATTTTTATCATCAGCACCCAAGATAGTCAATCTGCTTTGTCTCAATGGACAGTTTGTTGTTATGAGGGCTTTAACAGATATTATGCTGGAGGATTACTACTGTGTTTGCAAATGGCACAGATATCTGGTATAAATACACTTTTTTTTTTTTTTTCCTCCTTAGAGTACTTTATTTTCTGTATGTAGAGTTGCTATCACTTGACTTTGCTGTAGCAAGTGGGTGTCCAACAAGACTGTCTTGGGGGTGTCTTAGTGTACAACTCACAAAGTAAAGAGATACAAAAAGTTAAGAAGAAAATTTGAGATACATTGGTAATGAAACTTATGCTTACTCAACTGTCTGCACAGATCTGTACTTTATTATTACTAGCAGCTTGTTCCTGTTATAACAGGTCTGAAGATCATCACCTTTTGCAGTTTAAGAAAACCACCTACTCTATGTAAGTTCAGCTGCAAAAGTAGATTATCTGTTATTCAGAAAGGAGAAAGGCTTGAGTGTAAGACAATCTGCAGTAGAACATTTTTGTACACTTTTCCCTGGCCTGTGACAGTTCAGAATAGACCTTTCCATGTCAAAGTGGTTATAGTCCAGTGTATTCTTACAATCATTACTGTCATCGCTCAAGCCCTCTTATCTCTTGGCTTGTTTATTACAATTTATGATAGCTGCAGCTAAAGCTTTTCATCCTAAAAAAGCTCATATGCTGGTTTTGAACTCGGCGGTTACTTTTCTAGGCAACACAAACAACTAAGAGTTCATCACTCCACTGTTCAGCTTTGTGCATTGGCTCCTCAAGGAAGACGTTTGCAGGATTTTCTCCTGATGTTTTAAGTCTTCCGAGGTGATTACTTGGAAAATTGCTTTCATGTCTCTGGCCATGACCACCCATGATAATTATGTTTTGTTGTAACATAATGGTAATATATAACCATAGTGCTAGGATTCTGAAAGCTGGGAAGGTTCTGTTGTGGTTTAACCCGGCAGGCAGCTAAACACCATGCAGCCATTTGTTTACTCCCCCTGCAGTGGGAGGGGGGAGAGAACGGAAAAAAGGTGAAGTTTGTGGGTTGAGGTAAAGAGAGTTTAACAGGACGGAAAAGGAAGGAAAAATAACAATAATGATAAAAGAATATACAAGACAAGTGATGCACAATACGATTGCTCACCACCCGCTGACTGCAACCGTCCCTGAACAGTGGGCTGCCACCCCCAGCCAACTCATGCCAGTTATTGTTAAGCGTGATGTCATATGGTCTGGAATATCCCTTTGGCCAGTTGGGTTCAGCTGTCCTGGCTGTGTCCCCTACCAACTTGTGCAACCCCAGCCTCCTCGCTGGCAGGGCAGTATGAGAATCTGAGAAGTCCTTGACTTCGTGTAAGCACTGCTTAGCAATGATTGAAACATCAGTGTGTTATTAACATTATTATCATACTAAATCTAAAATCTATGCCAGCTACTAGGAAGAAAACTAACTCCATCCTAGTCAAACCCAGGACAGGTATGGAAGAATAATATTAAAACTCCTTTTCAGTGAATAAAAAGGAGAGGAGATCATATCAGGATGAAGTACAGCTGGAGAAAAAGTGCTGGATAATTTGTTGAACAAGCAATCACAAAAAAAAACCCCAAGATCTTTAATAGCTTCCTGTGTATCAGAATTCTAATATTGCAACATCTCCTGTTCTAGCAACAGGATTCAGTATAACCAAGGGGGTCTGCAAAGAGCCTCATCAGTTTCTGTCGCGTTGAGACATTGAACAGCATCACATAAAGGTAATCAGTTGCTTGGGTCTTGCTTCAGTTTGGAATTTTTGGAAAAATTTTCACACAGAAGTTAAGGATCCATCTGTATTCATTTAGGCACCTGCAGAGCTCTTAAAAATATTCTTTGCACACAAAGTATTTCAAAAGTCTTTCCAGAGATGCAAAGGAACCTTTCTGAGGTCTTTTATGCCTTTTCCTCTGCAAATTTATTGCTCACTGACTGCAGGTGTTAAGTGGGATCTTCCTGTTGCTCTGTACCGAGCAAGATTTTCTTCAATGTACATGTGACTGTTCCCTTAAATAGCGTTTCCGAAGCAGGATCTGAATAGAAAAATAACAGTGCTTTTCTCTGTATATTTAGAGTTTGCATGTCAGCAGTGCTTTTATGCAAATGAATTTTGAGCCCCATATTTTGTGATGTTTCTGGTCAAAAAAAACCACTTTATATGAGTGACTAATACTTGTGGTTACAGGTAGTTTTGAAACTAGAGATTCATGAATGTGTGCAGTTAGAAGTTTGAGACTAAAACATTAACAAATCGTAGTAAATTTGGAATTATGCGAATTCCAGTTCTGTTGAATCAATGTGGCATATTCTGATCTTAGTATAAAGAAAACCAGTAGCGTGTAAACCTTTGCATCTGACTTTTAATATGAAACAATCCTTTTATTCTCAAACTGTGTCAAAAATCTTACCCATTGCTAAGTAATATAAGTGAGACTGCTCAGATAATTAACGCAAAGGGAAAGAATTCTAAGCAAAAATAATGTTTTAGTGATGTCTGCTTCTGTCTTTTTTCACTCTGTTTAAGGGATTGAGTCATTTAAATAAATATAGGTAGGTTTGCCTTTATTTTTAAAACAAACAAACAATACTTCTGGAGTTTTCTTGGGATTAAGAGTAGTTGGTTTTTGATGAAAAGAGTTTTTCCCCAGAAAAATGGAAGTGCTTACATGTTTAATTTGGCTTTGTCACCAACATTCCTCTTCAGCTCAAAATTACTATTTCAATAGCAACAGTTTGAAATCACATGAGTGAATTAAATTCAAGACGAAGATCTTAATTTTACTGATACTTTGTGCAAGGATAAAGATAGGAGGAGCTATAGCACACTTCATTGAAGACTGTTCAGGAATGTTTTGAAATCTTAGCTTTAGAGGTAATATTTAAGTTTTAAGATATCTCAGTAATTGTTGCTTTGATTAACTCTTTCCAAAAGCATCTCCAGGAATTTTTATTATTATTTTGGCATGTTCATATGGTTTTGTCCTTAATCAATCACTAGTCACTACAGTATTCATTTAGATTCAGTTCTGACTTGTGTTGCTTAGAACCATTTTTCTTTGCAGAACCAGAATATTGCCTAAGCTACCTATAAGCAGTCCAGTTAATGCAGTCATATTTTTCCATGTTTAAAACGAACTTCTTTTAACAGGTTGTAATGAACAAGAAATTGCAGTGAATATTTTCCATGTCTTCCAATGAAACTGTTCTCCAGGCCTAACCTGCTACTGAAAAAGCCATCAGTCCTGTTCTTTATTACGTTTTACAGTGTCAGTGTTCCATAATTTGAGTAATCTTGTCAGCTTTAATGCTGTAATGGATTAATAAAGGACTAGATTTGTAAACAAAAGTTTAATTTGAATGCTGTGGAATAACAAGTATTAGTATTTTTAAGTTTTGGTTAGTTCCTTGGTGACATCAGCATAGTTTTATTTCTGCCACCCTCTCTTGCTTCTCCTTTCTCTCTCTCTCTCCATCATTGTAATGCTGTACTCATTCAGAAGAGACTGTCTACATCCGATTTCCTTACATTTGTGAAATTTGTTATAGGTGCTAACTCTTAAAAGTATTTTGAAAGCTATAATGAAATTTGCCTTATCTCTGTAAGAACATGGGCATCGAGTTTTCTTCCTTGCAGCTGAATTTGAGGATTGGCAGTCTTCCATTGGTATTTTTCTTTGAACTATGCTTGATGAGACATGATCGTCAGTATAAGCAATTTTGTATTTTAAAAAAAATATGAATTATGATTTTTACTAACCCCTTTTGTCTTGTCCCATCAGTTTTTTAGTTGTCAAAGTAGGAAATAGTGAAGCTATGGTGTTATTTTCCTTAGGCAGTTGGTATCAAAGAAGCCTTTGATAAATTACGGTAAACTTTTCCCCTTTTAAAATTCATTCTACAAAAATATCTTGAATTCTACTTAAGCTCCCACAATCTTTTCTAGACTATAAGGAAGTTGAAACTGTAAACAGTAGAAATGACCTTTTTATTAGTATTACAAGCATTGGAAGTCAAAATCACTGTGATATTAGCAGTATTTGCACAGTAGTTAAGATCCTGTTATCAGTTTCTTTTTTTTTTTTTTTACAGCATAGTGTAAAATTAGGAAGGCAGTTAAAAGCTTGCAATTTATTATTTAAATATCTGTCTTGGGGGAATGCATATGCAGATTTGTGTGCATAGAAGTATGCAAATAGGCTATACCAGTTTCATGTGTAAATAAAATGATGTGAAACACTAGTTAAAGTTAAAATATTAAAATTTTCTTGATATGAGCAGAAGTTGGAGAATTATTAGGAAGACTGCAGAGGCAGAGCAACTCAGTTGGATTGTTTTGCTCAGTTTTTGGAAGATTCCACCCCCCCCAACCCCCCCCGCCAAGGCTTTTGAGGGCTTTAAATTTTTAGAACAAAGTCCTATGTTTTCAGAATCCAAGCTGTTTATATGAAATAGATAGATCTTTTATCAAGTTTAGAGTAGGTCATCTGGACATGTTGTTAGATACCTGTTTTTTAAGTCGTCCCATTATTTGGCTGTTTGTCATACATTGATGTATGCAAGATTTAACTTCTAGAAAAATAATATTCTTTTTAACTATGCAGTAGTTTTAGATTTTTCCTCAGTCCTTTAGGGTGGCTTTACTAGAATTTTAAAAGGTTCAATACTGCAAGTTACCTCATAATTTTTAGATTTATGGGTAAAGGTCTTGTACTAATTTATATGTTATAAAGGAACTAGATAAAATTAAATTCACTAAATTAAAAAAGCCACAAGATGGCATCAAATTGACAATTCTGTCCATTGCTCTTAATGTTTTTTAAATGGTCAAAATATTACAGACTGTATGGATCTCTATATAGAAACCTGTTGGGATAGTGAATATGAATAGGTTTTTTCCTTCCATTATTTATACCTTGTGAAGCCACAATAAGAAACTTCTGATAGGGTTTTTTTGTGCTTCAAGAGAGTAAACTCATGGGTATATGAAACGTGCCTCCAAGAAAAAATTCTACCAATATAACATGTTCTATTGCTTAAAACACAAGGGTTCATTTCCTAAAACGTAGCATGAGTTTATGTTCAGACAATTTCTGATTCCATTCTGTGAAATGAGTGGAAGTAACCTCACTATGGATGTTAATGCTCATTTAGACTTAAGAAAAGTACTAGGTATCTAAAATAGGTGTTTTTTTTTCTCTTCTAAAATCTAGAAAAATACTAGTTGGGTCCTGTTATCAGATGAATATTGGTAATTGGTGATTTTTGCAAGTTAACACAGAGTGACAGATTTCTTTTTTTAATTAAAAAGGTCAACAAACACTGCAGAAGGTTTTAGAAGGTGTTCAAAAAAACCAAAACCCAAACCAGTATCACCACCCACTGTTGGATAACTAAATACAACTATGGATTGACCATAGTTTACTCTTTGGTTAGATAATCTTTTTTTATCTGCATAGATGCAGTATCTCAGATTTACTATTTCAAGAAATAGATCTTCTAAAAGTTGTTGAACTTTTTACATTAAAATGGATTGAGGATGCAATACATTGGAGGACAGACAAGTGTGGTAAGAATCTGTCCCTTCATAATACATTGCAACTTGCCTGTATAATATAGAAGCAGAGAAGGGAAAATTAAAGCACATGTGAAAGAAAAGCTGTGAAATAAGCTGTATATAGAACATACAAATTTAAGGGACTTTAGGCAATAGACCTAAAGCTTGTTATTGTAAACATAGTTTACACTCACAAAACTTACCAGAGCGCAAAACAGTGTGTGAATTTTTAAGACAAACATAGAAATTGTATGAAGGAATGAGGGAAGAAAAAAACACACTCAAAGCTTAATTTCTAGGGTGTACAATAATAGTAGAAGTCAGTCATCCTTCAGGGTGTGAGGGGTTTTTTTCTTGTTTGACTATAAGTGGGAATCTTGATTTTACTTCCCCACACACACACACATCTACTAAACTGTTTTCTATTCATGCATTGGTTTGCTAACCAATATTTTTAGGTGTTTAGGTAGGACAATGCTAAATAGCAGAAAGCATATGCTAAAACAAAAACAGATTTTGAGCAGATATTCTAGATGTCCAATATGATAGGAAACCTGAGTACTGAAATAGAATAAATTCCACTGAAAAGTAGATGATGCAGTGAAATCTAGGAAGGTATGAAGCTTTTAGTATCAGTTTTTCTGATTCCATTCTGTATCATGTTGTCGCTTCTGAATGGTTAAATACTCATGTATTTAATGTAAATTATAAGTAAACTATATATAACCTTCTATGGTAAATCAGCACAACTAAACCAAGTAATATTTTCTTGATTAAAATAAGATGTTAAGTGGTCGTCTTAAAGAAGATTTGTATATTTCAAATTACATGGTTTTGTTACTAAATTAGTTTCAACTTATGAATATTCATAATATACTCCTTAACAGTCTTAAACAGCTTATGCATAAGAATTAGGTATGTCATCTTCGAGCAAAACTGTGAAGTGTTCAGAAACTTTGAGGAAATGAATGTTCTTTAAATAGCTAAACAGTGATTTCTGCTGCTTCTGATGCTTAGGGTACAGCTGCACAAACAAAAGCTCCCCTAACTGGAGTTTGAATGTGCAGTGTACTAGTTACTTAGGAGTAACTTTTACATTAAAAACTTCACATTCGAAGATTTGAAATGTCTTATTGTGTGCTCACTGAGAAATAAGCTAGTGTCTTTACAAGGGGTTAGAGCATGCAAAGGAGAAGTTGCTTTCGAGTAGCTAACAAGCCATAAATTACCAGCAGCACTTACCTTGTGTAGTTGAATGAACCAACTATGATGTTTACCCTGTCAACTTAATTTTGTTTTCCTCTGGGAGAAATTCTAGCACATAATTCTGCGTGGTTATACCTGCCTTGTAAATAGAGCTTGTATCATAAATCAGTGCATTGTCATAAGAAAAACGTATATCTCTATCTGAATGCTTTTGAAAAACATTAATTCTGTACCTAAACTTGGCATCTTTTGTCTTTAGGACAACATGAAATGTTAGCAAAATTATCCTGCCAATAACTTCCTTATAGAAAGCCGGCTTTCTTCTCCACTTAATGTATCTTGTCAACCATCACTGCTTTGTACTTCTGTTTTTTCCTCATCTAAATAGTATGCTTCTCTCCCTACAAATCATTTAAGAAATGTGTGGTTGAAATATCAGAGCTTCTTTTGGTACATTGTCTGCAGTTTTTTACATAGTAGGAGGTGATTAGGTCACTGATAATCATACAGAGAGATGTAAATCAGTTACAAAGGATACATGTTACGCCTTCAGTAGGTGGTAACTGAGCTTCTGTGCTAAGATGCCAGAACATCAGGAGTTGTGAGCAGAGGTTCATCCATGAAATTATCATAAGTCTGAGACAGTGATTTACAGAACTAAGAGCTGTGACCTCCATTTATTGATTTGCAGACATTGTTCTTTCAAATAGAAAGGTCATAGGCATGGAAGGGGTAGCTGTCTTTTTTACCTACTCATTTAAATTAATTTTTTTCCTACAATTTATCAGATATTTTCATGTGACCTTTTTTTTTAATGTGCTATTTGTTGTTGTTTTGGGGTTGGGTTTTTTTTGTTTCAGTTGCAATGTTTTCAAAGCCCTGCCTCTTTGTTTTGGGCTTCTGCAGTAAGTTTCCTGTCAATCACTGTAGAGAAGACTATTCAGAGGAAATTATTAAAAACTCCCAAATAGATAATTTGCCAGTTATTTTGTTAGACTTGATTCTATGTATATCCTGGTGCTTTATGGGCATTTTGATGCAGAGGAGAAATCTCAAGCATAAGTCATATGGAAACCAAAGCACAGCTGTGGTTATAATTTGATTATGATTCTTAACCAAGAATTTTCAAAAACTCTAGAATCTCTAAACCAGCTTCAGGTTTCCTCCCTTTGTTGCAGTTGCCATAGGACTGCAGGGTCTCTTTGAGACATTGGAGGCACCGAATAAGTGGAAGAGGAGGCACAAAAGTTTCATTACTGATTCTGTAGGGGAGGGAAGAGGAATGGATGTGTGGGACTGTAGACAGTAATAGTTAAGCATCCAACTGAATTGGATTTAGAAACTTGAAACTTAGCATTGCAGGAAGTGATGTTTCTTTAGCTTGATGTTTTTCTTTCCATTTCATGAAGTGCTGTGAATTTAAGGAGGTATTATGGGAGAATTCTTGGTGTTTCTTCAAAATGTGTAATTAGTGCACCACAGGAAAAGTCTTCTTACACAGAAAATGACATTTTTCTATAGAAAAAAATGCAAAATGTTTTATTTCCACTTTCTTGGTTAAAAGAAAGGTGATGTTGTTTCAACGAGCTGCTGTTTCTCAGTCGCAAGGCTTTTCTCAAAGGTAGTCAGCCTTTCCTGCTGCTCTTCTTTTAGAATGTGGTATTTCGATCTTTATCATCTTCTGAGTAATTATTGTGAAAGGACATAGGCAAAAATACCTTTTCTCAGATGCTGAAAAAGTAAGTCTTAAAATAACAGTTACTGACTCAAGTGCCCTACATAGATGTTGGTATTTTAATAATCAGAAAAGAGTACAGAAAAATTCAGGATTAATCCATTCCTTGTGATGCAGGGTTAAATCCTTACACTGAAGATTAATAGGAGGTTGCTGACTGTAAAAGTTACAAAAGCTGTGTGCTGTACCAAATGTCAGCTCCAGCCTATTGTAACTAATCATGGGTGGCTTTCACTAAAGCTCAGGGAAGAGACATTTTGAGTAAATTTGTGTTTTCTAAGGGCTTGTCAAGTGATCTTCTCTTCTATTTGTACTTCATAGTTCTTGAGATAAAAACAGAGTTTTAACTTTCATGATGGATACTTAAAAGCGGTTGCTTTTTTATTTATTTAAATAATTATTATTTAAATAATGGAACTTGAGGCTGCTTGTGTGTAGTCCCCTGCTCATTAGCTTTTTTTATTTTGAATTACAAAACATATCATTATTTACGAATGGACATAAAAATGTGAGAATGCCATATTGGAGTCCTTTCCAGCAGGTTTTTCCCAGAGCGGTCTCTAACCTTTCTGAGTGTCTCACAGTTGTAGGATATGCTTCATACAGTGTTAAAGTAATTTTTAGATGGAATTCATGGTTTCATGTTAAAAGGTTTTCTGTCAGCCTTGCAAACTGAAGTGGCTGGAATATATTAGTAGTTTTTTTCAGTGTTAGTAATATTGTTAGTAATACATGTTTTGTTCAGTGAGGTTTCACAGCAGTAACTGAGAACAGAATTTGTTCTTGCAGGAATTCAGTGTTGTTTTGGAACCAGACATGTGTGACCTCACTGTTCTCTTACCTGGTGTGTTGATTCTGCAGAGTTAACAAGAATAAATAGTAGTGCATGTCTTTTGTTGTTACATTAAGGTAATTGGATAAGGCATGAGCAGAACTAATTATCATGAGTGTGCTATTTCTGGGCACTAAAACTCTTCAATGCAGGAATGCGTTGCAATTTCTTTGTCCTAGTTTTCCATCCAGAGCATAAGCAGATCTTGTTTTGAAATTTCTGTAGCCAATTGCTTACCTTTACAGTACTAACCCTTGGTGAAAGTGATCACAGGTAAAAATGAAACTATACTATAAATAGAAAAGGTTTCTTTGAATATAGAAAAAATGATTGGCATTTGATGGTGTCATGGTTTAACCCCAGCCAGCAACTTAAGCAGCACGCAGCTGCTCACTCGCTCCCTCCACCCCCGCCCCCTGGTGGGATGGGGGAGAAAATCGGGAAAAGAAGTAAAACTTGTGGGTTGAGATCAGAACGGTTTAATAGAACAGAAAAGAAGAAACTAATAATGATAACACTAATAAAATTACAACAGTAATACTAAAAGGATTGGAATGTCCAAATGGTGCACAGTGCAATTGCTCACCACCTGCCGATCAACACCCAGTTAGTCCCTGAGTGGCAATCCCCTGCTCCCACTCCCCCCAGTTTATATACTGGATGTGACATCCCATGGTATGGAATACCTCGCTGGCCAGTTTGGGTCAGCTG
>JANZLQ010000095.1:21933107-21963071 GCA_026212715.1 Elanus axillaris
TATCAACACCTATCTAGCTACCAATGCAGAACACAGCACTAGGAGGGCTGATATGGGGAGAATTAATTCCATCTCAGCCAGACCCAATACACTGCTTCATTTATAAAGAAAAAAAAAAAAAAGAGATTTCTTTTTCTGCCTGTTCTAGGATGCTTTGGGGTTTGGAACTCTTAAAAAATCAGTTGCTCTGTTCTTAGCAGTCAAAGTATTTAAAACATGCAGTTTCCAAGAGGATGCTGCTGTGCATATAAGCATTAGTTGAATTGGACAAAAACAGTTGTACAATACTGATTTGAAAAGGTATCTCAGATGTGCTTTTAATTTAACGGTTTTTTTCTGCACCTTTCTGCAGTGCCAGCTTTTTTACTAACCTGTTTGGTACAGCTATCAAATTTCTTACAGATGCTCCCCATTCCCCTACTTGGGCTAATGTTGCCCATGTATTTCAGGAAGGTTTTACATTAAGGAGATACCTAGATTTAAAAAAAATTAAAATATCACTGAGTAGGTAAAGTTCATGTAGTTCAATATAGTGTTGCAAATTATATCTGTGCATTTGACAGTGTCAGGAAAAGATAATTAAGGATATGGTCTCAATTTTTCAACAATGGCAACTGTGTTGTGAATATTTATATGGTTCTAAGAAGTTTCTGAAACAGTTGGTCATAAATAAACATGAACAAGATGGTGCTATGAAATTGGAAGTCAATTAATGAAATTTGTCGTGCATAGTAGCAGTTGAGACTTGAGTTAGCCTGCATCAATCTTCCTACTACTCAACATTTTCTGATTTTGTGAATTAGGATAACACACATGATGATCATTGTCAGGCACATCAGTTCTTTCCTTAAGCTAGGACTTCTGAAGACTGAACTGTAAAATGTCTATTTGGAGGAAGCCAGGTTATTCAGTAATAGCACCAAAGTGAAGAAACACGTTTTTCCAACTTTAGACTGAATTATCTCCCATATTGAGGAGGTCACAACTTGCAAGACTGAAGTGGAAACATTTTATTGGGGGGGTAGGGGGAATTCTTTGTTTTCTATCTGACCAGTCTTGGTTCTTTGTGTGTTTTTTATTTGGGGGTTTTGTTGGTTTATTTTGGTTTGGTGGGGGTTTTCTGGTGTTTTGTTTTGATTTTTTTCTTGAGTGCTACCATATCTGTCAAGTGTCACTGTTTCTGGCACCCAGAGAGGCTATGTAACTCAAACTGCAATCAAAAATTAACTGGAGTAAGCCTGAAATTCAGATTTTGATTGTTGAGAGTTCTGTATGTGTTAAGGATAGCTAAATCCTACAGATAACCATGTACAGTAACAACTATTAATGAAAAGGTGAGGGTCTGAAAAGGTCGGTTTGTTATGAAACAGTCTTCCTGTTGGTTCGGCATTATTGGACTTAGGATCTACAAGCAGCTTTTTTCAAGATTGCTGACAATTTTGTCAATGCTGTAGTGCCTTGACCTTTTGAGGAGGATGGAGAGGGATGACTACTTTAAGTAAAATTAGGAGAGATTGACTCATGTCCTAACATGTTTCAGATAGTTAAAAGCTGTTTGTCTTCTGAATACTGAGACCCAAATTTTAAATCTCTTCTTCAACTTTGTGTATTGCATGTGTGAAAATGATCTAATGATGATGGTGTGACTCTTCTCTGTTCACTCCTGCAACTAAAAACATTGAAATGTTGCCTTACAATGATGTTTGTATTTATGTTTTAGTCACTCTGCCATATTTTCTGTTTTTTCTCAGTCTCTCAAGCAAGACCACCCCCAAACCAGAAAAAAGGTGAGTCAATTTTAGTTACACGATCCTTTTCATTTTTGTGTGAATTGTGCCCACTTTATCTTTTTGCTGGAACTACAAGCAATAATATAAACAGGCAGTGGAATGCAGGCACCATTCTGTTTTGCTAAATATGGGTCTTACCCATATTTAGAGTGTCCTGATACAAGGGCACGCTTTTTTTAGTGAATGAAAACTTCAGTGTAGAAAAGATTTACTACAATTTTCCTTGAATTTTTTTCCTTTTTTTTTGATGTGTTAAGCAAGAGTTTAGGGTTTATGTATAGTTCTTTTAATGAAAAAGGTGGTGGTGGGGGGGGAACAACTAAAACCACAACAAACAAAACCAACAGGCAAATGTGACTGTATTATCTCTACAGGGTCTCGAACTCCCATAATCATTATTCCAGCAGCCACAACCTCTTTAATAACGATGCTTAATGCAAAGGACCTTCTGCAAGATCTGAAGTAAGTAGCTGATTAGAACACAATGTATAAAAAAACTGGTTTTGGATACAAAGGTGTACTAGTACCAAATTAGGAATTAAGCAAGAGGGAGTATCTACTGTCTCATGATAAGCCAGTTTTACAAACCAGAGTATAAAAGAAATTAATGCCTCTTGAATAGTAGGAAAAAACAAAAACTTCTTTTCAGAGCTTTTGCACAGTTGTGACCTGTGGGCCAAATGGGCAGAATGATAAGGAAGTCTTACAGTACTGTTTCTAATGTCTGTAGTGGTTTTTCTTTTACATAACATACACGCACACCTGTGCAACTGATCAATGAACCCTTACAATGGAAGAAGACTTAGAGAAGATGAGCAAGGGCATTGTGCTCATGGAGCTCGAAAGATTTTGGGAAATGACCACAGTTACTGTAAAGGGGAAGTTGACCAGAGGGTGGCCTCTGTTCTATCTAAATAAATGGCTGTATCAGCTGAGCATGTCAACAGGTTGTGTAAATAAAGAATTCTTTTAAAGTTCCCATATAACAAAAATAAGAATAAAGCATTGTCATTAAGTATTGATGCAAATTCATTCAGGGAATTAATGAGTTGCTAAACCTTGTTTATTGCATCACACATCTGATTGTAAGGTTTAATTCATTGTGGCTGAAGACAATCAACACTGCAAATTACTTTCTTTGTGATAAGGGAGAATTCACTGTTGGAGTAAAAAAAAAAAGCCAATATAAAAACAAAACCCAAAACAAAATCAAATCCCCAAAAAACAAACCACCAAAAAAAATCTTTCTGCTTGTCCAACAGATCATGGTATTTAGAGTTGCCTATCAATTAATACCAGTTAATTTTCCTGAAACAGGCAGTCTTTTTCTCAGAGAAATACACTGTCATAGATGGTCTGCAATGGTGTGTTCAAAAAAATGGACAGCTCTTCTTTCTCCATGTTCAGCATTTTGCTTGTCCTTTATGAGACTATACACTGCTTTTCTTCAAAAATAGGCTGTCCTTATTGTGGTGCTACAGCTTTCACTGGAGTTGGCCTAGAATTTTTTAAAACTGCTGTGAGATACCTGGCGCCTTCTGATCCCCAGCTTTTTCTAGTTCCTAGACTACTGCCATGTATCATCAAAGATCCAGTAAGCATACTGAACTCTTGGTGCCTCTTCCAAAATACTTAATCAGAGATAAGGCTGGCTTTTAACATTATAGTTTAATGTGCAAGCAGTTACTGGACTGATACTGTTGTGTTGACAGAGGATGTTGCTTGTTTATGTGGGGTCTTTTGTTTAAGAAAAAATGTCACAACTACAAATCCTGGATTTTACATCTATGTAATTTGTGACTTTCTGGTACAGGAATAACTATAATGGAATAAAGTACCAGTATGTCATGTCTAAGTGTGTCTGTGCTAGGACACTTGTGCTATTTTCAGCTCCGCTGGGGTAGAGCTACAGTTAACTTCTTCAGACCTGCCCCAAGAGGATGCTGATCGTTAGAGTGCAAAGAACACGATCCAGAAAAAGATGAAATTGTTTAAGGGTTCAAAGGAGGACACTGATGTAGTTAACAAGTGTGAAAGACAAAAGTGAAGAAGCAAGGTATGTTAATGAATCAGAAGTGCAATAGCAGAATTTAGAAGAGCAAAATATTAATTTAGACATGACAGTTCTAGCACTGTTCTAGAAAATATGCCACCTGGCCTGTATTTTTTTTTTTTGCATTCAAATTTATGGAAGTAGTTTGTTTAGGAATGGCTGCAGGGTTTGTTTTTACTGTTAAGCATGTAGAGTGTAGAACTAGCCTTGATGTAGAGTGTGATTAATAGATGTGTGATGGTTTTCCAAGGAAAGGAGACTTGTAATTTCTGCCTCTTAAGTCACTGCTGCCTTTAACTCATTCCCCACTTTCAGCTAGAATGGACAGAAGAGTAGAGATTTGGAAGACACATCTCATTGCCACAAGTTTGGAATAAAGAAATATTGTCCAGATGGAAAAGACACATCCAAATTAATGCTCCCTATCTTACCCCTGTTGAGGAAGCTGCAGGTAGATTTGAATTTCTGGTATTTCTAGAGGTAATCAGTCTGCTTGTGTTGGCCATCAGAGGACATCAATGATAGCACAAGGAGAAGAGATTTTTGGAGCTGTAAGAGTTAAGAGGCATTGCAGGGTAGACTGCTAAGAAATGTAGGAGAATGCTGGGAGAATGAGGTCCCCAGCACTGTTAGGGTATGGAAACTGAGATACACGGGCTGTTTACAGGGCAGCTTTCTTCCATGCCTGATACCTGAGGCAGCACAGTTATATGAAGTGTATGATAATAAAGAATGAGTATTTTGGTTTCATAAATAAAACCAACTTCTGCGATTCCCTCCATTCAAATGTTTCTTTAAACAAAACAAGGAACAAAGCTGTAATTTATAAAGGGAGATCAAACCACTTAAAATCAAAACTTGGTCATAGCTGGGAATGCCTGTCTTCTAGGATAGTTTTTGTCTAGGGTGCTGGGTATCTTTTTTTATAAGTAATTGTACTGCAATGCGTTGTTACTTCGCATGTGAGAAAAAGTAATTGTGGTATCATTGGCAGATATTTTAGGTTGCTTGTAAAATAAACAGGATAGTCTTCATCTAATACTATGATAGGCATTAAGTTCAATTGTCAAGGACTGAAAGAAGCTTACTAATTACACCAATGGTTTTAGTAAGCTTTTTCATAGCTTCATAGTATGTTGGTGTTATTTCTCATGCCAAATTTGGCTGACATATATATATGATGCTTAGTATCTTTAATTCATCACTAATGTTACACTCTCTTTTGAGGTAGAGAATAGGGAAAGCAGGAACGCTATCATGAGTAGAATCATATATAATGATAAACCAGAAGCATGTTACTGGTTTAAGATTTTTATTTTTTAAGATACCTGATTTGTCTGTTGGGTATATTTGTTGCAACTTAGATTTTGTAGGGGGACATTTTATATACAGTTTACATGCTGTATAATATGCAAATATTCTTGATAACCTTTTTTTTGAAAGGTTATTTTTCTAAGGATTCAAGTACAAGATGAAAATGAAGAGTTTCTAAAATACTAAAAATACATCATCTCAAATTCAGAACTGCAATACTTCCTGGTATATTGTGAAGCTTCTTAAAAAATATTTCATATAATACACTTTATTCTTATTCAATATCTGAATGCAACACTGAATATCATAATTATTGTGTAAAATCTGGCTTTCTAGACTAAGTATTTGAGAATATCTGAAGCTAGGCTTTTCAGAGGCAATGCTTCTGCTTTTCATGGAACAAAAGCAAGGCAGGAATTACATCGGGCAGATGCAGATGATTAGATTATGATTATGTATTTTTATTATGATGATGCTTTTACTCATGATATTTTTCACCATATGTGGCCAGGCAACTCACTGAGATTTATCCAGCTTTGATATAAAGCAAACCATCTGAAAGATTCAGGGATGATGTATTACATAAAAAAGCCTCATTGTCTTGCAAAAATAGGTGATACTGCAATCTAACAAAAATATTGAGAGGTCTGCAAAAGTCTCCAGTTCTAAACACAATCAAATGTATATTCTGATGATCTTGGTTACTGTCCTGCATTGGACTTGCCTTACTCGCTGTCCATGCATTTTTCAGTATGCCGGAGTTGGGGGCCAGAAAGTACTGACCTCACCTCAGTGAAAGTGTTTTAAAGTTAATGCTAGCCATTGATATGAGTTTAAAGCTTAGGCATGAGCAGCTCTGGCAGTTCAGTGGATATAGTATCTTACCAGTTACCTCCCATCATTTGATCTTGTTCAATCGCTTGCCTGTTACCTTAGGACAGGGACCTGCTGTCTTTGTAAAATGAGAGTGTGTACAAGTTTTTGTGTGGATGATGATTTTGGCAATTAACAGCAAGAGAATGGAGTGCTATTAATTTCCTAGTAGGGGTATAAAAATGGATTCTAAGTAGATACAGATTTTTTTTTTTTTTACTAGGGAATATTAATCTGGAGAAGCAACAATAAAATGTAAGCTCTGGCAGAGTCAGGTTTCAGAGCAGTTTTCTAGTGTGTTGGATGATTAAAAAGGTGTCAAGTACAAATGTGTGGTTAAGCCACCCACAATAGCATTGTGGCAAATAATTCCCAAGAGAAGATGGAGTTTTTGGTGTTTTCTTTAATACTTTAGATTTTTTTTTAAGCTTGCCTTTTATGTCCAGGTAGCAAGGGAGTAAGCCATAATTATATTTGTAATCATACAGTAATTTCTATTGATTCTCAGTTCTTGAGCACATGGTTTCTGTTATACTTACTAAATCAATGGTTCCCAGAAATGCAAGCATATATTTCATAAACTTTCTGTAAGCTGTCATTTATTCCTGTACTCTGTGTACATATATGTAAGCATTTCCTTCACTGCTTTCTTTATGACAGTCATCTTCTCTACTGTTCTGTGTGAATCTGCTCACTGATATTTTTTTCTTTGGAAAATTCAGATAAGATATTTTATGTTCTCTCTTGGAGAAATGTGTTAAGAAATATTCACATTATTACCATAAATAAAACTGAAGCTATTGTCCAGAAGATGCATAACTGAGGTACAACTGAATGGTGCCTTAATGGCTATAACACAGTTTCTAGCTGAAGAGAGAAACTGTCAATAAACTAGTGTTGAAATGAATTCTTAAACACAGAAACATTTAAAGCTAGAAGTAGAATTGAGAATGCCTGTTTCAGCCAAATTTGAGGGGTCTCAGATACAGTGGTGAAGTTGTTAGACTCTGTAGAATAGCAATATTGCTTCTTGTCTAATTTGGCCTGGGGCGGCTAGGTTTCCTGTTTCCATTGAAAATGTGTTTCCTTCCTCACATTTACAAAAATTTAAAATGTGACCTTTTAGATTGCTGTTCATAAGAATATTTGATTATCACTGTAATGTACAGATGGCTGGGTTTTATTTACATATTTTTAAGAGTTTGTTCTCATTTAGTGCATGGGACATGTAGTAAAGAAATTCTTCTCAAGTGCTCCACCATTTTAGGTGATCCCAGTTTTTCATATAGACCTTGCCACTTGGGTGAAAGATGTTTGAGGAGGGCTTTTTTTTTGTATTTTTTAAAATTATTTTAAAACCCCAAAACTTTCTAGCTGAGATTCCTTAATTCTGATGGGTGAGGAGAGACTCATGAATGGTGTTCTTAAAAGCTCAAGACCACCAAGCAAATCCTCATTTTAAGTTATAAAATACAGTTTCCTATCAGTTAGTATTGGCAAAGCCAAGCCTGCAACATGTTGGCAGGACAGGCCATTAGGTATGCTCATGTTTAAAGTTGTACCTCACTTTCAAGTTTTTAAATTAACAACTTGACTAGAAATACTTAATTCTGATGTCATGTTTGGTAGCTTTTTCCAAAGTAGAACTGTTGAACGTTTCTGTGTGTAGCACACAATAGTATGTGTCAGTCGGTTGTGGTAGATAAAATATGCATTAATATTAACTGGTTTGTAATTACTTCAGTTACTGGTGAAATGACGGTCTTAACTTTTTTATAATATTTTAGGTGGCCTAAGTGTACTTTTTCCCAGTGTATCCTGTATTGCTTTTCTGTCTGTATTTTCTTTAGAATGGTAGTGTTTTACATGTACTAGACAGATAAGTATAATTTAATTTGTAGCTTATCATTTTAACATCTGTAACCCTTTTTCTGTATTTGCAATACTAGTCAACTTTAATGTACAATTCGTAGTCATTTGTGGTTTGGGGTGTTTTAATTTTCCAGTGCAGTTGTATGTGTTTGGACACACACTTCAGAAATTCGCTGTGACTTTCTGTTTCTGTAATACTGTTAAATCATGAAGAGTATAAGGGGGCTTCATCTGTTTGTTTACATTAGCAGAGCAAAATAGTTTTGCTTGAAGGTTTATTGACAGTTTCCGCGTGCTGCCTTAAAACATGGGGTTTCGGGGGGATTTTTTTCCTCTAAAATGCCGTTTTCTCATTGGATATAAGATGTTAGCAGAAACTAGTATTTTTCAAGTTGACTGAATAATGAATTTTTCCTCATAATTCATTTTTCATTCCTGTTTTCTATTTTTCTAGCAATAGAAAGTGCAGTCTGCTTGTTTAAGCACAATCAGATTGTTTTTTAGTATTCAAATAGAAATAGGTTGAAGGGCACAAATGGAAATGGTGCAAGCAACTTATCCAAAAAATGTAGTAAACTTTTAAAAAGCACCATCTGTGCCATAATGCAGAGAAGTCTTACCAATTATGGAGAGTACTGTGTTTTTAAAATGTAGCACCAATAGTGATAAGAACTTTTGCAGTTAAGTGAAACAGTGTTTCTTTTTATCAGAAGTTTTAGAAAAGAAATGTAGGGGCAAACAGTATTAGTGGTGCAGCTTAGTGGTTTTGAATAGAGTATTAGGAGAACTTGGGTCTAAACTGCAATTTTGCTGCCCTAGCAGGTGTTACTGGTCACACCAGTTTACCTTTCTGTGACACAGTTTTAGTTCTGTAAAATGCATGATTTTGTTGTCTTTCCTTTTGACAAAATCCGCTGAGATTCATCAGTCAAAAGGCTTACGCTACTCTCACATTTATGATGCCAATTTTGAGAACTGTTCTGTGTATCTTAATATTGCCATAAAGAAGAGACTCTTGAAATGGAATTGCTTTTTTTTTTTTTTGAAGTGGGGGGCTGAAAAATAAAAGATCTGTAATTCATTTGGGGAGGCTCGTATCTTAAGCATTTATTTTTGTCATACAGAAATTACATCAGACATGAGGATCACAGTATCCTTATTTGCTGAGCACTTAATCTATCTGAGAAGCTATTTAGGAAAAAAAATTCTAGAATTGTAGTATCATACATTGTAGCAACCAGATGAGTCATTGACAATGTAAAATCACTGTCATCCAAAAAAACAAAGCCTTGCTCAAAAACCTTTTGACCAAAAATCCCATCTTTCTTGAAATAACATAATTCTAACGGCTGCAAGTGCAAGAGCTGTAAAATTTACTCCAGGAAGCAATTGTTTCTTAGTGCCCAAGCTTCCTGATGTTACCCTTGATCACTAGAAATAATGAGTTATAGCTATTTAGCAGGTTGTGATCTGGCTCCTCATCTGCAGATGTATTTGGTAAGATTGGCAGGGAGTGTCACAAATGTGTAAGAACAGGTCAGGCTGTAGTTTTGAGAGGCAGAGGACCTTTTAGTACAACTTTCTATCACAAGGGCTTATGAAATGTTTATTCTTATATTTTTTGCTGTCCTGAATGAGTAGTGATGGAGGCTTGGCATAGTGAAAATGAGATGGCTTCAATGACTGTAGCCAATAATGCAAAGTTCTGATAAAGTTGCTACTTTTACTGCTGATTATATCAAATAAATTGCTTTTGTCTACTGAGCATTTCTTTATTCCCCAAGGTTTGTACCATCAGATGAGAAGAAGAAACAAGGTTGTCAACGAGAGAATGAAACTCTAATACAGAGAAGGAAGGATCAGATGCAGCCTGGGGGAACTACAGTCAGCGTTACTGTACCTTATCGAGTAGTAGACCAACCTCTGAAACTTATGCCACAAGACTGGTAAAACAGATTTCTCCTTTACAGGATTTCTTAACCAGGAGAATGCAGAATTTGGAGGGGACCAATGAAATGCTACTAAGTTCACTAAAAAGTGAAGATACAGATATAAGAATGGATTGGATTGTTAACTGTATAGGAATTTTTTCTGCAGGTGAAAGTAATATGAAACTAAACTGATTTAAAAGGTCTTAAGAAATCACAACACTCTACATTCTAACAGTATGAGCAGCACAACTAATTTTATTTTTATAGGTTTGCCAGAAATGTTCCAGAAGTTCAAATAGGACTACTCATATTAATTTTCTGGTTTGTGATACTGTAGCATGCAAGTCACTGAAACATGAGCTGAGAGAAAAATCTTACTTTCTTACTTTCTTTTCTGCTTTCTGAATGAGAGTGTAGTGGGAAGATGTGTTTACAGGCCTTCAGCATCTGACATTCTAACTTTTTTAATAGCTTAAGAAAGAAAGAAAGCATATCAGACAGTAAAGACAGTGAACTATGTTTTCAGAATTGAACCGGATTCACTGAGTTGGATTCAATGATGGAAGATTACTTCTGAAGGGAGAGCCCTAGTTGGGAAAAAGTAATCATAGATAGCTTTTACTTCTGAGAAAAAGCTGGAAAGATTATTTTGTCTGTAGCCCATTCTTTGATGCTGTGAAAACATATTTTTCTTTGAGCAGGAAAATTCTGGAGAAGCATCTTTTTCTTATTTGATGCAATGAATTAGGCAAAATTCTCACTTCTTCCTCATAAGCATGAAGATTTTAGATACACACAATGACTTTTTTGGTGGTTTTGTAACTTCCAAAGTAGATTTTAATGGAGAGGAATACTTTGGAAAAGTTCTGTTCCTAAATTAATTGTTCTTTCTATTGAGAACTTGAACTAATCAGAAATCTGTGGTTTTGAAATGCTAAATATGAAATAGGACTTAATGTTTAATGATCGAACCTTTATGAGCCATCTAAAATGGTTCTTAAAGTGCTTCTGACCAAAGAGATGAAGTGCGGTGGTTCTTTTAGTTTGTTTTTATCCAAGGGAGAATCAGGTATTAGTATCTAGAAATTAACATGTTGCTTCTGTGGGGTTTTTTGTTTTGTTTTTTTACTGTTAGCTGTTACAAAACCTGTAACACCATTTTACATGGCAAAGCTTTAGTCTGTCTTAAGAAAACAAAACAAACCAAACGCCCAAAACAACCTAAAACTCCTCCTTGATTAATTTCTTCCATTTGGGATTTGATAGACTTTACAATGAGTTAAATTTGGGGATTAGATTAGGGAGGCAATTATTTGTTGTAGTAGGTAGGAACTATAGTTGGATGATGTAAATGTTCAAGAAAAAGATAGACCGTATGTGGGAGGTCATTTGTTTTCAAATGCATTGGGTTTTTTATTTATGTAAAAGCTTCATCTTAATCACAAATTTATTTTCTTAGACTGCAGGTAATGTTTACATACATGCCCTTACAATAAATGATGCACTTTGCAGAAATTTAGCAGCTGTCTCTTCTAACAAATTTTTAGAATAGAAGTTAACAGTATTCAGAATAAAGGCTTTTAAATCGATACATCTCAGTTTACATTGTTCACAGAAGATTATCTCTAAAAGGTTGGAGCACTTTTAAAAAGCAAAGTAATAATGACCAGAAGTAAACACTGTTCAACTTCCTATGAACCTAACATGAGAAACTGAGCTGCATTTTGCAAAGGGATGGAGCTAAAATTCCAGAAAAATAACTTTTTTTTTTTTTCTGTGCGTAACAGAGATAAAGCAGTTGTGCTGGAGGTGCGGTTGTTCAGTGTGCTATACTGCTGTTACTAAAATAACAAAACTATGCTAAGGTATATTGCGTGTTTAAGAAAGCATATAATTTAAATGTTCAGGCCCATCAACATGTCTATCTCTTTCTGTGTTCATAGGGATCGTGTAGTGGCAGTGTTTGTACAGGGTCCTGCTTGGCAGTTCAAAGGCTGGCCTTGGCTCTTGCCTGATGGATCACCTGTTGATATCTTTGCAAAAAGTAAGGGGGGGTTATGTTTTGTTTTTAAGTGTTTGGGGGTTTGTTATTGTGTTTGGGTTTTTTTATGGGGTGTTTATGCTTATGGCAATGTACTGCCAAGTAGTGCCGAATTGCTGTTGGACTCAGGTGGTTGAGAAGATGGGGGCTCAGGTCTTCGCACAGATAGCAAATACTTATGTGCCCTCTAATTCTGTTCTGACCTGTGAAAGCTCATAGAAATCTTCTCAAAGCTGTCATCTTTACAAGAAGCTCAGAAACAGCTAGTGTA
Source organism: Elanus axillaris (assembly GCA_026212715.1). Classification (NCBI taxonomy): domain Eukaryota; kingdom Metazoa; phylum Chordata; class Aves; order Accipitriformes; family Accipitridae; genus Elanus; species Elanus axillaris. The sequence continues at coordinate 21,945,253 of JANZLQ010000095.1, forward strand.
TAAAATTACTTTCTAAGCTTCTAAAAGAAGGTGAAAAGACAATGTACATTACAACACTTCATAGATAACAGTTTTACAGGCTGTCTTTGCATTTCATTACTACTTTGAACAGAGGATTGATCACCTAGTATTTCACTAAGAAAGCTTTATAAGTATGATCTGGTGTCGGACAAAAGTTTACTAAGATACAAATACTTTTAAGTTGTGATCTAGTTGTTATCACTGTATAGATCTGAACGGGGGTTTTGAGTTATCACAATTATGCCTGGTATGCTTTGAGACACACTGCACCACTGCACTTTTCTCACAGAGTTCAGTCTTCTGACCCTAAGGTGTGCGATAATGTCTAAAGCAACTGTCAGTTTCTGGTCTCTGTTGCTTCATTGTGAAGCTGCCTTAGAAAATAGAGCTTTTTATACTGTCCAGTAGTTTCTGAGCTACAGGTTTTAAAAAAAAACAAAACACCCACACACCTCACCACCTAAAAAAAACCCAAAAACCAAACCGATGCATACACCCAAAAAAAAAAAACAAAAAACAAAAAAAAAAAAAAACCCAAAAAACCCCAAACTAAAACCACCTTAGTTCAGTCTGTCATCTTCCAGTCAGTGCAATGAGGAAACAAGTTTGATCAGGTTTTATGTGTGCACATATTTGTTATGTGAAGTAGAAGGCAGATAGAGAATGCTAGTTTGGTAAGGAGCAAAAAAAAGGAAAACAGACAGAAGGCTAAGGATGTATCTGTGAACAAGAAAATAGAATGACTTGCTTAAGGGGGAATTGAGAATGAGCAGGGAGAGAATGAAAGTGCCTGAAAGCCAATGTAAAACTAAAAATACACCACAGAGGAGAGTTTAACAAAAGAGACTAATGAAAGAAGAAAATAACACTTCAAAATGAAGATATAGCGAAAATGGAAATTGTGAAAAGCAAAACAAAGAAAAATGCTGTTAAATGTTTAAGGTCTAGCTAGTAGTTGCGTGCTAGTTCCTATTAATTTTAACATTATCTATATATAAATGTATAGATGGCCATAGGAATTGTTATGACATGCTTTGACATTTAAGTCTTCACTTATGCCGAAAGATCAAAATCATAGCCTGTGTAGTTCAGTCTGAAGGTGGACACATTCTTATATTTTTCAAGTGAAAGAAGGATACTTGTTCTTACTTGTCTCGTAACAATACACTGAAATTGACATTTTTTAATTTTAAAGGCATTCCTTTTTTCAAAGCAGAGGCATTTTTAAAATATTTTCCTGATAAGAGTATCTCTAGGGCTTTTCCTAATGACTTCACTCATTCCTCAAAATAAAAACGGTGTAAATGGAGAGAGCACATGCAATGTCAGTCTGGTTGTATGTGTCTACCTTTACCTGAAGCTATTGGTTTGCCCATATTAATAGTCTTCAATAGTCTTCATAAATGCGGTTTCTTGATCTTCAACAGTTCGTTGTTTCATCTGCAGTTTGCATTTCTTTATGTAAGTTACTGGGTCTGTGGTGATTTAGCAGATATTCAAAGCTTATCACTCATTCTGGAAAACAAGCAGGTAGCTTACCATAAAGAATTCCTCAGTAAAATTTGTATTGGACCAGAGCCTGTTAAATTGGTTTCATTTGTTCAGTTGCTATGTCATGTAGCATTTCGCTGCTTGAGTCTCTCAAATTTTTCTCCTTAGTTTTCTTTACACATGGTATGAGTGTTTAATGTTCACATAGTAAACAAGCTTATTTTTGCATCTGCAAGTGAATGTTTGAGGTGAAATTTTGAATGATGTCACTTTATTGAACAAATATTTAATTTTGAATACAATTTTAAAGGTTTTGCTGCTAGAGCACATTAGCGTGCAGTTTAAAGACTGATTTGTTTCAGATTCAGAAGTGGGTTATCTTCTGTTCAGTATCACTTAATCGTAATGCAGAGGTTCTGTCAGGTGTTGATTAATTTTTCTGTAAATGCATAGCCCCTGTATATCTTCATTTACTTGCTCTGGAGTTATTTTAAAACATGCAACTTTGTATAGCAAAGGTGATGCATATGTATTCTTCTTTTCATTCACAAAGCTTGGAAATTTATCTGGCAGTGGTACAAGCCAGATGACCACTTCTTTAGTCTGTCAATTGGAAAAAAAGCTAATTTCAGATACCAGTCTTCTAGAAAGCTCCTAGATATATCATTGTATAGATTGACCTGTATCTGGAAAAGGGGACTATTAGGTGGATTTTCTGGAAGAAAAAATGAAGTGTGGTACCAGAAAAGGTATGACCATGGCATTAAGAATAACTGGTTTCCACAAGCCTGGTCAAATGCTTCTGCTTTACTTCTCCAATAACATCCAAAACAGAAAATGCATCAAATTAGCTACCAGATAGGAATTGTACAAGGCTTAAATACTTTGCTCGGGATTATGTCAAAACTATGATTTGGCTAAGGAAATAAAAAAGAATTGCCAGAAGATTTAAATACTCACTATGTTAAAGCTTAGGCTTTATATAATTCACGTGACAATATTTCCCAAGAGCAAAATAACTTGGTATTTTGCCATTTTTAAGTGAGTGCTAGATCAGGGGAAATTGGCAGTTACTAAATTTTTTCAGAATGCTTCATGTAGCATTTGGGGGGGGTTACGCTGGCATTCTGCTATAAGTCTTCTACACAGACTTTCAGGAAATAGCCTTCTCAATGGTCTCAGAAATGCTTCTTTTTTAAAATTCTTGGACAGTTCAAAGCTTTTCAGAAAGAACATCCTTGTTTCCCAAAGAAAATGTGCTCGAATTGGCAATAAGTTTCTGCTATTCTCCTAGAACCTATGCATCTAAAAACATCTAAAAACAGGGGCTGCCATTTCACTTAAACCTGTAATAGGATGAAAGGCTGCTAGTGGCCACTGACCTCTATATTTAGCTCAGTGCCCTTTTTTAACTAGTTGACTTTCTTGAGAGATGGGTTCATTAATTTTGTTCTCAGGCTGTTTCTGAATAGAGATGGTTGGGGTGGGAATTCTTTTTGACTAACAGTTAAACACTGTAAAGTCATCATGTTTGTACATTAAATGTTTTCCGGTTTCCTGTAGTTAAAGCTTTTCATCTCAAATATGATGAAGTACGTCTGGATCCAAATGTACAGAAATGGGATGTAACAGTGTTAGAACTAAGCTACCACAAAAGACACTTGGACAGGCCAGTATTTCTACGCTTCTGGGAAACTTTGGACAGGTATGTTTCCTGTGGAAAATCCTTAATGCTCATGCTTTTATGTTTAGTGGGAATGAAAAGTTATGGCAACAAGTAAATTGTGTAGAACGTAGATGTCTGAACAACGTTTTAGCTTGAAAATACTGCTTGTTTAGATTTTCACCGATGATACGATTAAATATATACCACTATATTTTATTACAGACTATAAATAATAATCTCCACAGTGTAATATGCATGGATTTAAAGGAAGGGTAGTTACCATTAATCGTTCATTAGTACTATGATTCCCCACCTCCCTTCAGGCAGAAGGAAAGGAATGGAGAACAAGCTAGGTGGTGTAGTTTTCCCTTGTTCCTCCAACCCTCCCTTTGGACTGAAGTTCTGAGCTTACAAGCTCTTCTCCTTTCTGTCTCCACCTTACTAGATGACAATTTAGAAAAGGTGAAAAACTACGTTAAGATAAAGAGCCACAAAGCATTATATTATACCGATGCCCTTGAGTCCACAGCACTGGGTAGAAGAGGAAGTCAAAAAAAGATATGGCACATAATGAGTTTTGGATTGGTGATTTTTCTGTATCTTAAGGGCCTTCCAAGTACTTAGCCCTGCCTTTCATGAGAAGCGAGGGATGGAGGAGTACTAGCAGCTCTGTGAAGAGCAGCATTGCTTCTGACTCTGCTTCTCTGTGGTTCAGAACCCTCTCTGAATAGAAGTTCATTGCAATACCTTTTTCAAGTTGTAGAGAAGAAACTTTATTATCATGAAGCAGTTGAAGAAATATTGAGGGAGGGGAGAAGCCCATGCATTTCCTGAATATTTTATCTTTTCATGTTGATTGCACAGCAAACTGCTTGAATAATTGAGTGAATTTCAAAAAGAAAAATCCTGTGGGAATTGTCAAAATAATTCCAAGCGTCAAACTTTCTGTGGCTTCTTATTTAAATGTCTCAGCTAAACTATATATCTGAATTTGCAGAATGAACTAGAGTTATCTTTCACAACAGATTTCCAATGCTAGAAGTCATGTGATGCTTTGGAAAACATGAAATTTCTTCAGAGATTTTAGCTTGACTGTCTTTTAATGGGAGAGATGTGGTGCATAATGCAGAGCTCCATGGCGTATAATAGGCATTGCATCTTTTTGGCAACTTGCTAATTCTATTAAGAATTTTAACAAAGTCTGTGCATATTATTCCTGAGAGTAAAATTTCTATAAATACAAAAAGAGTAGTAATGTTGTCTTCTGTTAATTTTTTTCAGGTATATGGTAAAGCACAAATCTCACTTGAGATTCTGAATCCTTCAGCTGCCATTTATTCCCTGAAGTACGGATTGAGAAAAATGAAAGGGGCTCCAGTTTGGAGACCAGAGCTCGCACTATGTGATATGTCAAGAACTTTACAAATGAAGAAGGGTCACAGTTTAAACTTTTTATAAAATCTTGTTTGGATGCTTCATGCTATGGCAGGTTGATGATACCTGTTCTTATTCAGAAGCAAAGGGGTTTTGCTTAAAACTATTTTTTTAATGTTGTTAGCCTTCTAGTCTGCAATCCAAATTGTATATTTTGATAGCAGCAGTTTCTTCTCTGTTTTGTTAAATTAGCCACATTTTTAAATAATGTGTTTTGTTCCTTATTAGAAAATAGATTGATCTTCACTGCAGGTTACAAACGTGTGTATGCGTGTGCGCATGTGCGCACGTGTGTGTATATATGTGTGTGTGTGTCTATATATATAATGTATAAAAAAAATTATAGACACACTTACGCACACATTGATGTTACCAGGCTTTCTAAACCACTTGGCTTCTGAGCTTAGTTTTGGTTTTCTTTGCTTATTGTTTCATTTATTGAAAATATTTTGTTGTGAATGATACTACATTTTAGTCAATAGGATTTGCAAACTGAGCAAAGTGAAAATTGTTTTCGATAAATCAAAACGTCAAACTGTATATGTATATTCTGTCAGTCTGTTGAAAAAGGGAAGATGAAAAATCTAGACATGCTTTTTTGGATTTGTAATGTCCCAGTTTACTAAATCTTTAAACTTTAGTATAAGAATACCTTCAAGTCATTAACTTTAATCTGCCATTCTCCACACAGCTCTCTTTATTTAAACTGAAGGTGTGCATGTGTACATTCCCATCTATCAGAATACCTTTGCATATGAGTCTAAATTTTGCCTAGAATAAACAATGAATAGAGAAGGGGAGAGAGTTTGGATGTTTTTTTCCTGAAACAGCTGCCTCAAGGAATGAATAATTTTAATTTCTTTGCATTTATACCTTAAATATTATTCTCTTGTGACAAAGGTAGCCCAGACTATGTTTATGGGAGTTGTAGTTTTCTGAGATGAGTGGCTGATACGGCCTCCTAACAGTCCTGCATTGGATTGGAAAGTGAGCCTACTCCAATTACCAAAGAACAGATTTCCTTGATCTACAGTATAACTGAGGCCAGAAGACCCTGGTACTTGTATGAATTTATGGTATCTCTGTATCTATTTAAGAACATTAAGTGGATGTTGCATACCAGTGGATGTAGAGAATGATCGAATACTGTAACACCTGCATGAATTTTTTTTCTGGAATAGAAAATACATGTTTATATTCCTGTTCCTGAACTTCCAAACCATGGTTGTTTTTTTTAATATACTTTACATTTAAGGTTTGACTAAAGTAAAATGTTCTACCTATGCTTGTTTAGTTTTGCTTTTTATTTGATGTTACCTTCATTTTTTGTAAAAGCAGAAGGCACGCCTCCTTAAGAGTTTTTTCAAAATATGTTTTAAATTTATGATGACTGTGAGGTCTGACATGAATTAAATGTTTCCATCCCTGCTATATCGAGACTACCATTTTTAAATGGCCTTAATGGAAATGTAAAAAAAAAACCCCAACCCAATTCAGCGACTCCAACATTAGAAGAAGTTGACACTGGATTTTTGAATGGATTCTGCAAAGTGACTTGAGAAGAGCAGGCAATACAAAACTACTAGAAGATCTTCTATTTGTATGGGCAGTAGGTCAATACCAAGTGACTGTTTTAATGCTTAAGCTTATTATAAATGTAACTGCGTCATACATGAGTGAGCTAAAACATTCAATACTTTTCTAATTAAAGTACAGGTTAAAACAAAGCTGTAATGGCTGTCATCCCAGCAATCGCTACCATGAGGAAGTGGTTCAATTTAGGGTTTATTACTGCTTTAAATAGTGGGATATCATGTATAGTTTTTTTAACTCTCAAACATTTCCAATTAGAAATGCAGGTTTTTTTAGACTCAATCAGTACTTCATGTCCCATGCAGTTTTAAAGAGATTTGTACAATGGGCAGCGAACTTAAAAAGCAAATTCTGAAAAAATGTGTGCTTACAGACTGTATAGTGGCCTTAAAATAGGCAAGGTCCAATTATCTTTTCCTGTCCTGTATTTCACTTGTGTTTTAAACACATTTGTAATCCCAGGTCCAATATTGTATACAGGAGATGGCTTGCTTTAGATGTAAATTTATGTATATATTGGGAGTAATCCCTCTCAAACTAGTGAAGTTACATGGAAGTGAAACTGGCAGAAGAACAAAATCCATGAAATCTTTGTATTGAACTGTGCCATTTTTTAGGGATTCAGCGTAAACCTTTAACATCTTAGAATTTGTACTTGCAAGCAATTTACGACACAAGTTGTAACATATGTGTTTGTGAAGGAGTTGGTACCTGATCATGCATATTTTTGTCAGTCATAAAAGTAGTTATGTTTATAAAATGAGCCATTTTGCAATCAGATTCCTGCTGACATTACTGGAAGTTTAATTACGTTGTCAGAATAGCATTCCTGCTGCCTTCATAAATAACTGCACATAGATTATGAAACTACTTGGACTTAAAAATTTAGCCTTACAGCAGCATTTTGCAACACAGCTGGAATTTTAGACACTCTTACTTAATTTATCTACAAGTTAATGTAGAGTAATAAAGAAAACTGCTACTAAGAACTGGGGAAGCTGGAGGATCAGGCATCTGTTTTGGTGAGCTGCATTCTTATTGTTGAGCAAATTTGACACACTACTTAGAGGTATGTAAAGTGTGTAAACTGTACTCAATTAAAATGTATAACTAAAACTGAGCTACTTCACTGACTGTAGTTTATTGAACAGTAGAATGGTAGTAGCATGGGAATCAGATCTCAAACTGGCCGTTTCTATTAAACATCTTAATTGTCATAACTCTACCCTCTTTCATAAGTACAAGGTGAACAAGATGAAGCATGATAAAACAAGATGAAAACTGGTTTGAAGTCTGCTATTGGGCTCCCATACTGTCAGCAGGTGATTATCTCTTTTAGTAGCAAGGTTATAGGGGCCAGTAGATATATCTGAAGTAATGATTGTATATTAAAAAATAAAATGTGTGATTTATACTATCTGAGCTTTCTGAATGCTACCCTGAATAAAGCAGACAAAAGGGGCATTTTTTGTAAGGGAAAGTAGGGCAACTGCAGGGACTTGCATACCTGAAGAAATTGCAGATCAGCATCCTCAATTGAGTAGGCTCAGCTATTTAGTTATTATCTGGAAATTTTTGTAGCAAGATAGTTTCACAAATAGGTACTAAAGTCAGTGCTTAAGCTAGACAATTTATAGAACTGTTCTGCAATGCTGTAAACCTTTTTATTTCTTAATACAGAAGAAAATGTAGATAGCAGATTGTGTGTTAAGTTGCCCTTGATCTCAAGTTGAACAATTATGTGATACTTGACAGATAAGGCTTTATTAGAAGAGCAAACTTGGTTTTGGCTTTCATTTGATATGCAGTCAGTGTGTAAAATACTACTATTCTCTGCAGGGACCTGCAAAACTAAGTTTTATTAGTACAGCTTTGATTCTTTTGCTGATGAAATATGCACTTAGTTGCTAATTCTTACAAACACTATATAAAAAAAAGCTGGTCAAAATTAATGGCTTAGTGATTTTAAAATTTAATGTCATGAATGCATTTTAATTCAAAAGCCATAACTAATGCCAAGTACTTTATTAGAGCAATGTGTTCATGAAAAATTAAAGAATTCTTCTCTGTGAAGAAACTATTGGCCAAGTAGGTTACAGTTCAACTAATCTGTGGAAAAATGTGCCACAAACTGGGATCTCCGAATGTCATATTTGGGTTTGCTCATTTGTTACTTAACTGATTTTTTTTTTTCAAGAGAGATGGCAGTTTTGCTTTCGTTTTCTGAACAGCTATGTACTTCAGTAGCAACTGTGTAGTTTTTGTGTAGTGCTAAGACTGTTAACCTGATACAACAATCCTGAGGCAGTGATTGAAAACAGTTCACTTCGAATCTGAAGTTGTTTAAGTGGGGCTCATGCACTTGACAAAGATAAAGATATTTTTTTTAATGGAACTGTGATCCAGTGAGTAACATCAAGTCCATTGTTCAGCTGTCATTTACTTGATTGTAGATCATTCTCAGTGGTGATGCTATTATAAAGGGCAAGTTTGAGAATAATGAGATTTAATCAAGCAAAATTCATTGGTAGGTAGTACACAGTGGCAGGCCATGCATCCAGACTGATTTACTGTGTAAATTTCTCTTTAAACAAAATTTTTTTAATTTTTAATAAGAATGCAAAGAACAATCTCGAATGTTTGAAACTTTATTGCAGAGACTAGTTCACGTGTAAAACTGAAAGTTATGAGGTGGTACATAAAATCTGTAAGAAGAATATCTTGGTTTATGGTTTTCATTTGCATCTCTAAATTCTTTTGCTCAGGTTTATTTTATTTCAAATTTAGAAAAAATGGTTACTTGCTTCACAACGTTCCTGTATGTATCACAAAAAGGTGCCAGAGGTGAATCTTCAGCTGTAGTTGCTGGAAGGTTTGGTTAATGTGAGTTTGTAGATTATAAATTCTGACCTGTGTCAGTGGACCCAAATTTTAACAGTGGGTTTTTAAGGTTCAAGTTAAAATGAAGTCTTGTAAGAATCTGATGGGGACAGCCACTTTGAATGAAAGGAGAAGACAAACTTCTCAAGAGGTTAAACCTTTAAACTCTCATGTAACTGTCATAAACTTGACTGTTTTGATAAATCTTAAATTTTTTTTATGTCTTGCTATTTGACCTATTATTTAAGATCTGGACTGTATTATTGATGTTTTTATGGATTTAATAGTTTAGTATCAGCTCAAGTCCAACTTTGAAATTCTTACCAGAAGTGTCTTGAGGACTTTAAGATGTGGGATGTCTTCCTAAATGCAATAATTAACTTGGCTGTGAAAGTAGAAACAAAAAAAAAAGCATGTTTCTCTTGTTCCTACCATTCAAGACCAACCCTGTAGTTCCTTAATACTGAATGGATTTTTATCGGTGGAATAGGACATAAAAAATACCTTAAAGAAACTGCTTCTGATATTTCACTTGTTCCTGCCCTCTTGAAATCCTATCCAGGAGACCTGTCCAGCCCCTCATCTTTTTCCCTGACTTACTCTTTCTGCTTGTGTCTCTCAAACTGGGACTGTTCCCAAACCTGCAAGCTTTCTGAGGACCTCAGCTCAGCACACATCCATGAATTTTCCCCATCTTCATCAGTGCACAAACAGGGCAGTGGAAGCACAAGAAGCACAAGCTCCTCCCTATTACATATCAAAGAGTTGATTACAAACTTTAAAAAAGAAAAAAAAAAAAAGCAAGTATGATCTACTGAATACTGCTTCATCATGGTTCTTTCTAGTTTTGTTTTGTCCTGTAGTAATAAAGCTTTGAGGTTTTGAACATAAAAATATTGAAGGCATACTAGTTACTATTTCCTTAATTATTATCATGTCTCTAGTTATTCTCCAAGGATCTTTAACTGTAGATTTCTCCCTGTTACTGCAGATAAGTATTAGGAGCAGAATGGTGGATGATTATCCTGAGCTCCACAGAGTTGAGTCAATCTTGACCCGAGACCAAATGAAATCTAAACACTTTATTACCTGACAGCCTTTGTTTGGCAGCTGGCAAATAATTTGAGGAGCACAACACTAGTTCTCTTTGTTACTGATTTTGTGAAAGACAGATCTAATGTAACAAAATTATGAGCAGTGAAGAAAATAAAAAATTGATACTTGATTTTCAGATGCTATTCAACACTTGTAATAGAGCTGTTTATAATTTCATAAGAACTGTGAGGTGACCACAGCAACTAATACTAATCCCAAGAGTAAAAAGTGTGGATCTGATTGTTTTCTAGGACTATGACTTGCCAATAAGTTTTGCAGCGTGCCCTTAAAAATGTTCAGATGGTCACAGAAAAGGTAGTGTAACTGAATGGTACCTCACCAGCTGTCTCTCTGTATTCAGTGGGACATCTCTGCTGACCCCTTCCTCAATTCAAGCTTTCCTACGCACAATCACTGCAGTCAGGAAGGAGGTGATCTCTTACATATTCAAATCCCCTATTGTGGAGCTTGTTTTGGTTATCTAACCAGGTGTTCTTCAGTCCGGCATTCTTGAGAATGGCTGTAATGATTTTCTTGATGCTAACATGCTACTGAAGGTATGTCTGTGGGTTTTAAGAAGATACAACCTAAAGGGAGTAAAACTACTTAGCAGTGCTCCACTTGTTCCTATGACAGGTATCACTGCTGAAGATACTGTGAGTAACCACAGGTGTTAGAGTGGAAGATTAATTTAATTACTTCAGAATGTCCTGTGTAGCCACTTTGTAAGGCAGGAATTTTCAGCCATTCTGACCTAACTGTTTAAATTCACTTGTTGCATCTTGTGTGAAACTTAGATTGCAGGTTCCACTGGAGAGAGATCTTTTTATTCTGTAATAAAACTTCTATGAAAAAACCTCTGGTTTATGCATGATGGAAGCAATTTGTCTGGTTGCTGAAAAGTTGCTAAAAGGAGAATAATGGGATTAAAGATTGGGAGGGAGCAAAACAAAAAAATCCAAACCCAGAGAAAAGCTTCCCAAAGTCAGATTGCTAAACCAAAATATGTTTACAACAATTAATTGTGAAGTCTGTATAGAACAAATTTATTTTTGTGTTTAGTGGATTAATGACCTACCTTTCTTTCCCGATAATATTGTTTTAGCTTTATCAAATTGTATGATCCACAAATTCACTCAATGATATAAAGTCTCTTTTGACTTTGATTTTCAGTTTTAATTTTGATTTTTCTGGCTTTGGTCAGTACCTGTTGGTCTGTTCATCTAGCTTTTTCTTTCCCCCACGTATCAAGGCAGCTGGATGATCTTGTGAGTACAAAATTAAGTACAAAATTGCAGTTATTTTTGTGGTTATATGCATGTACTTTCACATTAGTATTCCACTGAAAAGAAATGTACATCCCTCATGATGCACGTTGTAATTTTTTACATCGTTACTTTTGTAATGTATGAAAATTAAAGTGCAGTGCTTTCCATATGTTGAAATTGTTTTCAGAACAAATTTGACATTTAGCCATACAACATGAGATAATAATCAATATGGTAACTAAGCTACGTAAGAAATTATGGCTAAGGAGAACTCTGCATTTAATAATGTGTCTCTCAGGAGGCTTATTTTTACACTGATGCAGACTGAAGGCGTCTGTGTTCTCTAGCCCTTCCCAAAAGCATGAAATAGCCTGAGAACTTCAGCAGAACAAAATCTGCCAAAAAATCTGCTAAATGTATTGAATATGTCAGGATTTATCCATTTAATAAGAGATGGTCCTGAAAGATCACACAGGTAACTTCAAAGCATTCTCATGTTTCACACAGTTTGCAAGTCAAAATGGTAATAAATGTGCCATTGCTATCCCAACAGTTCTTTGTGTGTTATATGTGCAACATATTCTTTAATGTGTTTTTCTTCTATTCTAAAATCATGATTTATACTCTTACTCCTGGGACTAATGCCTTCAGCTGTGTTGCCAGTCACATCAGGGTAGGAAGTGGATGTAAATATTTTCTAATTTTTAGCTTCTTAAGCATACAGTATCTCTTGCAACAGGAAGTAATGTCCATTGCAGGTGCTAGTGTATCTGGGAAGAGATACACGACAGAAAAATGGAAAAATAAGTGGACTGTGGCCATTGCCCAATAATGGAATTTTGGGGGCACAACAGTACAAATGTGTGATAAGTCATCATTCCCACAGTATCTCAATCTGTAGCAAAGTTTTCTTAAATCCTGTCTGTTGATTATTTCATAGCATTTATTGCCAGTGGTTTTCCAGTCTCCCATCTTCCTACTGTATTGCAGTACCTGCCCACTTTTTATTTCTGCAGAAATAATTCAGCTGATCAGTACTGTATTGCTAGCCTTGTAAACAGTCATTGACCATATTGTATCCATGTGAAATACTTTTTTTTTTTTTTATGGTAGTAAAACATGAGATGAAGTTTTAGTATTTCAGATACGATGTCTGGTTTTCTTTAATGCAGCTCTTAATGTTCTATACCAAACTTATCAATGCAGTGTATAGCATTGTCTGCAGACTGAAAGACTCCTTAAAAACCAGCAATAACCTGAAGCTTTTAGCGACAAGATGGAGAAACGAAGGTTCTGCTGTGTCATAAAATGATAAGGTGAGGAGGTTCAGGATCATCAAAGGCATCATATTTCTGCAGGCAATCATGATTTAGCTTAGCTTAACTTATTGTTTATTTTTCTGTGGTTTTAGGCTCCAAAGGTTAGAGAAGTGATATGTAGTTTATTATCTCAAATGTCAGAAAAAGTCTATATGGGAACTTTCAGGTTAAGATTTACATGCTAAAAAAAAAAAAAAAAATTACTCAACTTTTTCATGATGCCATTTTCTTTGTTAGAATGTACAACTGAAACAATCTTAATTGAAGTAGTTGTCTGACTCAGCTAACTATTGCATCTTTCTCCCTGGGCAAGCTAGCTGACCCTGCAAAACCCTAATTTAGGTCATGAGGTAAATTGACATAGCTTTTACATCAGCTGAGTATGTAGCTAATAACTGCTAAAGACAGCATTTTTTCTACTATTGGAAGTTGATTGTAGTGTAAAAAATTTTATTAAGTATTCTAGTTAGTAAAAAAGTTGTAAGTCCACACCTGTGTCTGAGAAAACATCTGCTTGCATAGGGACAGATTCATTTTACATCAGCAGTGCCTTAACATGATTGATATAAATGATAGTGTTAAGTACTGATTTTGAGATGGTTTTACTTTGAACCTTTAAATTTTTTAGAAATTCATCGTTTTTACCCAGTGACACTAGTGCTTGATAACTTCTTTGCCTTCCTATGAAGGTAGCAAGCCCAAATATATATTTGCCTGGAAGGCAAATATTCTGCTTGCTGTCTGCTGGACAATATGAATGATTGCTGTTGACTTGCACTTCTAAATGGCAAGTCTTGTGCAGTTTACAAAGAAATTCTGTGCTATTAACTTCTGCCTTCCTGTTACACCCCTTTTAACTCCAATTATGTGAGTAGTATGTGCATCTTTCAACAAAATGATAAACCTGATATACAGAAGTTACAAGATAAAGTGCAAATGTTAATATCATTATTTGTATCATCCAGACCTAATACAATTTTCCTATAATTTTCCACAGATATCTTTTTAACTATAATGCTTGCAAAAGAGCACAGAGAAAGAAAATTAATTATTCTAGATCAAGTATTTCTAGTATTAAATTTATCAAACTAAATTAAATGTGGAAAGTCTTGGTAGCATGCAGCAACAGAGAGTGCAAGCAAACTAAGTGGGGAACACTGAGGTTTTCTTTCTGTGGGAACATGTTTTTTCCTCATCCAAACTGCAGCACCAATGTAGGTGCACCCTTTGAAGCTTATTCTAGATTCTGCATAAAATGGTCAAGAATGGCCAGTATACATTTCATGAAACAAATCCATAAAACTTAGCCTCTTGCTACTGCTAATTCAGTTGCAGTGGAAGGATTTCTAAGCTGTCAGGGTAAGTGAAAGGCTTGCAGTCTTAGCCTAAAACTTGTATTCATCTGGTAGCCTTCATCTTGAGTTTGATCCTGGGGGTGGGGGGAGTGGGGTGTCACTTTGTGGCTAATGTAAGCCTTGCTAACTAGTCTTTTTGGTGACTTCTGTTGCATAAAAAATTATTTTAAAAATGGAGGTTGTATTTAGATCATTCAATGTAAACAGATTACTTTGTTTTCACTTTTCAGGGGTATGGATATATTTTGTCAGTGCTAGGTTTTTCTAAGAAGAATGCTGTTTGGGTGTTTATGTTTTTGGGTTTTTTTTCTTTTGTTTATGTAGTATGTTTCTCCTTTGTTGACTGACCTCAATGTTGTTTATTTCATCACTGGAAGAGAAATTAACATGGGGGTTTTTTGAAGGCTCAGGGAAGATCAAGGGTGTTTTCCAGTACCTAAAAAGTAGCTGTAGAGGAGGCAGTGGTTCTTTCTTCACAAGGATGCATGGTGACAGGGCAAGAGGTAATAAGGAAAGTTGCTTAAGGGGAAACTGTCTGAACAAAAGAAAAAGAAAAAAAAAAACTTCATTAAATCAATTCAGCATAGGAATCGTTGGCCCACGAAGTTGTGGAAATTCATTTCCTCACTGGAAGTACTCAAGATTTGCCTTAATTGGGCTCTGGATAACCTAGTCTATGGCCCTGCTTTTAAGAGCAGGTTGGACTGGGGCTCTCCAAAGACCTGGACTTTCCCATAAGCTCATAAATTTCCTGAGTTGTCTCCTTACTGTCTCATGGTGTTCCAAGGCTACTCATCATTCTATCTGGTAGAGATGTTCAATGTATTGTTCTATGTTAGGACCCAGTTAATCACATATCTGACTTCAAACAGAAGTGCCTGAAGTTAGATGTTCCTTACTAAGTAGAAGGCTTCCATGGTAATAGACTTACTGGTGTTTTCCAGGGACAATGAACAATAACCACTGCTCCAGAGCAAGACTGACTTCCTCACATGCCGATAGCGGCAGCAGATCAACTGCTTTATGTCAGGGCTCAGGGGGCCTCAGGCACCCCCCACCTCAGGCCCTGCCCAGGAGCTGCAGCCCAGCACGGGCCATTGCCCAGAGGCCTGCCTGACCCTCCAGGCCTCCTCCCTGGCTTGTCCCTGCTCACAAGCTACCAATCCTCCTGCCCCCCCAGCAGTTTTAACAAATCCAAAGTTATTTTCCCCTCTTTCTCCTCTCGCCATGTCAATGAGGTACCTGGCTGGGAGAGCAAGAGGCTCTGGGGTGCAGAGGAAAGTGGTAAGTTTGGGCCTTTATACCTGTTACTGTGTTTCAGGTGTCTTCTCAGTTTAATCAGTCAGTTTATAATTTGCAGAAGATAGTGTTATTTAAATGTTTTTCCAAGCAATCTTCTAATAATGGCCAGGATGATTTTCCTATGTAAATATTTATTATTTATTATTTGCTGATTGTTTCCCCTGCCAGTTAGTAGTGATGCTTAATTCACACCTATCATGGCTTAAGCAGAAAAGCACTTAAAGTTGCTTTGGTTTTTTTTTTTCAGATCTAGCTTGAGAAAGTTACTTTTTGTAATGTAATTTATATACAAACCTGTACCCATAATAATAATTTTTTTTGTGGAAAAAATGTATTGCTGCCTTTCTTCAAGTGTTGGCTATGACTTTTTTCCCTCCATTATCGAGACAACCACAGGGTTTTTTAAATTGATATCCAAACATTTTAAGAATAATAACAGTGTTTCTAGTCTTATCTAAATTGATGTTTCTGTAAACCTTCCCTCAAACCAGTGTGGCACATTTTTCTATGTGGAAATCAAAGCCATACCATGAAAACCCATTTTAAACAAGCTTTTTTTATAGAAATTTCATGTATTTTCAGAGTTGAAAGGTGATTTAGGTAGGCAACTTCCAATATAATGAGCCCTCATTTATTATTGTAGCCACTAATAGACTGAAATGATAATTTCTCACAGAAATGATAGAACTGAACCAGGTATTACTACAAATTGGTGTGCTACTGGCAGTAGTTTTGGGGAGATGTAAGTGTCCTTCACAAACCTCAATGTATTTATATTCACAGGAAAAATAACTCTTTCTACATGACTGATAGGCTGTTTTGGCACAGAAGTGAAGTAAAGTCAACTTTTTAACTTGAAGTTCAAATTAATGCTGAATGCTTTTTAATGAATAACATACTCGGATGGGGGGGAATGCCACATGGTGGGAAAATGAAACTTTCTGAATCAGGGTTGAATCTGGACAATTGAGGTGAAAAGAAAAATTGGAGAGGTGAATGGTTAGATGAAACAAAGACTTAAAAGATTTTGTCTTCCTATCTACATATATCAATTCAATATGAAATAACTTCTTTTGCTTAAAAATAGACCTACAAATGGCAGAGATCTCTTGAAGTGGAAACCTTCATACATATACATGTGTTGTGGATCTGTATGCATAGTATAGTATTGAACATGCTGGTGAGACAGCCAGGAGGCCACACTGCCAGAGTCTAAGGTTCTTCACCAAACTCCCAGCTGCTCTAGCGGCCCACTGTACTGGGAATGGAGTAATCCTGTTTCCATAGCTGTCTGGCCATTTTGACTGAAAAGGGATAGCAAAGAAGAGGCAGGCCCTTTGAAATCCTTGGCTTCAAATACTCCCCAGTACATTTTCATTTCCATTCAGTGTCTTAGGTTTGGGGGTTGTTTTGGTGTCAGACTGCTGCCCATGTTTGCCAAGTCCTCCCTAGATCCCAACCAGTCATAAGCCTTGACATGTTATTGCACAATGTTGATATTCATTGAAAGAGTGATCTGTCTGAAGTGCCTTGTTCCTTACTAACTTCTGTTCAGACTGTTAGATACTTGTCACAGTGGTGGGACACCTCCAGAGCTGGCATCTTTTCACCACCATTCCTTATCCAAACCTATTTCCATGGCTGCATCTGTTCTGGGATGGGAACTGTATTCAGAGAAATCTTACTGCAGCAGTCAACAGTGTGCAGGGCTTTTCAGAGTTTGGGGATTTTCAGGTGAAATCCAAACAAATTGGCCTGAAATTTTTCCCTCTGTCAGAAAGTAGCTGAGCTCTGAGACTCTTGCACAAAGAATTAGACCCATCTCCCTATCAGTTTACCTCCTTGATCTGCAACCACTGATGAATGAGTTGAGTCAGTCTATGCCTTTTCATAAGTGGGAGATTCTACTATCATGAGGATATTTTTTTCAGGTTTCATGTTATTCCGAGAGACTTCTGTTTGTCTCCAATAAGGAAACAGGGTAATCAAATTTTTATTTTTTTTTTCAAATCTGAAGCCTGGTAGACAGTAGTCTCTTTCTGTTATCTTCCTAGTTTAACATAGGGTATGTGCCTTCTTCCCCTCCAGCTGAATATATTTACTGATGCGAGACAGGACGTGTCTTCAATGGTTAGGGTGAAACACAAGGCAAAAAACCTGTTATTCAGATAGTTTTATACATCTTATGAATTGGGTTTCTGTGCAAGGTTTTGGTAGTGGGGGGGCAGTTACAGGGGTGGCTCCTGTGAGAAGCTGCTGGAAGCTTCCCCCATGTCCGACAGAGCCAATACCAGCCGGCTCTAAGATGGACCAGCCGTCAGCCAAGGCTGAGCCAATCAGTGATAGTGGTAACACCTCTGGGATAACATTTTAAGAAGGGAAAAAAGTTGGGGAA
>JANZLQ010000095.1:21969401-21980283 GCA_026212715.1 Elanus axillaris
GGGGCTTGCGGGGCTGCCTGTGCATGAGTCTTTGAGCCCTGCATGAGAATGTGGTGAGCTGCTTTGGCTATTTTCTCATCTAGTTTCTATTCAGCAAACATAAAACAAAATTTTGCCTTCTCTTCACTAGCCTCTTGCCAAGTATATTGGTGCTGTGTTTTTTTCCATGTCCTTTTCATATGGAGTGGAAACTGAGCACACCACTTTTCAGTCATATATAAATATGTTTTGTCTTGTGATTATGAACTTGAAGCACAAGAATGTGTCAAACTTGTGATCTGCATAGAAATTAGCATATGCAAACAATAGGAGAAATGAAGGACATACCTAGTTTGAAAATAAATTTCACCTTGAGATTTAGGAAGAGGAAAAATGCATGTTTTTTTAATAGCTTTATTTATACTCCTTTAAGGCATAATAAAACTCCTAGTATTCAGACAAGAGTGAACAGACAAATGTTCTTTAAAACCTAAAGAAGCCTAAAGAAAGAAGCAATACATAAAGAAACGTGAGAGGGAAAAAAGGCAAAACTGTCATCTTAATAAAATCAGGCGAAGGAACTAAGCTTACTGGTGTTGGAGAGATTTTTCTATTTATTTGTAGAGGTTGAGTACAAAACCTGTACTATTACAGTGTGTATGCCAGGTGCTTCTCTGTTGGACCTTCTAATGAGTTGCCATTTCCATTTTCCAGCACTAAGGATTAAAAAACCAACAACCCACAAGATCTTAAATATGCAGTAAGTTTAGGAGGCAAATTTCTTTATTTGCCTCCTTCTTTGAGGTTTTTAAATGGAATTCTGAAGCACTTTTCAATATAAGCATAAATTTATTTTTAAGTTCATATCCTTGAAGCTGTGGGAATAGCAGGAAAATGAATGAATAAAACAAAATTCAGAAGTGTTGACTGAAATGTTAATCTAAAATGGTTCAGCCAACACTGGTATTGATATTTAAAGTGTTCACAGTTTTTGGAAAGAATGCCTTTCTTTTGGGAAACACTGCATCCTTGAAAGCGTAAAGTTCCTTAGGAATGCTTTGGTTTTGTTGAGCTTCCAACAGAAATCAGGCAGGGAATTTGGGTAACCTGGAGAAATCAGCTTTTTGGAGGCTTAGGTAGAAGGTCTTTGATTTGCAAGAAATGTGGTGCAGGGGAAAGAAAAAGAAACTGGTTTGGTTTCTTTGTTTTTTTGTTTTTTTCTTCCTGAGTTCTTTCTAACCCTTCTTCCCATGTTCAACTTTGACCTTTTGCGTAAGACTGGTTTTCTTGCACCCACTCCAACAAAACCAGAAAATTCTTACTGTGAAACCTTATGATTTCTATCTCTACTTTCATCTCTTAAAATGGAATTGGTCTTTATCAATTCCCAAAGCATAAAGTTGTATAAACTTCAGCTCAGCTTCATAGTTTTGTTAATGGAAACCAATTACATGGTATTTCTTCAAAATTCTCTTACTTGCAATACAGACTGTTTTCTCCGAGATCTAGAAAGTCACTACAGAAACTTTCCCATAACTATTTTTTAAAAGGAAAGCACTATAAAATGTTTCCCGTAAGACTTTTTTTAGGGAAAAAAACTGCAGTGATTTTGCTGCTCTATTAAAGAACTGCAGAGAAATCTCAGAGTTAAAACATTAAACAAGGAAATGGCAAAACAGCTTTGAGGGCACTGGAAGGAGCATGAGAAATTTAAAATCTTCAAAGGGATTTCAGCAGGAAATGCAGTGGTATGGCACATGCTACTCAATGGTCAAGGTTACAGCCCAAGTCCTAGAGAAAAAAATATTCATGGGATCCCTGCCTACTTTTTTCCCATGCTGTTCATCACGCTACAGACTTGTGGTTCCTAGAAAGTTAATTCTGGTGATTTTGATGTGGGCCTCTTTGTATTTTAATAATTCTTAAATTCCCAGAGCACTTTCATGAGTATTTTTAACCATTGTAAGCGTGAGGATGATCTTGCATATATGCTCAAGCATAATTTAAAGGATGACAAACTACACAGGCAGAAAAAAAATCAAAACAAGCTTTACTCAGTTCCAGTTTTCAGATAATCTTATTGTTAGTCTCGCTCCTAATTGAACTATTTGGAGGTGACAAACACTTCAGTTGCTTAAAGTTAAAGAGCATATGCTTGAATACTTAAATATTTACTCAGGATTTCTGTATCAAATGTAGATTTAGAGTTTAATCTTCCACTTGTGAAAGTATGAAACATTTTTGTCCTTGAATGGTGAGAGACTGATTCAGATATTATTTTAGCTGGGTTTCTGGAAATGTAATTTGTATCCTACTGGATTTATAAGAAGAAAGGGAAGGTGGATATTAATGGAAAAAAGATACAGCCAAACTAGACATACAGATGCTGTTTAGAGTAAGCCTGGTACATGGAGCAGAAATAACAGCTAAAATCTTACCTAAACTCCTAATATTAAACTGTAAAGCAATACGAAATTAAAGATAGCAAGTTTACTGAATAAAGCAAAGTTCTGTTATTGAATGAAACCATATCCGGTAACAATGTCTTGTTATAGATCTGGACAGCTACCCAGGAAAATAGAGCTGTGTAAGTCTTTTTACTGTGATGGATGTGTTTGTATGATCTATGGCATAGTCTTGTAGCCCAGTAAATGTGGAGTTGTTGTTGCTTGTAACTGGTCACAGCATTGTGTTGAACTAACAGCACGGACTTAACATCTGCCAGGGTTTGTCTGGGCTTGTTTTAGCCAGCCTGGAGGGTTTTTTTAGCTTGTTTAGCTGTAACAGTAATTATCTAATTGCTTCTAGATTATTATCTAGTGATCAGGGAACCATTACCTACCTCATTTTAGCTTTTGCTTAGCTTTGTACAGTTGTATGGTATAACACACATTATGATTTTTTTTTAAACTAATGCAAAGTAATTACAAGTAGTTTTTCTGTGAAGAGTGAGCTCTCTATGACCCTAGACCAGAGCAGATGAGCACAGGCATGGGGAGAAGCTTTGAAAGTACAGGTATGTGAAGATACCAGAGGTCCCATGGCTAAAAACTAACTAGCCATGGTCAGATACTGGTCAGCAAAGGAAAGCAGCCCTGGGAGCTACATAAAAGCAGTTTTAGGGGTAATAAAGAGGGCAGAAATTATTTGTCATATGTAAAACACAACATATATAGTAAAATCAGTTGTCATGCAGACATACAGACCAGTGAAAATAGAGCAAGGTGTAGAGCATGTTAGCCAACATACAAAAACTTGCCTGTGACAAATGGATAGCAGTAGGGAAATTTGAAAAGGAACAGAAGAGAAAATCTTGATGTGAGTTTTAAAATAAATTACTAGTGACCTAGGCATACTTTACACAACATTAAATGACATTGTTCAGTTACATGTTTTTTCATTTTCAGATACTGTATTACTAAGTTAATAATTACAAGAACCTGCTAGCCTTTAAGAATTTGAAAGAATATTGAAGTTGGATACCCCTATAACACTAAGGCTTGAACTGAGCACTAGGGAGGAGTTGGGCTGAGATAAATTTAATTTTGGAATGTACAGTGTTAAATATTGACTTGAAAAATCAGACACCTCAGCTCAGGTAAAGGTGTTCCGTGTGAGGTTAAATAATTGCTCACTTAGGTATATTCTTGCATTGAGTGGATTGGATTATGTGGAAGAAGGCGAAGCAGGAGCCTTTGGAGTTTTAGTACCTTTCCAGGGCTCTGTCTAGATGTTCTGTGTTCTGTGACAATTGATCGTGTTATCCAGTCCTTTATTTCCCTCCCACTTTCCCAGTCTGTGATTACTTTTCATATTGGTTTTGCTCCACGTTTGCCCTTACTTTCTTTCTCATTGCCTTTAGTATCAATGTCCTCTTTTTCTTCACTGCTCTTTGTTTAGCTTATTCCTAGCTTACTAACTTATTCTTTCTTCCAAAGAAATAAAGATAAATCCTTGATCACTCTGCTTTGTGTTTATGCTCTTTTCTCCACATCTTATCTGTTTTGTCTGCTCAGGCTGCATGCTATTTGCTGTAATGTACTAATCTTTTACAGTGTTTACAATAGCAAGTCCTCACTCTCAGCTGGCCCTTAAACAGTATTTTTATGGTTACACTTAAAATAATCAGAGAGCAATTGCATAAGGGTATGTGTAAATGCTAAGTGCTTAGGTGTCAGTCTTGACTTTGAAGAAATCATTTGAATAAATGAATATTCTTTAGAATTTGAATTGACATAGTGAATTGATCACTAATATTCTGTGCCTTAATAATGAATGCTGTAATTTTGAAAAAGTGATTTTAGATGCCTAACTTGAAAGTAGGAGCCCTGATTATCAGAAGTCAGATGTTCTATATCCTCTGGAAAGCAGCTTTTAAGGGTCTTAATGTGCCCCAAATTGAATGCTATCAAAATTACATTTCTCTGCAAAGTATTGGCTTACAAAATGGAATCCCTTTCAACTCCTATTAACTTAAATGAAACAATGACAACAGAGTGTGATTTATTTGCCTGTTTTCCCCAATTCCTTCCTCAGGAATTCAAAGTTGCTTCCTTGCTCCACTGATTTAATCTCTATGTTTTCTGTTGGTGTTGAGTTATTATTTCTCTAGTTGCAGAGCTGTATCTATTGCAAAGAATTTGAAGGAATTTCCTATGTGGGCCTTGTTTATCTTAGATAATTATTGCATGGATGCCAGGAATTATCGGTGACCAGGGTGGTCCCTTCTTGATTTTAGGCTGCATTGGACCACAACATACCATTTCCAAGAGAGGAGACAGTGATGCTTCCTGCTCAGAAAACAGCCGAGCACAGCAGCGTAGAGCTGAGGGACTCTTATAAAAATTGTCATTTCTTGGCAAAACTCTGGTGCTCCTGCTACAGCTCTGTTGTATATCTTTGCTTACTCTAAGCTATTGCTAATGAATCTTTTCTCTGGCAGGTGTTTCTGCAGTGTAAATGGATCACAACTGTGTTTCGGTGTTGCAGGAAATTGGAAGGCTGAGAAACAGGACTGACTGAACTGCTATGTCATCTGAGGAGATTAGAGCAATAGGTGATACAGGCAATAGGGAATAGGGTTTTAATTTGACAACTCCTCCTGGAATTGGCTTGGCATGTATGACTGCCTTAGCCACATGCAAATAGCCCAAAACGTCAAAGCACAGTTATTTATATCAGCAGTAAGGAGTCTTTGATAATTTTGATAAAAACTTATGCTTTATTCACTCTTTTCTATGTGATTTATTCCATCGGGGGAATCTAGTCATGATCCCAAAAAGCAGAATCCTTTCTGCTTTCTCAGTGAGAGATAAAGTGATTAATAGTAGCAAAGAAATGAAACCCAAGTGCATGATTTAAACTAATGGGAGCTCAGCTGTTACACCACTAGTAAATGGGAAAGGAGACTTTTCATCTTCTTGATGCTGAAGAGCCCTGCTTCATCATCCCCTTTTCTCTGCTTGTTTTCATTGTGAAATTCTCATTAGGAGAAGTAGGAGCTGACATCTGCTGGAGAGAGTTCTTATGATGACTGTTTTCCTGTTAACAGAGGCAAAAACCTGGTGGAAGAAGAGGGAGGGAGACTATATTAAGATGTTTTTCTTGGACTTGAAGGGAGGAAAACCAACAATACAAATGAAAAAGAATTCTTTATCCTCTGGTGGAGGATAAATATATGTGAAAATTCCAAATTCCCTATACAAGGGAAGTCATATCTGCTTAGATTTCATGAATTACCTAGTTTTCTCTAAGTATCAACCCTCTTCAGGGTTGAAAAGAGATCAGAAGGATGATAACTGGATAAGCAATTGGAATAGAATATAGGCAGATCTAGAACAAGGGTAGACTAAAGCATGGAGAGGTGTGAGAAGTGGTGACAGCAGAAATGAGTGGAGGGAAGGTGTGTGCTGGAGTGGGGAATGGTCAGATTTCACAGATGACTAAGGGGTAGTTACAAGAGAAATATCCAAACTTCACAGATAATTGCAAGGAAGATGTTTTGAGAAAGAGAGTCTTGCAAAGCCAAGGGTACCTAGGTAGCCATATCAGTAATACCATATAAGACTGAGATGATCTCAGTAATGGGATCAGAAATACTACCTTTGGGTACAGACAGTGCTGTGAGCTTAGCTGGTTTTCACGGTGCTTAATAGGAAGTTAGGTGAGAGACAGTGCACTTCACAGGTAATTGGATGGCAGTGTTGGGAACCTTTGGAGGAGTGAAATCTTGCAGTACCAACAGAACGTGGGTAACCCTGCCAGTATACTGGAGAAAGCTTTGATGACCTAGATAATGGGATCAGAAATACCAAACATGGGCATGGGTGTAGGGAAACTGGGACCAATGGGAAAAAGTATGTAGAGTGGGTTGTTCATCTGAGGGGAGATAAGGGCAGACCAAAATGAACAGGGGAAGAACGAGCAAGAAAAAAATAGAGAGGAGGGGGGATAAAAAGTGCCAGTGAAGTGCAAGCAGGCTGCTGGTTGGTACCCTTGCCTGGCTGAGCACCACACGCTGTCACCTCAGCTTACCGTATCTTCTTACTAAGCTCTATTCCTGACTGCTTTCCGTATGAGTGTGCGGTCTTCTGTGTGTGTATGTAGGTACACTACTGAAATTGTGTGTTGTGTATCTGTGCCTGTGGTGTATGTGCTCAGCCCTGCCACTGGCCAGATCTACAAATGGGAACTGCATCAGCCACCTGTGTCTGACGGGGATGGGAGAAGTGGATCAGAGCCCACCAACCCAGGGAGAAGAGCTCCCCTGCATCCCCAAGCCCTCCAGATTCACCTTCACTTTGTAGCAGGGAAGATGTAACATGTTGTGTAGAGAGGGTAGGATTAAACATGAATAACCATCCCCTAGTAAATTTTCTGTCTCTTTGACAGTGTGGTGCATGCATCCCTAGTGATTGCCATGGCATGTTACAGATACAGCTCTCCTCTCTCCCTTCCAGGAACTGAAATTCCTGCAGTTGGCTGCCCAGGTGTGACGAAACTAGCCTCAGCCCAGCTGCTTGGGGCAGACAGCCACAAGCAGACTCATTTCTCACTATTGCTATCTGTACAAGAATTAGCTGTTGCCAGAAGTGATTTGGGGAGGCAGGTAGGTGTGTTATGGTGAATACTGGGGAGGCAGAGAAAGGAAGTCTCTTCAACAGGAGAAAGTGAGGTATGAAAAATGCAGGAGTTTGGGAGAGGACATAATGCAAGAACAGCAGAAACTGGATACAGAGATTTGGAAGGCAGGTGAATTAGAGCAATAAGAGCTTAGCAATGACAAATATTTTATCTCGTAATTCTGTGTGCCCTAAACGTCAAAAATCTCCATTCATCCTCTGCATGGTTAGTTAGGATCTTCTTACAACCTTTTGTCTTTATGAAAAGTTCTGAATCTTGTTCAAAATGCACATGCAAAACACACTAAACCTCAGATCCAAGACTACTGCATTAATTGCATTTCCTCTCCTTATTTCCTCTGTTTAATTCACCTGAAGGTGTTACATGATGTATTTGTTACTCCAATATCATGAAGAACTGGGGACTTACTGAAAGTGCCCGGGTATCCTAGTTGGAAGAATGAAAGAATATATTAGGCTTCTTTTGCAGTGAGGGAATTCAATACATACAAGATCTATTCTTGACTTTGTCAAAGACTTATTTTGACACTTAAAGTAAAACATTTGTATACATTACTGGCTAAAGCATTTTGTCTGTGAACTAGAAGATGACGGGAAAGAAGTCTAATGATTGCTAATTGTGTTTGGGGTATTGGATGAATATGAACCATAAAGGCATTATTACCTTATCTGACGAGATGTGCATTTATTTTTTTTGTAGTAGTTCACTACAAAAGTAATATATTTCTCTAAGTAATTAGCAGCAATACATGATGGTGTTAAAATCTCTTTATATTAATTTCTGTTACTAGTATCTCTCGCAGGAGTAGCTTGTTAGTTCTGTTAGGATTACTCCATCCATCCTAAAACATATGGAACAATAATTTTAGCTCATTCAGTGATACAGTTCAACTTGTTAAATGCACAAAAGATGTGGTGATATGCAGGCTTCCTAATCATGAAGTCAGTAACATAAGAAGAGGTCCTTTTTGAAACTATAAATAAAAATGACGGTCCACTTAAGATTCTTTGCATGGTTTGTCAGTTCCAATTCTCATCCATGTTTCTTTCTCAGACATGTCAGGATTACAACATGCTTTGAATAACTTACGAAGTATGATTTTAAAATCTAACACAATCTAATAGAGATCTGCACTCCAGTCTTACTGCATCTTGTGCTCTAAGTTTCAGCTATGCGGAAAAAAACTCCTGACTGTCCATGGACCTGTATTTTTTCTCATTGATTTGTACACATACAATGTTGTTATAAAGCTGTTTCAAAACCTATCAGCAGTGTTTCCATTCACACTGTACTAACTTCATAAATATTAGTGTAGCTGCAACATAGTTGAGAAGTAGGACATTTCCCTCTGCATCCTTGAATTTTGACCCCATAATTACCATTAGTAACAATAAGTTGTTTTGTTTCTGGTGTTAAAGACATATAAAGACTGTAATTATCTAAGCTAATCCATGAGGCAACATAAGCCATAGACTCTTCCTTCAGCTGCTTGGGGGGATAAACTGGAACATGTTTTTAGAAAGAGACCCAAACTTGATTCATAAACTCTGAATAACAGAGATGCCCGTGCATGCCTTGGTAAGGTGTTTCAGCACATGTTTTATTCTCAGGGGTAAAGAGGTGACCCTCTTGCCATTAATTTTGCTGATGCTAGGTATTGTGGTATCTGAACATGCTGATTGTTGCAATGATTCTGAATATCATCTACTGGATTAAATAAGAATTTTCATTAGGAAAACTCTGTTTTGCTTCTTTTAATCTGTAAAAACTTTACCAATTTTTATAAAGCTTTCCTATTCTTTTTTATTCAAAATCTATAAAAGCTTTGGCAATTTTAGAAAGCTTTCTTATTCTTTTTCATTCACTCTTAGTAAGTTAAGAAATGACAATAAATTTTCTGTATTTCCATTGAATCAGTATTTTCATTTGACTTTGCAAAACCATCTAAAAGTTGTCTTTAG
Source organism: Elanus axillaris (assembly GCA_026212715.1). NCBI lineage: Eukaryota > Metazoa > Chordata > Aves > Accipitriformes > Accipitridae > Elanus > Elanus axillaris. The sequence continues at coordinate 21,978,485 of JANZLQ010000095.1, forward strand.
ACTGTCAGATAGTTATGCTTTGAGTAAAGAAGGTCCTTATAACGGTCTGAAAAGGTGCTGTGCTTTTTTTTTTCTTGCTGCAAAATCATATTTTGAGGAAAAAAACATAAAGGGAGAACAGATTTTTTTAAATGTCTGTAATACTCTCCTTTCTACTTAAGGGTAGTTTTAGCTACATTTTAATACAGTTTCATAACAGTAAAGTTCAGAATAACATATACCACAAGTCTTTTGCAACTGTTCACAAAAAGCACTTAGATCAGAAAATCTAAAGGCAAGTATACCCTTAAAATAAACATGAACTCATTAAAGCTGGCATTATTATGGCACTCAATCTTATTTTTCCCTTCAATAATCATTTAATAACCAAAGTTTCATTTTATTAACATTTTGAAGCTGGCTTGTATGATGTTAACTTCAGTTAAATATTGGGTTTCCCTTCCCTACCACTCATAGGAGTGAAATCAAGCTGTCCTTGGAGAACACAAAGGTTAGGTTACTAAGAGTAGGGCAGGCAGAAACAGGTAGAAAGGGATTAAAGCAGTAAGTTTTCAGGTTCCTTTCAATAGAAAACAGTAAAAGCAGGTAGCCATTTCTAAAGAAGTTTACTTCAATTTTGCTGCTGATGATAATCCGTTAGAGCAAGTGGTCATGAGAAAATATCAATTAATCCAAAAATACCATTTGCAAGAGACTTATGGAGTTCTAATTATATACAGGCTTTCCTGAAAAAATGCATTATTCTAATATTAAGATTTGAAAAAGGTAGTGAGTTTGAGTAGCATACTTTTGGACTTTAAAAATAAATGCATTAATTATTTTCCAAGTTATTTTTTTTTATTTCCCCTTCAGAGTGTGAGACCACTGAATATTTTTATGCTAAAAAAAGAAGACTGAAGCATTGTCCTTAGTGCAAAACTCAACTCAGTCTTAGCTGTAAACCTCCAGATGACAACTTGCCTGTAACAGTAAGGAAAATGTAGAATGAGAAATTTGAACATTATCTGCATCTTAATTGAGTGGGATTTAGTGCTATCAGTATTGGCTGATGATGTTCCAGTTCTGCTTACCCACCTGAAAAGGTTACTAAGATGACACTCATCTCCAGCATAACTTACTTTAAGCATTCAACTTTCCTTAATTGTAGTTTGTTTCTTGAAAACTTGAAGCTATGCAACAGAACTAAATGGGAACAAACCAGTGTCAAGGCATAGGAGGACTCTTCCAGAACTGGGCGGCAGATAGGGTTGGAGAAGCAACGCACCTGAGTTAATGAGGCCAGCATGCCAAGCTGGCAACTCCATGCGTACGAGTGTCTTAGAAATTACCTCCCTGGATAGAAGAAAATGAAGGTATCCAAGCAATAACATTGTAGCAGCTAGCTATTTTGGCAAATGGTTAATTAGATCAATGATTAATTTATTAGTGTGTCAATGAATGGACTAGTTCTGTTTGTACTTGTTCATTATTATATATCAAAAGTTCTTCAGAGTGAATAAAAAAGGAAAATGTATTAGGAGACTCACAGGCAGACGAGGGATTAGAATCTCCCTGGTAATGGGTGGAGTTTATTTTTAGTCAGTGAGATTTTCTTAACTAATGGAGTTTTGTACAGCTCTTTCTGATTTTGCTTAAGTACTCTGCTTTAACAGAGCATACTGTGGTGGGTTGACCACGGCTGGACGCCAGGTGCCCACCAAAGCTGTTCTATCACTCCCCCCTCCTCTTTGCTGGACAGGGGAGAGGAAAAAAATATAACAAAGGGCTTGTGGGTCAAGATAAGGACAGGAGAGATCATT
>JANZLQ010000095.1:21980383-22002422 GCA_026212715.1 Elanus axillaris
GGACCTCCATGGACTGCAGGGGGACAGCCTGCCTCACCATGGTCTTCCCCACGGGCTGCAGGGGAATCTCTGCTCTGACGCCTGGAGCATCTCCTCCCCCTCCTTCTTCACTGACCTTGGTGTGTGTGGAGTTGTTTCTCTTACATGGTCTCACTCCCCGGCCGCTGTTTCTCTCTGTTCCCCAACTTTTTTTCCGTTCTTAAAATGTTATCACAGAGGTGTTACCACCACTATCACTGATGTGCTTGGCCTTGGCTCGCGGCGGGTCCATGTTAGAACCAGCTGGTATTGGCTCTGTTGGACAAAGGGGATGCTTCCAGCAGCTTCTCACAGAAGGCACCCCTGTAACCCCCCCCCCCGCTACCAAAACCTTGCCACAGAAACCCAATACACATACTAAAGTTTACTGTAACTGTAATATTGAAGTGTAAAGTTAGAAAGTTAATTCAACTAAAATTAGCTTTGTGACATAAATGAAGCGCTCATAGTGGCAAAAATGGTCTCTGTTGTGTGATGGTAGGTTGCCTGATGACTTCAGGGAGAAACTGACAACTGTGTCTTCTAAAATATAATTACATTATTAGTATTTAGAAAAATTTGCTTTCAATCCTAAATGTAAAAAGAAATATTTGAAATATGTAATAATCACATTTTTCTTTATTTAGACACAATTTTGAAGAGGCCTCTGCATCTCTCTCACTCTGTAATATTGGCTGTAAGTTACCTTCAACCTCCTTGGGGATTTGCTGCCTCTGCACCTAGGCATAGACACTAACATTTATTGCTACATATTTCTATTTCAAAAGTAGTGTAGCTGCAGAGAAGCAAGAAGTACAACAATAGTATCTTGCAAAGGAAATTGATCTTTCCTAATATTCCATCTCAATTTGATTCAAAGACATTCATGATCAGGTTTAAATGTGCTAGAACAGCACTGGGCAACTGAGAAGTATCCTCCAGCTAAAAAGAAAGTCATAACAATGTGAATAATAAATCCAGTGGCATATGATTTTTAAAACTCAACATTACACAGTTGATTGTAGCTTTTAAATGCACCTGTGTTCTCGTGATTTACAAATAAGATCTTGTACATGTCCTAAATTAAATTTTAAAACTGATACTTGATATTGGAAAGTACATTTCAAAAATGTAGCATGGTGAGGATAAATTGCTTTTCTTGTTCAAGAATATTCTTGGCACCACTATGCTCAAACACTGTATAGTTAATTATTTCAAATTTAATTTAGGTTCTAAACATACTCAATTTAGACCAGTTGTTTTTTCATGTCTGCATGTGATCGATTTGTGTGTGGCACAAAAGTTTTACACCATATTTACTAAGTTCTTGAAAAAGGAAGACTGCTCCAAAGGCTACTGTAATCATCTTTCTTTCAGAATTCATTCAAATGTGAACATGAACTATACCTACATGTGGATATACCCTCTTTTGTTTTCAGCATTTCTGTTCTATATGGGCTAGACATTTGCTGTCACTTAGCAGAAGGTTAATGCTGGTGTTAGAGGCAAAATATAATACGAAGTGCATGAGAGGCACTTTATCAATCTACGTTTCATCTGGGCAACACGTTTCTGCATTAATGCAAGAAGTCAATAATATTCCAAGATGTTTATATAGCTTGTTTAATTATCTCAATTTAATAACTTCTACAAGTAAAGTGTGTGTTTTCTTCTGTCATCTCAGAGAAAAAGCTCTGGATGGAATGGCTGATAGATCATTCTGAGCAACCAGTATTTTTAATAGATAATTTTCTGAGCATAAAAAAAATATAGTTTATATGTCCATATTATTTTAACTTATTTTCTTCTAAAAAAGTGGGTTAATTTACCTCTGTGACTAAATGAAGAACAAAAAAAGTAACAGAAAAGAACTGATATATCTGTTGCATGTATAGTCACATATAGACATTCAAACTTCTGCAGAAGTTTCTATGAAGTGTTCACCACCATCCATGTTCACAAGTTTCACAGAGGTATTTTCCAGAAATTATGTCCCTAGCAGTAAAATCTGGACTGCTGAGCTGAATACTTACACTGTTACTATCTTCTCTTGCTATAAAGGGAGTTCTTTAGTGGACAGTCTTGACTGAGTTTCCCACTGGTTGTAGTCCCTTTTGAGCATAGTCAATATGGTCTTAATATATTCAAGCTACTCCCCCACATTTGTAAGCTTTTGCTTTAGTTGAGACAGGCATTGCTCTGTGGAGACTACTGTTACATTTTTCATGCTGTTTTTCATATAGCTAATACAAAGATAAAGGAATTCTTAAGGAAAAATGTGGAAGTACTTTTCATTCTTCAGGTTTCCACAAAAATAGTTTTCAACTATTTGATTTATTTTTTTTTTTGCTCATAGCTTATATTATAGACCATCATAACTCCACAATAAATATCTACTCTGTGCGTGTTTTCATTTGTAACTTCTGCCATATTTCCTCTTCCATTTATTTACAAGAAAATAGACAGTAATACAGAAATGAAGATGTAGAAGATTGGGGGAGCTTCTTAAAAAACATTTTTTCTGTTTTCAAGGAAAGATTGCCTTCTAGCAGACTCTACTTGTCAGTGGTGTGAATTAAGTATGTTTTCTTAAATAGTAAATGGAAAGTTTTGAGCCATTTTGATGAAAATAAGAGCTTTTTGATCCCTGTTGGGAGCCACGTTTCCCCAGTTTTAGTGTGTTGGGCTGACGCTGCTAAAGCATTTCTAGGACTTGAGCTTGGCATCAGTTTGGAACATTATTCATGGCATGTTGGCATACAGACTTTAGACTAATTCCTTTTGACTTCTGTCTGCTTCCAGCAGTGCTTTGTAGCCATAACTAGTGCAAACTGGAGTTACTAGTACTTCTAGAGAAATTGGCGGCTATTGTTGTACTGATCGTGCTTGGATATCTGATTCTAAATACTAGCTGGATACCTTGTCGGAGATCTCATTGATGCAGTTTTTCAAGTAGTCATTGGCAAGAAGGGTAGGGTATTGTAGGAAAAATAATCCTGCAGATGAGGCCTAAGTAATGAGTTATGTATGAACTAAGCAGCATCTACATCTTCTCCTGCATGTTTTCTTGCTTTATTTTTGCTGTCTTTGCTTAACAGCTGCCATTTGACTTTTCATCTAGGGACTTCTCATCTTTTACATCTTCACTGTAATGATCATTAGTTTTCTGTCTTAAAAAATAATCTGATTATTGTTTTCTTATAGGAAAATGAACTGTTTATCAGTGAGAGAATTAATTTAGCATGTCCTTCCAGTCTTTTAGGAGAACAATATTCCTATATCCCTATACAAAAGAGAAATTTTTATGCAACATAAGGCATTAAAGACTTTTTTCCCCTAAGCTGTAAAGTAATGCTGTATGTAGGTATATGTACTAGCCATTAGTTTTCATTTTTAGGTAATCCCCACGGAAACCGTTGGAAGTAAAAATAGAAATGTGAGGGTTTGATTTGCTCTCTGACAGGTTCCATGAGGTGCTACAGACGAGTGTCTGTAGCAGGGTGTCAGCTGCTCATGGCTTAGACCTCCCCCCTTGTCTCCTCTGGAGTGGATTACTGCTTATGCTGTCAGTGGGCTACACCAGATAGCCATTTAGAAATTGCAGTAACTGCAGATTGTAGCAGCTGTCTGCTTAACGTGTTCTCTCCAGAAAATACCACTTAGGCCTGCATTTCCAGGAATCATGCCAGTTTCTTATTGATTTGTAGGTGAAGTTCATGGCATTAGCTGGTTCTCATTCCTCATGACAGTTGTAAGCACGTGGTGCTGGAAGGAAGAGGGGGTCAGAGCATGGTTCTTTAGCCTGGAATATGCTGTCTACACAGCCCACTATCTCTGTCTTCTGGGGAATGCTTCTGAATGAGTAAAGTGGTTTTATATTCTTTTATTTCCAGTTTGGAATACACAGAAAAGTAAAAGTTCATGACTGGTTGTCCTAAATTGTACATATTTTTATTAATACTTTCTGCAGTATCAGTGTGTTCACCAGCCCATGTGGAATAACTAGTTACACACTGTGAATATCTGTGATCCAGAACTAAGCAAAGCTTTGGTGATAATGCTGAAGTTACCTTTTGCCTTCTTACCTTAGGTTGTGACTTCTTCAGATCTCAGAAATGGCAGGTGTATGAGGCATGAAAAGTATACAAAGAGGAAAGCCCAGGGTGTGATAAAATGGTATCAGACAATGTGGGTTTTTTTTGAGGCCATTAAAACAAAACAAGAATCATAACACTTCTCAATGTCAGAAGTGTCTGTGCTCCCAAAGATACCGTTTTCATGTACCTTTTCAAATTGTGAGGCTTTGACTACATGAAATAAGTTCTATACCCGATTGCACCTTAGGAGTCAGTTATGAGCCTCTTCATTTATCCATGCAGCTTTCTCTGTTTTAGCTGACCATAGTGTTTTTAAATTCCTGACCCAAACTAGCACTTGGCATTGCTGACTGCTGCTAGCTCTCATACCAGACCTTCAGTTTTCTAATTTAATTTCTGACTTTTAATATTATAATTACCTTGAGGATAGCTGAGTGACTAATTTACAGAGACAAATAGGTTTCTTTTTTGAATGAAATCACTTGGGTCTTTCAGTATACTGAGATCTTCAGGATGCAACACAAGGATAGTAATGCATTATGCCAGCAGTGGCATTTGCTAGAAAATTGGAAGATATATTTAATAAAAATAAATTTTTCTGATGTGACTGGAGTATTTTGCTAATGCAGTCAAAAAGGCCAATACACTGTTAGAAATTATTTGGAACTAATGGAGAAGAAAACAGAAAATAGTTGTCTTGTTATTGTATAAATCTGTGAATGTCTGCTTCATCTGCTAGCTCAAAATGTTGACAATATTGACAATATGTAGTAGAGTACCGTAAAGTGTAGAAAGAAGGACAAAGTAGTGGAATGTGTGGAATAGCTTCTCTGCTAGAAGAGGTTAAACACTTGCACATTTTCCAGCTTGGGGGAAGAAAAAAAACCCCCAACTTCTAGAGGGCAAATAATGCTATGTTATGAGTTGCCTGGAGGGAGTGAACAGAGAGCGATTATGTACTATTTCTCACCATACAATATCTAAGGAAGATGAAACAAATTGATATAGCAAGCTGGTGAGAACTGGCAAAATACAGCAGTGAAACATGTTCCTTAAGCATCTGCTTCTGCTATGGTCATAGTCAGGATTCAGGGCTTTGGTATGGCTGTTCTAATATTATGCTCCCACTGTGAGGCAGAGAAGTGATACAATACTCGATTTATACAAGCCTTTAGGAACTGAATGCCCAAGATCATGTTGAGACAGTGCAATGCTTTTAATCAAGGTCTTTCTAAATCCTAGGTTAGACCCTTAGTTGTATTATTTTTTTCTTTGTGTTTTGAAGGAAATCTGTAATACTTCATGTTCAGGGTGATACCGTGACATGCGCGACTGAATGCCTGAAATCAGGCTAGAGCTCTAAAAATGGATTTTAAATATATCAGGGGAAAGACAGGTCAGTGAAATTTTAGACTAGATGAAAAAACTGTATTCCTTGTCAGCTATTTAAACCAAGGAATGTATTTATACTCATGTCCTATGGGGAATGAATTCAGTTTGCTTTCTCATTTTTTGTCTCAGACTTACCAGGCACCTTTGCTAGGAGTACTTTTTTGTAGGTATACCTACTCTGAGTATTGCAAACTAGCCTGGTACATTTTGGAGCAGCTTTGTATTTGTTTTATTTTCACATGACAGTGTCTGTTATCTTAAAGAAAGTATGAGGAAAAACTACACGTTGTTGTTCAGTGCTATAAACTCAGTTTCACCTGAATTCATATTGAGAGACCTTTGTGTTTGTGTAAAATCTTTGCCCAGACATTCTAGAGTAAGACTCTCTAAGGGTAAAGAAGAGTCTGGCTTCCCCTAGTGAAAACACGTGTAAACCCTTATAGCTTCAAAAGTCAGGAAAACATCGAGAGAGGCTAGTTTTGCTGACAGAGCCTAAGGCAAGTAATATTTTAAGCATGATCAACATAATACATTACCATTTGATGTTTGATTGTCCATAGGGATCTCACTTCTTTGTACAAGAATGTGAGAGAGAATAATTATACAATGATACTAGCAACATTTAGAAAGCCTGGAAGATCTTTTTTCCATGCCTTTTTTTTTTCTTTAAGTAGAAATGTGGAGGAGGACAGTAATCTTCCAGATGTTTAAGAAGAAACCAATTCTCATCTTAATGCAAACATTTGCTGTGAAGTATAAATCAGAAATCTAAATTGGGAAATGGAGCTAGTACTGCATGAATATAGCAGGAAAAGTATGAAAAAGAGCATGGAAAAGAAAGAATAATATACATTTATGATAATACACTGTATTGATAATACTGATAATTGACTGACGTATATAAGTGTCTGCACTGATAATTATTGATATACTGATATATATATACACACACTGATAATTATTGATATATACTGATAATTATTATCAAAGTAGTAGTTAAATGCATTTAAACTTTGTGCCTGACTGGTTCATTGCCAGCAGACTGAATTACCTGAAAATATAAGCCTTTGTTGTTTAAGCTAAGAAATGTCATTCTGTTAAATAAGAAAAAATATGTAAAATATGCAATTTTTAAATATAAAGGGAGAGAATATGACTTGAAGTGGATATGGATCTCTTATATTTTGTTGATGGTGCTTCCCAACCTGTGAGCAACATACTGCTTGTAAGATCATAGGACATTATTTGCATCCACAATCCACAATTTAAAACTGAGCACTCTATTGCTTGTCCAGAAAAATCTAAGCATGGTGCTGCCATTCAAACACATTGTGCTCAGTCTGTGGACCAAGAAATGTTAGAAACTGTTGTAGTAGATCTTGTTACAGGCAAGGCCTAATTTGCAAATAAATTCCCTGACCCAGCAAAGGACTGAAGTATATGCTTTAAGCATGTGAATAGTTTCATCCTGAAATTCAAATTTAGCAAAGACATTAGACATATTATTTAGAGTTATGATCATAGTGATTTTGTCCCTTGCTCTATTTCTTGTATTTGTATTGTTGCTTCATTTTTACTGTAGAGATAGTGTCTTGATCAAAATTTGACATTAAATCTTCCTCCCCTTTTCTAGCTTTTTCTGCCTCAAATCACCGTGTTGAGTAAAACACAAGTAGGGAGGATGGAAACAGAGTAGTATCAAATATTTCAAGGTTACTTTGACATCCTAAAACCTCCCAAGGTGTTTGGTACATTGAAATTTGCACTAGAATTTTGTTTGAACAACTGTGTCAGTTCTATTCAAGAGATTATTATTATGAAAAGAAAGAAAAAAAAAAGAAGGAAAGAAAGGGAAAGAAAAAAGAAAATCTCTGAGCTATAACAACACTCTACTTAATCCTGTATTTCACTTCCTCTCTCTGACCCTTGTAGAAAAATATTCCTCTGAAGTTTCTAGTCATGCTGCTTTCATTTTCACATTAAAGCATTCCTATAACAATCATCATAACAATAACAGCATCCATGAAGAACATTATTATACTAAGAAAAAAATTAATTGCTGAATCCTTTGAGATAGGCAATAAAAATGTTGTTGCATTTTATTTTTTCCCCCAGGAAATCAGACCTGAAACACCATACAGCTGAAAATGTTGTCTCTGGTAATCACAGGGGTTTTGGACGAAGACAATGGCCTGAAGTTCATATGGTACAGGCTTTGCTTTGTGTTTTAATAAGTGTAGCCTCATTTGAGGAAGAGTTTATAAAACAGATTGCCAGACACTTATAAAGGAAGGTAAGAAAGGTCAATTTAATATTTGAAAACAGGAGGCTGTTCTTATACAGCCCACATAAATGGCTTGCATCAAGTTTTTTTAATCTTACACTTTAAGTGGAACTTGCTAGGATAACCTTTTTATAAACATAGTTGTACACAGATGTAAGATTGAGTGTCAGTCACATAACAGGAACAAATGGCAGAAGGAATTTGTACTTTTGTCTGAAAACATGAAATATCTGATATGGCATGACAAAAGTAAATATGTTGATAAGGAAGGAAAATCACTGTATTTCAGAATTAATTTTAGTTGCTGGAAATAACTGACCTTTGAAGCATAAAAACTGGTTTATTAAAAAACAGCAAAAAGATACACCAATCTCCCTTCATCGTCTTTTGGAAATTAACATAGAATCCATTGCAGTAGTGGTAAACTCAGTGGAATTTGTAGCATGTAGAGTCTTTTATTCAAGACAATTTTTATGTCATTTGTAATCCATTGCTTCAGTGAAAAGAGTACATAGGTGCTGAAAAACAACATGCAGTGATGTATAGGTTTCATATTTGCATAAAAAAATGAGTGTTCTACTTTACACTGAATAGGTAATTTTACCCACATCTTTACTGCCATGCCACTGTTTGACCCTGTATTTCTGAACAGTGTTATTAATCGTATCATAATAAAACTTTCATTCAGGCAAGTCCACCACAAGTTTTGGGGAAGTTATCTTGACAGATTAATTTTTGCCCATCTGTGTTTCTGTGTGTGGGCTGTAAATATTGTCATTGTCACAAGGCTTTGCACAAAAAAAAACCAAACAAAAAACCCCCTGCTCTTTCATTTTCTTTCATGTAAGATTGCTTTATGGTCCATTAAAACAGATTGCTATTTGCCTACTGAAGACTGCTACTGCAGTCTCTATTTACTCGGTGGAACTATAGCTTGTTTATAAATGCTATATTTTGTGAGACTGTCTTTACATATATTAATACAGGCTAGGATTTTTATAGGACATGGAAGTAGCTAATTCCTATTAGTGTTATCTTTATAATTTATTATCTAAGGGTTTCAGTCTTTACAGAGCAACAGAGTGAGATTTCAAATTTCATGACTGTCCTACAAGAACTACTTCTGGGTCTGTTTGTGTAGGTTGTTTTTGCTTTGGTTTGTTTTTTTTCCTTTTTTTCAAGCTAGATGAGTGAGGTTTTCCTGCATGAGTAACAAACTAAAGGAAAAAATGAGCATATGAACCTGGCTCATGGTCAATACTTGTTTGGTAGAAGCATTTTAGTTAGCCTCTACTCCATACTGTGCCATTCTTCTTTTGGGGGAATTCTGTTATAGATCATATTAGTTCACCTGAGAGTGGCCTGTACAGACATTGCAAACAGGTCTTGGAAAAACATCTCAGATAATGATGCAATCTTTTACATGGGTGACTCGAATTCAAGACTTTCCAGCAGTCTGTTTATAGTACTGTCCTGTAGTATAAATCAGGAGCAAATCAGCAAAGGCAAGTAAGCGTTAGTGAAAAATTATTACACGTTGGAGTTGTTTGTAAAACAGACATGCAGATCCGAAGTTACTAGATGTTGGAGTAAAATGACTTTTAGTATGAAATGATCAGTAAAACTTTTCAGAAGGGAAATAATGAAGGTGGTACTTTCCTGAAACGCTTTGTATCATCTTGCCACTGGCTGCATCATTGCAAGTACCACAGCATATTACCTTTTTATATATTATCTATGACAATAACTGTTTCTTGCATGGCTTTCTAACTGGTATGTTTGTGATGACTCATGCTGGGTTACATTAGTTTTACTGTGTTACCTCATTCAATGAGAGATGAATGGACTCAACCTGTTGTAAGAGAAACTGAAAATTTTAGGATAAACCAATTTTCTGTATAAGCCTACTGATTTGAAGAAAAAAAGGTTTTCTTTTTCCTCCGGGAAGTTCTGAGCTTTCTGTGTCTGAAAGATTAATTTCAAGATCGCTTTATTATTCAGGTATGTCTAAAATATAGAGGCAAAAACCAGATTTGATATTTGTTTATGTAATTAAATGGTTTTTTTCCAATTTACAGCATGTCTGAATGTAAATGAGACAAATAAGTATCAGGATGCAGAGAGAGGTGTAACAGATTTGTGTAGGAATGTTAGAAAAAGAGGTGAAACGGAACTTTCTCTTCGCTCACAGCTTGCCTTCCTGCTAATTTTTGCTCTTTCTGCCTAAGTTTGATGGTAAATTGCATGTAAGCAGTTGCTTTATAAAGCTACCATTGCAAGTTTAGCCTGATTTACAATTGCAGTGGACTTACATTTACATTTACAATTGCAGCGGTTGGGAAGGTTTTGTATCTACAAGGTGGAAAGGACCAGGGAAGAAGTCCTATACAGTGACTGGAATAATTAGTTTTGTCTTTCTATCTGTACCCAAAAGTGAATGCAGAAAAATCTGTGTCTCACTAGCAGTGATGACAACATAGCACAGTCTTCCCTGGCCACTACACTGGCTATTGCTCTTTGCAGCTTTCATTACACAGAAAAAGCCAGGGGTGAATGAGACTTAATCTTAGGTTTTAGTGACAGGGTAAAGAAGGCAATTGCTACTAAAAGTATTCTAAACTCTGTGTCCTGTTCTGCTAGGAAATTTCAGACTATCGCCTGTAAGGAAATGTGAGCTGTGAAAGAAATTTAGACTGGATGCCTATATTGGATTTTCTTATAGAAACTGGATGTATTTAAACTTTGAAAATATTGTAGTACAAGTAAATCCAAAAATTCTGTTGAGTTTATAACACTCTCTTGAGTCTGTGTAAATCTACACCTTTTTTTAATTCCATGTAGGGGTACATAATATGAATAAAAATACCCCTTGTTCTTTGTTAAAAACAATTTTGATAGAGGAGGAAAGAAAAAGGCTTCTCTTTCATTACTGACAGCCAAGCAGAAAGTGAGTTACTGCTGCTTTACCAACACCAAGAGGTATGAAAGGCTCTTATGAATATTCCCTTGTCTTGGAGAGATAGTAAACCTCTATCCATATTTCTTCCCTTCCCTTCTCATATTCAGGATGACAGCCTCATCATAATGTGGATGGGAAATTTGTCATAATCAGAGAAACTCATCTCATGGCTCAAACCTTTTCATGAATATTTATTTACTTTCCAGTAGAAATTTCTGTTTCTTGTCAAAGAGAGAGTTAAGAATCTTAAATATCCTTTTCTGACATCTTGATATCTTTGTTCTCATCTTATTGTAAACTGTATTTTGTTAGCATACTAATGTTATCCCGAGCTGACCTCTTAAGACCGGTATCTTGAAATTTTATTATGCTACCTGGGGTTTAATTTGTCAGTCTGAGATTGACCTTCATGCAAAGCTGAGAAAAGAATTAGCCTCTATCTAATGCTAGCTTATTTTAGTAAAATTAATTTTGAAGGTCAATCTTTTTCCAGAGCTGTCTTTGTTCCTATGAAAGATTCCATTAAGAACAGATTTCTGTATTGGTCGTGTTGATTTAATGCTTTACTTCAGTATTACATTTCTAAAAAAAAAATATATTTTCTTACATCTTAATTTCTATTTTGAATTAGTAAAAATCATGGGTTTGTCTTGTCACCATTCCTTTTTTTTCTCTGACAATCAAACTTCACTGTAATTTGTCAGAAGTCCAAAATCACATGCATTGTATGTTGGTAACCAAAAAGGATCATCAGGCTAACATCATTGGCTATCATTTAATCATTGCTTAGCAGAAACTGTCACAAGAGGATGACTTACCTCAGTTCAATTGCCAGTCCCCGAGTTTGGATTTTTTGTGGCCTTGAAGCATATCCAGCTAAATTTGGAATCTATCTTTTATAAGGTGCATAACAGCACAAGGACTTTTTAATGTAATTTATTAATTATTTATCAATTCTTCATTACACAATCATGAGATTCTTCAAATTCATCATCTTCCATTTTTTTTTAAACTTCATTCTTTTTGGTAGAAATTAGAAGGGTATATCTGCTACCTTATGTCATTCTGAAACAGGATGCTCAACACTTGTGCTGCAGGAGTGCTCATTGGATTGCAGTTCCCTTCAGATTCCTGGCACTGGGCTGAGATCCTGATTTATGGAGCTAAGTGACAAAATTCAGTACAGTCCAAGATTTTTTCTGTTTTGTGGAATAGTTTTAGAAAAAATGGAATACGTATTTAATGGGACATTGCAACATCCTAAAAACAATGCTCTTTCTAATTAAAAGAAAACCTGAAAATTTTGTAATTTGTTTGGGAACACAAATACCAAAAGGAAGAAACTAAAAGTGTAAAAATGTTGCATCACTGATCGCATCAAATACTATGATAAAACCTGATTCTAAAGAAAGCTTTGTTTTGTTTTGTTCACGTGAATGACTTCTATTTGCAGAAAAAATTAAAAGATAATATGGCTTCCTTTTAATATGGCCATATTTAAAAAATGTTAGCAGATTTTGAATATTTCCATAAGGTTTCATTTTTATAACCTGAGATATTCCTTTTCAGTATCCTGTCTAGTTACTGCATATGAACAATAATGTCAAAAGGAGTGTGTATAGATTCATTGATTTATTTCAGGAATCACTAGATACAGCAAGGCGATAACTCTGTTTTCCCAATATCATCTTTGAATTTTTTGCACCCTGTCAGACATTCTATCAATATTCAATCTTTCATACATAACTTTTTGTCCATCTGGTTTGATTCTGTTCATATAGTGCCTGCACTTCTGTTATGTGATGAACAATTTTCAAACTATTAGTTTTCACAGTATAATCGTCATTTAAAATAGGAACAGTTCTCATTATCTTGTTTTGCTCACACTTAGTTTTAATAACAAAATATATTGAAGTTGTATTGAAATAATTTCATTATCAGCAATTGAATTTACAGTTGTCTTTTTAAAACCGTATTACTACTTGTATCTTTTGTGTTCTCTTTCCTTACCAAGATAATTTACATAAAAATTATATATAGCTATCATAAAGGTGGTTCACATGCTAAATTTAACCATGTCCAACATAAAAGTGTTACGGACTACCCACGAAAGAACATTATGAGAAGCAAATTTCATCATGATCATTAGAGGTCAATGGAGCTTTGTGAAGTGAACCTACTAACATTTTACTTAGAACTTGCCAGAGATGAAATAGTACTCAAGAAAGAATTGTAAATTAATATTTATTAATGTCAAAATTTCATATTTCAATCATGTTTTATTTTACAAATGTAGGAATATGATTGGTATTCTGCAAGGAAATTTGAATCAGCCAACAACAGCAAAAGCTGTCATAAAGTTCACCAAATGTGACTTTTGATGTTAGTACAATTTCCATATAACCTTTTCAAAATTATCAGTACTCTTATGTTAGTAATTTATATAAAATCTATTTTTGTAAACAACTGAAAGGAAAAAAGAAAAAAACAACCAAGCTTGGACATGAACATTTTTATAAGGTTTTTTTATTTCCTCAAAATATCACGAAAGAAGCAGAGCTGGCATCCTTCCCTGTGTAGTTAGTTTTGTTATTTCCCAGATTTGCTGATCACTCAGAAAACGATCCAAATGAGCTGACTGTTTAGGATTACCTTCTCTTTCAGAAAGAACATATATTGAATATTATTCACAAAGGTGAGTAAATTTGCCTAATGGAAAGTTAAAAAAGAAAACAACAAACAAAACCAAAAAAACAAATGTGATTTTTTCATAAGGTTTGTGTATTCCAATATGTATTTATAACGTGCCATTACACATTATGTAAAATGTTATTAATATAAATGCATAACACTAGGTCAATTGCTATTACAGGGCTTTCAGCTGAAAGAAACAGGATAAAAGTAAGATAAGAATTGTAATGATGCTGAGTTAAAATCTATTCTGCTTTAAAATGTTAATTTGCACTTTACAAATAAACTGCAGATTACCTATCTGCTCATACACATGCACACATCTTTTATAATAGTTAACATGGATCCTGATCACTCTAAGGTTTGTGTAGTACTTCGAATAATATGTCTCAATGTCCTCAGAGGTCCTAATATTCATGATCTATAAAAATAATTGTAGTTTAAAGTGCTTACAGTGAGATGAGGCAGGTGAATGAAATTAGTAACTCCTCACTGTTTACTGTCTTTTATTTCAAGAAGCTCAGATTTCAGCAACTGAGTAAACACTGGAGTTGTATGTAGACTGTTGATACCCAACCTGAAATGCAAGACTGTGCTCAAAGGAAAATTAAAAAGCAATGAGTTTGTATCAGCAATTGAGAAGGCAAGATTCCCTTTAATCCTTGAAGCATTTCCATTAAACTGGGGACTTGTGCTTCTCAGCAATTAGCGCGGATGCTATTTTTAATGTCTACTAATTTATATTAGTATGTTTGATGGTAGGTACATCCCTCTCTCGTAGTACAAGTTCTAAATAACAAGCATTCTTAAGGAAAAAGGGCTGCTGCCTTCTCTGAATCTTTAAAAAATTCCTTTTTCTGAAGGATTGTGGTAGAACTAGGTTTCTTTATAGAATGAAAATTCATTGGTTTCTGAAATAAGGAGGAGGAGATATTCACTTAATTTAATGCTTTAGGAGTTCCAGTGGGTCTGTAGGGAAGCCTTTGAAAATCCAGACATAGGATTTCCTGTCAGAACAGGGCAAATATTATAACTTTTCCATAGTATACTCTCATGGTTTCTTAACAAGTTATTTACCTGGAAAGATAAGCTCTCATAATTTGTGGTACTTTCTTTTAAAGTCTTTCATAAATCCAGGCTGACTCCATCATCTTGATCTGCCTTTTATACCTATAGACTCATTCAAGTAACTCCAATGTATTTGTGAGACAAGATTTTGCCAGTAACTTATTCCTGTCAGTGTATGACCTTTGTCTATATATCCATGGGCAAAAGATTATGTATTTTATTTCCTATCCCTTTTCCCAGTAAGGCTACCAGTCTTTCTGTCTGATCCATTCTCTGTCACCATCTGAGACCCTTCTCAAAATTTGGCATTATATTTGCTGTGACTCAGAGGCAGTTTTAATGACAAGGTTACTGTCAATTGTTCAAACATTTCATCTTTGAGTTCGTTTAGATGTGTTGTCTGAGTAATATGTTATTCATCCAACTTACTAAACTTGTTTTCTGTTGGAAAGCTTATCACAGAAGAAAAGAAATATTGGATTAAAATGTGGGGGTTTATTGTTATGGATCCAGATACTACATTACTGAAGAGAATGGGATTTTTGCCAGTAAATCTGGGAGGACAGTCTAGGACTGTTTAAAGAGAAAAATCTTACTGAATAAATTTAAACAGATTTGAAGTAAAATATCAGTGTCCAGGTCTGTGACAAGAAGGTGTAGACTCAAATTGCATAAAAGGAAATGTAGTACAACAGGAAACATTTAGGATTTCTAAGGGAAAGATTGTTCTGTCCTTGAAGGACAGAGCAGGCATATGTCTGCTGGGGATATCATAAGTAAAACTGATCTTTCTTGAAGAAAGGGGAGCAGAGAGTCACCTGTGGAAGCAGACTATGTCATTGTTACTGAAAGTACTGTGAATGGATGTAAAGCCTCAAAAGGTGATCTGTAGAACTGCAAAAAGTTGTGAAATATGCATGCAAAGAAGTGCAGTGGATAGATGGCTAATGGCACCACATACTAGGTATCAAGCTCTTGACTGTTGTCAATGCCCAGTTGGTGTGTCATGACAATTATAACAAAATGTATGATACTCTAAAAGCAATTAAATTCCATGGACTGATATGCAAAGTACTGATTTGTTTTCACCTCACTGTTTCAGCCTCTAGACAACATGAGATGTACAGTTTGGTTGTAGAACTTTTTCCCCCCAAAATTCATGTGATCCAACAGACCAGTTGAAGAACTCTGATGTAGATTATTTTTTGAGGTGATCACAATATTCTATAATTCTGTCAAATAGAACAAGATCACTTGTTTTTTCATTAAAAATTTTCTTATATTTCTGATAACAGAATACAAAATTTCCCCAAGGATTATTTTCTACTGCGAGGAAGCTGATTGTTTATACACTTCTTTTTGTCATGTTTCCACTATTTCTTCTTATTAATAGTTTTTGGATTCTGACTTGAACTGCACACATGTTTATATTTAAGGTCTTATTCTGAGGGAGGTAGAATTATCTGGGAGATAATTAGTCTGTACTGTCATTCCTTCCTGATGGATGGATGCTTGAGTCACCCACACAGACCAGTGAACCTAAATGCATGATTTCCCCTTTGTTGGGTCTGCGTCCAACAGTTCAAAACTAGTAATAGTCAAATTCTAGCAGCAGTATTTTGAGCACATTACTGGGTAACTAGTACTTTTTATATATATATTTAATGAAGTAAAGCATACATTATATGTTAGTGTTAATTGTCTTAGGGCTGGAAGGGGATAGTTTCTTGTGGAAACCTTAGAGGAAGCTTATAAATGAAATATTTTTAAACAGTAAGAAAGAAGTGTTCCTTTTTTTTCTTCTAAACCCAGAAAAAACCCAACTCAACCTGCTTAAACCTTAATTCCCTTTTTAGCATGTTGAACACTGTCACAAGATTTAGAAGGAGATGTATTTTTAATGCCTAGATGAGATGGTCAGTCAGTCTCTAGGAACCTTCAACAAAATGCTGGCTGGTTTCCTGGCTTCATTAAAATCCACATGTTCCTCTTTTTTGCAACCAGATCAGTCCAGACAATTACACAGACCTGAATTTAAGCTGCCTCCCAACTTACAAGGACATCTTCCTGTGGTTGTTATAATAGGGATAATTGGAGCCTCTTTGCTTATCTATCATTACAAGAGAGAGTTTGCTTGGAGGAGTGCAGAACTAGAGTGTATGGTACATTTACTGCTATTAGAGGCAGCTTAGTAAGAAACAATGACAGACAAATGGGAAAAGGATGATGTACTAAACCAACATTCTTAGGTGCTATAATTATTCCCAAGTGAGCAAAGGAGTGTAATGATGATGGGACATTTATGTCTAGAATATAGTGAAATTCCATGCCGTGTAATCAGCCATTCACCCTCCCTGTAAAGAGCAGTTGCCAGGTACTAGTAGGACTTCAGAGTTTAACAATAATGTCAAATTTACCATATTTCTATAGAAATACTATTTCAGTTGTACTGCATTATATATTATCCAGCTACTTGCTTTTATGTGTTCCCCATAAATTACTCAGTATGAAACAAAAATCCTATAGACAACTGGCCATGAGTTTTTGCATATATATTATGTTTGAGAGGTGAAACTTGTTGATATAGTAAGATGCATCTTTTTGCTGAAATGCAGTAGTTCGGTAAAGGTTTTACTGGAGACATTTCTTAAATTCAGGAAGGAAGGAATAGTAATGCAAAGGCAAACTAATTCACTGGAAGGGATCTGTAGTAGGAAGAACACCTTCCTGGGTTATAGGTCCTGGTTCTGTCTAATTCAGAATAGAGACTTCAATCTGAATCTCAGCCCACTGTATTTTCCTCAGGGCAATATAGTTAAGGTGATGTTTCAAGAGATGGCTGGTAGTCCATGGCTGAGGATAAGGCTGGACTTCTTTTCTTTCCTGCTTCTGTGAACCTAATCTGTTATGTGAGCTCTAGTGCTCATCTGAGTCCTTGGAGAGCTTGCTAGTCTTCCTAAACTAGCAGAAAAAGACATTAAAAAAAAAAGTTATTTAGCTGAATGGGCTCACTGAGAAACCAGAGATGTTGAAAGGGAAAAGGAGGCAGTTCAGGCCTGGGAGGACTGGGAAGGTGTTTATCCCCTTTGGCAACAGCAAATCATTGGACTAAAAGTGAGATGTCATAAGAAAATCTGCTGATATGCTCTTTTGTGCAGTATCTCCTATTAACATGGCCCTATTTTATATAAATAAACAACTATTTGGCTAGAGAGCTTGTCTAATTCTGAAAAAGGTTTAATCATGACATTAACCAGACGTGTAAGAGAACTTGATTGATAGACTGTTTTTTTGACTTTTTTAAGAATCTCATTTCTGTTCCAATAAAAAAAGAAACTTGTGTGTATTTTGGATGTATTCTTCCTTAATCCTTCTAGTGATGTGGCTGGTCCAGTGCAGGAAAATACCATTTTCTGAGCTAGTTGAATTATTTTGGCCTATAAATAGGTTCTGAATCTCTGTGAAATACCGTAAAACTGGTACATAAAATGGCATCAATTTCTCTCATTCCTTCTCTCAAAATTCACAACTCTGTACCTGTCTGAAATGTCACGTTTTTCTGTCTTAATGCAAAACTATGCTTTTTCTGTCACCTTTCTGCTTTTCAGTATATCCTTTCTGGATAGGTTTTTGCATCTGCACTTTTGTCTTGTCTGTTCCAAAATAATTTGAGATTCATTTATAGTTAACATCTAGAACGGTACTTGTTTACCTGAGACTGCTGACTGACATTTCTTTTTCTGATTCTACTTAAATGTAGCATAAGAAACAGGATTTTTCCTTTCATTTATACCATCCTTTTCAATGCTTGTCACAGGGGAATTTTGGTGGGATGGCCATGCAAGCAGAGACACACCACTGAAGGACTAGAATAACAGAGGGCTTTAAACTAAGTTATTTGAGGAGGAATAAGCTATTCAAATAGAATGATTCTCCTGAGTCTCAATCTGCTGGAGAATTTTTCAGTCTACCTATTTAGATGGTGATAGTGTGAAGGAATCGTACCCCCAGCCCAATACTGTAGATAGTCTATCAAGACTTTTCAAGCCGAGATGAGATTCTGAGGCCAGCTGACAGCAATGGTTGCTGAGTGAGATGAAGTCTAACTCTTCATTGTGGAGGGATGGGCTTTTTCACTTGTTGCCCCCATAGGGATTTGTACTGATCCCTGCTCCACTGTCCAATGTGAATTACAACTGCAGATTGTATTTTACTAGTTTGTTTTTCTTTTTATATTTGAGCCACATTCTGCTCTGAAAATGCATGAGCATTTCTTTCACTGAAACAAATAGAGATATAGAACATGTTTGGGGACAAGCGTGATCTAATGTGTTTCAGCTCAGAACTTGCAATCTCAGACAAGATTCTTCTACTTTGCACTGTCCACTTCAATTTTCTGATTTGGTGATCCTTTTATGTGTAGGTCACAGGGGTATGGGTGACCTGAAAAACGTAACGCAGTTGGAGGATTTGGCTCCATGAGATTTGTTGGAACAAGGACAGAATGATTTGGGCTACTTCCTTTTAGATAGTAATCACTACATTAAAACAAACAAACAAAAACAAAACAAAATTTATGCCATTTTTGCATACCGTATGTGTCAGGTTATCTTAAAACATAATGGAAAATATGTAAGAGAAATGGTGAAACAGTATAGTGTTTGGATTAATAGGAAATAAGTAGTCAACTGATGAAGGCAGACCAATTTCTCAGCAGCTACAGAACGAACATACTTAAAAGCACATTATAGCTGTTGTAAATTAGTTAACACAGGTTATAAAAGAGCTAATCCCCTTGAAACCTAATGTTACTACACATAATGATATTTTTTTTTAATGTGGACTGCCTTCTGGTCAGGTAATTAAAATAAATAATAAACCAGTAGTTAATTGTCCATAGTGGCCACTAAAGCAGGGATTTCCACTTTAATTATTAATAACATGCTCTTAGCTCATCATCCTGATTATTTTCTTCCTTCCTGCTTTTCCTTCATACCAAATGATGCCTTCTTTTTTCCACATTTTTGATAGAAAGCACAAGTTTTTACTAGTCTCTTACTTCATTTGATATTATCTCCATACTATAGTGCTGTTGCTTGTCCACCTCTTCCAGTGGAACAGTTGCTATTGCTGCCTTTTCTTTGTATTCACTGATAGTTGTCAGCTTTTTCTGGCAAGTAATTACTACAGATATGTCACTGGATATGTCTTCTCCTTTTCCAGGGTTGTGTCTTTTAAAGAGTTCTGCATTACAAAATCTTTATTTGTAGACTTCACTGGGTCTTATAATAGACCTCCAGGCCTGTGATTCACAGTCTGTGTGCTGGAAATTTCCACTGGGTGGTTCTTAGCCTTTTCTGAAAAGCCAGGGGGTTGAGACAAGGGAATAAAAATTATAACAAAATGTAAAGGTTCTTTTTAGTAATTTTATCTAGAAGTGTTGAGTGCTGTGTTTACAAGCACAGTCCACTTCACATTACTGTGGAAGTGATTGCACTTGACAGGGTGGAGGAAGACAAAAACTTTCTCCCTTACTTTTTATATCTCATAAATAACAAAACAGACCATTGATTCTGTATTTTCATTTCTGACTTTCCCCTAGCTTTTTATGCCTAGTAAGCCATGTGTATGCTGATTGTGGAAGACAAAAAGCTTGTATAACATTTGTGGTGTCACCAAGTGGGTTTTGGAGGGTGTTCTGTTTGTTTTGGGTTGTTTCCTGAGGTTTTCTTTGTTATAGGTTGCTCATGGTTCACATCCTTGGAAACTATTAGAGAATAGAGGAGTGGAAAATACTCCTTAGGCTTTCTTGATGCCCTGGTGTGAAGAAAGTGAAAAGGCTCAAATCTTCTCTGACACAGGTTATGTAATGACCTTTCTAGTGGCCTGGAGTTTCAAGACTATAAAGGGGTCCTTAATGTGAACCATTTCTCATGGCTGTGTCATTTAATGAGCATATCTTTCTATAGGAGTGTCAGCTTATACAGAATTTATATCTGCATGCATGTTTTGACCTGAGCTGTTCTAGTACAACTGTTTGTGCAGCTGTATTTGAAAACAGATATGGGAAAAAATTGGGGTTAATAGAAAACAAGCAGGAGAAAAAGGTTATCCCAGATCTATTACATAGCTGTTTTCATTGCACAACTACAGAAATTTTTTTCAAGTAACAAGTAAGAAAGAAGATACTTTGTGGGGTGGGGATTGAAGTAATTTTCACAGGTGCTGCAGTTAAAACAAAAGCTGGTAAAACTGCAATTTTCAGGCATTAAGAAAGGGTGATGCAGTAGGTGCTCTGATGATTGTACCTGCCCTTTGGATTGTCTTTGGTGGAGTGGTGTCCCACTGTCCACAACCAGTATGTGTGAGTAGCTTTGAATAGTCACTGAAAAAGCCACAGATAAAAGTTTGTTATTTCTTACTTTCACATATTCAGTGTTTCTTACCTGTGTTCTTGATGCTATAGATCATTCATACTACAGCACCTTCGTGCTGGCACCTTTTGTTTACACTAAAAAACACCAAATATTTATCAATTTACTTGTGTTACTGGTTAAACTACAAAAAAGAAGGGAGAGAGAAAAAGAAAGCTTTTACCTACAAGATTTTGGAATATTAAATGAAAGGGCTTGTGTCATTCTTTTATTTAATAAAACCCTCAATTTTTCACAAATCTATTGTAATTAGACTTTACTACTCCTATCTAAAACCTGATCTTCTGAAAGGAGATGTAGCTGTGTTATCAATTGACAGGTTCAAATATGAAAAATAAGATAATGAATGTTGAAAAAAGTAAATGAAGCATACATAATACACTCAAGATTATATATAATTTTGTTAAATTAATACACCATGTCTTAAAGGTAGCAGAAATACTATGAAATGTCTTGATGAAATGGAAAAAGAAAATGTTTCATATTAATGCCATTCTAATGGAAAAGCACTTAGAGCAAATAACTGTAATTTGCATTCTGATCCTTGTTCTGTGAAGTGGCTTATCAAAAAGAAATACTCCATTACTTCTTTATAAAAGTTCTAATTTTGAATTAAAAAATACTTTTCAGGTGGATCATTAGAACAAATTCCGTCCTTTAAAAGCCTGTCTGCCTTATCAGAGCACAACTTGCAAAAATGCATTTTAAACAATTTCATTCTGTACATGACAGGCTAATTTTTGTGTTCAGGGGTAATTATTTAAACTTGTAAGATTCCTGTCCATTTTTTTTTTCATTTTTGCATAAACAGACACTAAATTACTTTAGGAACAACCTTGTTCTGTTCCAAGAAGATTTTTGTAAGAGATATTTTTTGTAGAATCTGGCCATGAAGGTATGTTCTTCGAAAAAAGTGTGCAGAAACATATTAATGGAGACAATACTACAGCTGATAGGAATAGTTAGTTAGGAAATTCTTCATTTATGAGCACACTAGAAATTTATGCAGTTCAGTTCTCATATAGATTTTAAGTCATGGAGTTCCCACTCTTTTTGGTCCTGCAAAATGAATTGGTGTTGATTGTCTCCCCCCCCC
>JANZLQ010000095.1:22023213-22035037 GCA_026212715.1 Elanus axillaris
CTTCCAGCAGCTTCTCACAGAAGCCACCCCTGTAACCCCCCTGCTACCAAAACCTTGCCACAGAAACCCAATACAGCTAGCCACTTCACTGTCATCCAGTGCAGGAGCTCTGGGTTGCAACCTGCATGCTGTTTATCACAGTCACCATGCCTCCAGCATGACGCTTAGCTCATAAACTTCCAGGTCATTGCCTGCCCTTGACTTGTCTACAACACACAGAGCTCAACAGAGAGAACAATGTGTAATTTCACCATTATCTCTGGATGCCTCTGAAGGAATGGGCATCTGGGCCACTGGAAGAGCAAGCAGCTCTTTGCTTATGTCTTTCTATCATATTATATATATGTATTCAAAGAGAAAAAGTTCAAATGATTCTACATACCTTCTAATTTTTTTATCACTGCCTTATTTGATCCCTTTGAGGTGTATTCACAAGGTGCAATGGAGTGTCATGTGTATCTTTGGCATAGCTATAGGCCAGTTTGTATTTCTACACAATATAGCAGTGCCACTTAGTTACAAGCTCAGATTTTGCAAAGAGAACCACGTTAATATTGCTATTTAGTGTAATGCATCTCTTGATTAGGCTTAGTAGCAATGCCATGCTGATGTGTGCCTACTTCTCTAGTACATATCATGTTTGGCTCTGGATTAGGGCTGTCTGTACCATGTGGTGTTGCACAGTGTTTTTGTATCAGTACTGCACAGCAATTGTACTACTAGCTGATGAAGACATCCACCAGTAAAAAATGTGAGCTTTCTTACTTCTATTTAGGTAACAAAGTTCAGTTTACAAAACATTATATAATTCATTTTACAAAGTTTTCAATACACTGTTGTATGAGATGTGTAGTGTAGGAACTTCTACTCCCAAAGCCAGACAATCTTCTGCACAATTTCTAAAATGTATTCCAAAATGACCAATAATTTTTAAGACCTTCATGAAAAAAAATTAACTTTAACACTGAATGATAGGTCAATATCTATCTCATCAGCATATTTACTGAATTTCACTTCAGCATGCTTTAGAGAGCAATTTACTAGTAATTTCAAGTAAATTTTAGCTAGGGAATAATTTGCCTCTATGTTACAAAAATAAAAAAAGCAAAGAGCATCACTGTAGTATTATATTGCAAGTAATGCTATTGTTTTACAGGGCCTCCTACTTTTCTTCTCAATGCCCTTTCTGCTGTTTTGTGCTAGTTACTTTTCAGCTCCAGTAATAAAAGATGATGAATTAATTAGTGCAAATGTATGATAATTATTGTCAGATGAAATAAACATAAAACACAAATGGTTTATAACTAATCAATAATTATGTACTATGCTCAATCTTCAATATGCAGGGCATGTCTAAATAGCGTCATTATAATGAAAATCAAATTATTGCACAGCTGTGTTGATTATGGAGCACCATTATAATTTTCATCTTCTTCATTTGGTTCCTGCTGAAGTTATGCTTTTGTGCCCACTTCTTAATACTGGAAAATGTCTCTCTTCTGTGCATTGATTTATAGTTAATATCGAGGCATAAAATTTCCTATTATTGTGGCTTTCTCAAGGTCTTTCACAGATTTTATACAGACAGACTCCAAATTCTTTCACTGCAATAATGTGGAAGCATGGAAGCAATACGGAAGATTAAAGACAAACTTAAATGATATATGTTCCTGTGTTTGGATTTAATCTGTGCCTGAAGATATTTCGACCTAAATTACCAAATATATTGCAGTTTCATAAGAGGCAGCTGCAGCCAGCTCATTCTGAGCTACTCAGATTTAACTTCATGGAATATGGAACAGGTAAAATTATTTATGACCCATTCAGTCTTTCATTCTTGCTTTGGATTGAATAGAAGTCTATACATTTGTATTGGTATGTCATTTGACTATTCTCTTGCTTTGTCTAAAGAATGAGAGCAGAAAAAAAAGGATGATTAATATTTGACAAATCTCCAAAACTAAAATACTGTAGGAGTGAAATATTTGTGATATGTTCTCTTTGGCATATATTTAAGTTTGTATATAAAATTTAAGACATTCTCTGATGAAAACACTACAAAAATATGCTATCATTTGAATCCAAGCCTCTTTCTGGACTTGAAGCTTGCTTGCAAGTGGTCTCTTACTTTATAATGAGTCTACACCATAGCACTGCAATAAAAAAGACAGGGATGAATTTCAGTGTTCATGTATCTTTAAAGTTTGACATGCAAGCATAATAGGTATTTCTTTTAAATTACTGTGAATGAAAATACTGAACTTGTTATTTTTAAGGTATATAGAATAATTATAGTACAGAATGCCAAAAGATCTTATGTTTTCCTGAGAGCTAACCATTGAAAAAGACAGTTAATACTTTCTGTGAGAATAAACAGGCAACAATAATTTCTGGCTGAAAGGAATCAGTAAAATCAACAGTTTGGCTCCCTTGGACATGGTAATCCTAAACTCCCTTAAAAATTGTGCTAAAGTGGTGGTTGTTTACCTAATGGCTGACTTTTTGCATAGCTTAATGAGTGAGGCTATTGCCCATTCAGTATCTGCTTGTAGGCTGCTCTGTCTCTGACTAGAATTGAAAGTCCTCAGTACTGATCTGGGTGGTAAAAATTTCAGGAAACAATGTGTTACTGAAGAGCTTTCCAGACGTACAAGCTTTAGAATTGCTATTGACAAATATTGCTAACACTTTTCAGACACAAAAGTGATTCTTCTACAGTTTTCAGGTGGGAGAAAAAGAAAAATGAAAAGCCCAAATCCAGGTTTTTGCTCTTCCTTAGGTTAAATGTTTGCAGAGAACTTCCCTGCTTGGCTTATTCTGTAACACAAATAATACCTCTTCCCCTTGGCCTTATCCTTTGCTTTGTAGTGAATAAAACTGTTGAGGTTGGTGTTGATGTTATTGATCTGGGTCCTTTACATTTAAAATCTCAGAAGCATGACTGTGGAAAGGCCTCTGCTGTAGAAGAATTTTCTTCCAGGGTAAATTTTAGTTTTATTCAATTAATTAAAAGGTATCTGGTGGGGGCAAATATGGAGACTGGGTACAGATTAATCTATGGAGGACTCCAACAACCAAGGCTGCCAATTTGGTCTGTACTATATCCACTGATTTTTGGTGGAAGTTTTGCCCAGAATTCTCTTTTGTCCCTTTCTGGCATTTTCATTTAGATTTTGGTTGAGACTTTCTGCCTTTATGCCTTTTCCATGTTTAATATTCTGCTCCTGTGATTGTCTGGAGGAAAACTTTGGTACAAGTCTGGAGTGAGGCTCAAGCTCTTAAGTGTGGGTGCTTGGACAGGTGCCTTCATCAGCCCATGAGAAGCTAGAGGGTTGCTTTTTACTTGAACGCATTTCAATACATAGTTATTGCTAGTCACTTCACTAGCAGAGTCCTGAGCAGCAGGCAGTGGGCTTTACCAGCATCTCCATCTCATTTTATGTGTCTAAGGGTTTCCTTCATGACTCCTTACACTTTCATCCTGTGCTCCTATGGAAAGTATAAATCAAATATGCTTTATGTACGTCTAACCTGTTCATTTAAGTAAAGTAACAATTTAGGAAATAAATGAAGAAAATGAAGAAACTATGTTACCTGAGTAATTAATTGTGTAAATAATTTTAGTATAGAATTTAATATATAAATATGCAATCATGTATTCCATTACACACAAGATTGAGATAAATGATTTGGTAATATCTTTTTGAAAATAAACATCTATATGGATTTAAGCAATGTCAGTTAAAAATCTGAGATGACTGGAAGGCAAAAGCTAGCACTGTTAGAAAGAACTGTTTGGTCTTGAATAGACCACATACCAGGAAGTGTCTCTGTGTGGGCATATGTGTCTGCCATAAGATTTTAATTCCAGAAGTGATGTTATAAGTATCTCCTCTGTTCTTATGTACCAAATCACCTAGAGATTTTCCTTAAAGCATTCTTTAAGAATTCAGGCCTTAAACTGTAGCAGGATGCTGGAGATGTTTTAAGTCCCTGCATCTTACTTGGCAGGAGTTTTTGATTTTGCCATATTACATTAGAGGCAGTTTATATTGGTCATTGATCAAACCAACCTATGGTTGAGGATAAAAGCAATTTTTTATAGTTTTGGAAAAAAGGATCAGGACAGGTAAAAGATCAGCATTCATAAATCTTTTATTAGACTCAATTCCTGTAATTTAATTGAAGGAAAAATTGTATTTGTAAGCAATTTACTAGAAATTAGGGATATATACATTATTATAAATTTATTAATTTTAAATATTTGACTGATTTATTGCCAAGCAAAACCAAATATACTTACAGAGAAGTACCAAATCTAACATAATTCAAATCACTCAATTATCTTAATTAGTAATAGTTTTACTTAAGAGCGCACAGGGCTAAGCAAACCTGTATATGTTACAAGGCAGACAAATGTCTAACCAGGGATTCTATGATAGTAGAAATTCTGGGTGAAGCATCAGTGGTGTTAGAGACAAGGCTGCATGTATTAGTCTATATTCCAGACACTTGTCTGTAATCTT
The DNA here is from genome assembly GCA_026212715.1 of Elanus axillaris. Taxonomy (NCBI): domain Eukaryota; kingdom Metazoa; phylum Chordata; class Aves; order Accipitriformes; family Accipitridae; genus Elanus; species Elanus axillaris. Next base: position 22,027,740 of record JANZLQ010000095.1, read on the forward strand.
CTATTTGTCTCTTTGTGCTTAATATTTGTTTTTGTATTTACCATGAAATTTAAAAATATTCTTAGAGGAATTTACTGTTCAGCTGAAATAATCTACAGGTAGTCAAGAATTCAAGAATAAGCAGCATTTCTTCAAAAGATGTTGAATAGCTGAAACTGGAATTTTTTTCTGTTTTCTATAGTACCAACTGAATTGCATTTGTCAGGCAAGCACCTATTGGAAACCAGTCTGCTTTCTAACAAACTCACTTGGCCAGCTGCTAAGTTTCCTGGAGCTGCATTACTGAAGCAGCTCTACAATTTGGGCTGCAAGGACCAGGTATTGTGCATTTGTGCAGCCTCATCATGCAGAAATGCTAGAAGCTTGGAAGTCCTGGGAACTCTGACTTTATTCCCAGCTCCTCCACATAAACTGTGGAAGTGTTTGGAATAATCCTGATGGGAACTTTGGCTCTCAGATAGCATCAGTTCTTGAAACTACAGCAGCAGGCTCTGGGCAGTCTGATGAGTGCCTGGACATCAAGGGCTGCATGCTTTGTTTCATTTAGGAAATAGAGTATTGACACAGTTATGCATTTTGTGCAGATGCATATTTTAAAGTTCCTTCCCTTTCATTCCAGGGCACAACAAATCTTCTAGTAAAGCCTGTGTTTAACCATAAAAAAGGGAAATTCAAGGTTTTGATCAAGTCCAGTTCCCCTAGGGTGTTCAGAGTTCCTAACATTATGTTCTTTGTATAGGCATGGATTTGAGCATAGCAATGCAAGTAGTGAAGTGAAGTAAATGGACAAAGTAACAGCCTAGGCTTCTTGAACGTATGAAATCAAGTCTATAGAACTTATTTTATTTAACTTTCAGCTCCCAGCCTTTCTTGTGATTCCTATACAGTAGGAACCAGTTTGGGATCATTAAATTCATTCCCTTGAAACACAAAGCTATTAAACAGTACCAAATCTTATATTGTTGCAGGCCCCTTACTATATTCTTCTTTTCAGAAGTATAAATAATTCCATCTGAAAGCAGGCAAGATTTTCCCTCTGATATGCCAAATGGAAGGCAGTTCCAAGATGTTTCTCCTGTCATAGCTAAAAACCTACTAATAATTCCAACTCTAAATGTAATGGCCAGTTTTCATGGCAATGTTTTCATGGCACAGCATTGCGTCTTAGTTATCATATATTCTCTCTAAAGGTACCTACACCTTCATACTTTTGTAGACTTCTTCATGTCTTAGCCTCCTTTTAGCTAAATAACCTAAGTTTGATGGGACTGGTGTCAAACTAACTATGCATGGAGAACAGCTAATCAAGTTGTACCACAAAGTGCATAAAATAAACTGAGAAAAATGATTTTTTTTTCTTCCATGAATCCTTGCCTGAAATTGCTCTTACATAATTTCAGGCATTATTAAGAACAATATTAGATAGAAACATTTTATATTTGAATGTGATTTTTTAAAAAACTTTTTTTAATGGACAACTATGCTTTAAAAGTGCTATTTCAGTAGCCTTAGCACATACCTTCCTAACATCTTACCTTTCCATAGGGCTGTAGCTCTTGCCCTTTTATGTTTACAGTGCTGTCTTGACAGTTAATCCATTTTCCTTTTTATGTCTGATACTTCTTGAGAAAAAAAAGCTCTCTCTGAAAACGTTCATTTCTTTCCCTTGTATTTCTTGTACTGCCTCATACCTCTTCAGTCTTGTCCCTCTTCTGAGAGCAGCCCTGGAGGAGCTGTTTTTGTGGCATGTTCCAAGTGGTATCGTTTCTGATGGAGGGATCTGTTCTGAACTCAGCGCTTCATTTCAGCAGTTCTGCTATGAATTCATGCTTGTAAAAACATGTATTTCCTGCTGGCTTGCAGGCTGAAATTTCCATATACTCTTCAGAGCAAACCTAACGGATGACATTAATGCTTTGTCTGAATGATAAGTTAGCCTGCTGGATAGCTTAAGGCTTGCAGACCACAACCTCAGCTAGGATACAGTGGCATAGCTCTATTTGAAGTCAATGGAGCTGTGACATTTCACATCAGTTGGAAATCTCTCCTGTGAGTTTTAAGAGCTGTTGTGTGAATCTTCCTGCCTTGTTACTATGTCTCATGTAGTGTGAAGCAGACCTATTGGAGATGGTAATTTTATGCGCTGAATAAGATATTACCTAGTGTGAGTTGGGGTATTTTGTTAAAGGAGAGGAATAAGATACATATAACCCAAAGTGCTTCTGTTCACCTTAGGAATTCATCTAGTATACAGATTTGTTCCAACAAGGCTATGTTAGGGATGTCACAAGACACAGTTTATAATTAATAATGATTTTCCTAGGCATAGACTGAGATTGCAGTAAAATTTTTCTCCCTAATCCTTTGCTTTAACATTGGATCTGCAAATTTGGTGTCTTTTTTTTTTTAAATCCATTTAGTTTTGATTTCAATGTCCATGTTGATTTGTGTCTAAGAGCAGCAGGTGTGGATGTCCTTGGGAATGTTAGAACTTCAGCTCATCAAGTTTCCTATGATGCTTGAGAGACTCTCTTTTGTTTTGTTAAGATCATCCTTTGTACTACCTTTTAAACAATACATTTTCATATTTCTTCTCTCTGTATGGTTATACAGATGCCTGGGGAGATGTAAGAAAGTACTGTAACTTTCTCCATAATGCTCCTGGCTCAGGAAATTTGAAAGACGTGTGTATGTTCAGAGTTTGCCAGCAACCTTGCTGGCCTCTATTAGACCCAGGGAGAAGAAAATAAGCCTGAAGGAAAGGGAGACAACACAAACTTAAATAAACATTTTCTAGTCTTCTCATTTGCTTCTAGTAATGATAAAAAGACCTTGTTGCACATATTTTAGTGAACTTACTCTTGCTTCACAATGAAAGGCAGAGATACATTTATTTCTGCAATGAAAAAAAGATTGTTCAGAGAATAGCTTACATTTACTAGAAATGTTAAGAGTACAATTTACATTTCTGTGGGTCAGCCTTTCTATAAGTAACATAGATTTTATTTCCTCTTCATACAATAAATAAGCTCTTGGACATTGCAGAAATGTTTATTAGTTGTGTTGGATTTAGAAGCACTTCTGGTTTGGATCTGTAAACCACTAGTGGGTAGAAATTCCTAAATAAGAGAGAGAGGGAGGGAGGAATGACTGAGCTGTTAGAGTGTGTTTTACACTATTGAAAGAAATCAATGTCTCTTTTCCTAAACAGAAAGTAGTGAAAAAACTTCTCAGACATAACTACCTGGCCACCACTGCCTGGAACAAATAAATCTGACCTAGATGAAGGGAGGAGACAACTGTGCATCCAAGTGATCATAGTGAGATCTGGCACACGATGATATCAATGAAAGAGTAATGCTACACAAAATGTTGCTAATGGGGATGAAGGGAAGCATAGAAAAGATATAAAATTATGCCTTTTAAAATGGTCTTGTAATTACATTTTTTTGGTGTGAATTTACTTTCATGTGTGTATGTCTAAGAAACATATAATGAAGGAAAAGCAATTTTGTATTGATATGCATGTATTATACACACACAAATCTACATTAGTTATTCAGGTTGCATAGAACATTCAGAATAGGTGCCAGTAAACCAAACCAACATACTTTGAAACTATAGAGTAGTTTAGATTCATTTTACTGAAAGCCTTTCTTGAATGTATAATGCTCTTCTGCATGTAAATAAGATTAGAGTCATGATTCTCTGTTTTGGCTATCAAGAGTGGGGCCATGTGTGAAATGTAAGTTATTCCTTATCTGAACGCTGTCAGTTTTGATTTTTAAGGTATGCCTAAAGCCACCCGATTTTGATGGAAGGTTTTAATATTCTTTGTTTGTTTTTTTTTTTTTTTATTTAAAGGCTGCAAGAACAACATATCATAATGTTAGATTATGAGAGCAGTAAGGAGACTTTCAATGAGATGGTTCTAATTGCTTCCAAACACTCCACCCATTATGACTTTTTAAGCTATCAACAGTGAAATCTACACCTAATGAAAGTGAGCAGCTTGACTGTAGAATACTAAAGAATAGCATCAGTTTAGCTAATCTTGTGCTTTGTGGTTTGTAAGTAATGCCCACCTAGAACAGGTCTTTAACACAAACAATATTAAAGGGGAAAGTGAATTAAATGAAAGTAGTTATGGAGTAATAATTGTAATGAGTAACCAATAACCAAAATTATGCTACTTTGGCCAGTTCAAATATTCTTGAAAGTAGCATCAACACTAGAAGTCATCTGTTAACTGTATGTTCAAAGAGGCTATGATTAAACCAGATTAACTGAGATGAAAAATTGCATGAATAAAAAACGCGTCATCAGCACACAGGGGTAATGTGGCTATGTGATGAAGTCATTGATACGTAGGCAGATTTAATTAGTGCAAGAACATATGACTCAAATGCCAGATCAGAATCAAGAAGAATTTCTGAGCTCCTTCCTGCATGGAAGGAATATATCATGAGACACTTAGAGTAGATGCTTTAGTCGACTGAGTAGATTTTTTTTTTTTGCCTGTGGTATTGGTTGTGCAAAATTAGCAGATGTGTATTCTTATCTCTACCGTGACCTCATAATAGAAGGATTAATTTTGAAATACTATTTCTGATGCTGGAACAATAAAGAAACTCAGGATCTTGCATGTAGATTGACTTGCTCATGAGAAAACATATACATCAAAAGAAGTTTGAAAATAAAGTATCTGTGAGCAGAGCCTTGTAGAGGCCAATACTTTTATTTAAGAAAACAGTCGCTCCACTCAGAATGAAACATTAATACGAGGCTAGTTGTCAGTTTCTAAGTAACACTAGTACAGTAAGCAATATTTTGAGGAAAACACTCTTGCTGCAGTTTGCTCTATGTTTCATATGCTCCTTACATTTATGTGAATAACCAACCACTATACCATGTTGCTTTCTCACGTTCAAGTTATGCCTCTCAGTTTCATCCCATTTAGGGCACCTTTCCTGCAGTCTATCCTTTATTCTCACATCTTTTCCTAGAGTAGTTGGATGAATTTTTGTCTTTTTTCTCTGCTTCATAAGCTGGCACTATCTCAAATGCTCACATTGTTGTTCTCGGCCAGTTTCCTCTCTCTGTGAAATGTTGTTTGTTGCTATGTTTAAGAGCTTTGTTTCTCTGGCTGAAATGATTTGATTAGATGGCTCAGAGCAATGCTGTAGGCCAGTACATTTCTGCAGAAGATGTTCTGCTTTCTTCTGGTGATAGAAAATGAGAGAGAGATCTGGCTGCTTGAAGCTGCCATCTTCTGCTGTGCTGAATGGGTAGGTAAGGTTTGGCAGCCACAATGGAGCTTTTCTTGCGGCAAAAGCGGCTTGCTCAAAAAGGGCTATGTATAATTGGGCTTATGTGTACAGGGAGAGATTAAAAAAACAGAAGACAAGTTCTTCCAAACCAAATCTGCCAAAAGCTGCTTATTCAGAAAGACTGTGCATCCTAACCCCAAGAAATGATCTGAGATCAGGTTCCTTTCAGTGCCTGCAGAGCTAAAGCTTTTGGAATTATTCAGCTTTCTCTGTCAAACTATGACCCCTAGGTTTCTCCACACTGAAATCTGATCACAGTAAGTATGTTTCTGTGGCAGAAGATCTTTTTCAGTGCTAACAGATATTTTTTATCTAATTGATACTTGAAGTGGCAAAGCTGATTTCTGTCATTGATTAACTGGATGGTTATTGTGAGGTTTTTTGTTTGCTTGGTTTTTTGATATTGGCAATTATAAATTGGAACATCTTTAGTATAGATCTTAATATTGTTTGTGAAATACTGCTGAGACAGTAAACTTTCTACTTGCATCTGTTGTGTGTGTTTTTCCGTCTGTCCACTCAGCTCTTTAATACCAAAGGATGTGTATGGTGCTGCCTATGTACTCATGTGGAAAACAGCTGAATAGAACAGCGGTCTTATAGAGCACCTGTTATTTTGTTTCAAACCTTACTGCTATTTTCAGCTGTTGTGATTCACAAAGGTTTCAGTTGTTATTTATAGTATTATAATAATAATAATACAAAAGTTCTCATTGATTAATTCTCATTGATTGATTTTGTGGATGCAAGCAGACCCTTTGCAAAGATGGAGAATGCTTTCTACTTTTAAAGACTAGTAAAGGAAGAAGTGTCAGAAAATCAGCTTGGAACAACAATAAAAACTTATGTTTATAATGAGACAAATAATTTAAGGAAATAAGCCACCTATAATGTCTGAATCCTGAACATTTTTGTTACATTTGCATAGAAAGATGTAGAGTCAGGACTCATGCCTGAATCTTTATTCCAGTTTCCCAGTGAGCTTAAAATCAGATGATGGAACACTTGTTAACAGTGCATTAGTGCTGGTGCTGTGAGGGCACATAGACATATATGAGAATTCAATCACAATTTAAAAGTTGTCCATTTGTACATGTCAATGTACCTATTATTAAACTTCTACTCTGGTAATTGACTAAATTTTTTTGCATTTCTATGCTTTTTTCAAAGATGATGAGAATGGGAGGTAGCAACAGCAGGAAGCAGAAGGTGTTTGCATGGTTCTCTTGTGTATGTATGCTTCAGCTGACTCTAGCTGGAATGGCCATTGCCCAGCGCTTTTGGAAATCAGGACTTCTATAATTGTCCCTGAAAGCGTCTGAGCAGTTTTTCTTCTTATGTTGCATATCTGAATAAAAGTGTGTGTCTTTTTGAGGTTGCCTATGCTTTAGTGTATCCTTAACACATTTGTATTAAGCAAAAAAAACCCCAACAAACCACCAGAAGGGAAAATGGATGCTGGGGGGCTCATACAGCAACTAGTACAAGTTATCAGCCTTTATCAGATTTTTACAAAGAGCAAAAGATAGTAAAATGGGGTTTATCCATGAATTATGTACAGTTAATTTTCACTGGAGAGGAGAATGAGTAAAATACTTAACGTGCTTCAGTGATACATTGAAAAGTTCTTAAATATAGGTATAAGCATATATAAAGGGAATTGGCAATCACCAAAAGCAAGATTAATTACATATCTATGTGATTAGTATTTGGTCTCTAGAGCAGACAATCTTACATCTGGTATGGGTTTGGCAATAAATAGGGAGAGAGTCCTTTGCCTATGGTAAATTTAACTAAATTGAAACTAATGGTTAAAATTCTGCTCTCAGTTCTGCCTATCTAACAGGCTTAGACTGAAATAATGGAAAATGTTATTGGAACCAGAATGTGACTATCTTTACAAAGATATATCAATGTCTTTCTTGTAGCTAGAAAATAGCTGCTGTTACTATGGGTCACAGTTACTAT
>JANZLQ010000095.1:22038161-22050590 GCA_026212715.1 Elanus axillaris
CTGGAGCATCTCCTCCCCCTCCTTCTTCACTGACCTTGGTGTCTGCAGAGTTGTTTCTCTTACATGTTCTCACTCTCCAGCTGCTGTTTCTCTCTATCCCACGACTTTTTTTTCCTTCTTAAAGTGTTATCCCAGAGGCATTACCACTATCGCTGATGGGCTCGGCCTTGGCCCGCGGCAGGTCTGTCTTAGAGCCGGCTGGTATTGGCTCTGTCGGACATGGGGGAAGCTTCCAGCAGCTTCTCATAGAAGCCACCCCTGTAGCCCTCCCTGCTACCAAAACCTTGCCACAGAAACCCAATACAGCGCTTAAACAAAAGTGGATTTTTTTTTTTCTCAGAAAATATTCCATGCTACTTGCTTAGTTTTTTTCCTGTTTCTGACTAATACAGGCCTATCTCAGACAGAAAGGCATCAACAATCATGTTTATAACACTGCATGATACATTGATCCAATCTTGAAGTTTGCCCTTTCAGTTCAGCAGCTTCATTGACTTGTAGATAGTATCCATTTGTATTTCCAGGCATCTTAGAGACATTTTTGCAGCGTAAACTTTTAGACTGAAGGTGTACAAGATTATATGACAACTTTAGCATTGATTTAGCACTCATTTTAGATAAACCATTTGGAATACCTTGTATTTCATTCTTTTATAGGCTCTGTGCCCTGGGAAAGCAATACATAAATTGTCTAAGAGGAGGAAAAAGCTTAAATACTTTTATTTCATTTTTAATAACTAGAAGTGAAGGACTTCTGCAAGGAGTCCTGGAATTAGACATCTTGAATTCAGCTTCTTTCTCTGACACAGATTGGCTTTATAAACACTGTTTACCTTTCCTGTGTTCTTGCTTGCAGTTGGTAAAACGAAGGTAATGGAGCCAAATCAGATCAAGCAAAGAGTTGACTTGAAGCCTGTCCATACAAATGTTTAAGCATTTTGCTGCAAAAGGATTAACATTATTGATCTTGGAGAGTTATAAAGCTAACGTATGTTGTTAGGAAGAGTAATGGGATCTTCAAGTTACAGAATCAGGCCGTTGAAATGCTGAGAAGTATTATTATTAGTTGTGGAAATTATTCCCTCATATAGTTCTGAAATCCCTTTTATCTATTTAAAAGCAACTATTTAAGTAAGTTGCACAGAGGCAACTTGATTTTTTTCCTTGATTTATGAATGACTGCTTGATCAGCAACTCAGTGATGTACCTCTGTTGATATTTTAAGAGATTGGAAAAACATTATTTCCATGTTTAGATATTTGAGCTTTATAGATGAAACTAAATAAAATAACTCAAAAGGGTTAACAAAACTCTTCATGGAGTAGTGTCCAAAAGGAGTTAACAAATCTCTCCTTATATTTGCTCTTTATTACATTAGAAGGCAGAAAACACTGTTGTATGTACTGCAGTAATCATGTATATTGTTGAACAACTATTGATTGTTACAGTGTTTGGGAATAAAAAAATCCTTGACAAAGCTAAGTGAAAGGGCAGTTGCTGTTACTCAAATGGAAGAACTATCTATCTCATTACACAAGCATTTTCAAGGACATAAAAACTTTAGTCCTGAATGGAAGTGTTTTATTAGGCTGCTAAACTTCTCAAGTTTTCTGCAGATTATTAAATTTTAGACTTAACTTCCTTTAAAAAAAAATAAATCTATGATCTCAGTGGTATTCTTAAGCTAATTTTTACGTTTAATTTCTGTGACTCCATTCTCTTCCAAGGAAACAGAATAAGGTATAGACAGAATAAAAGTAATGAGGTTCTAATTTCTCTCTGAGTCAGCCTCATATCTTGAGCTGCCCTGCAGGGCCTGAGAGAATTGTTCAGAAAACAGTGTTTTCCATGAAGAATCCTTTTACAAATGTCTTTATTCTTATTCATTAACACATGCTCTGGAAATTTAATTATAAGAGCTTTCTTTTTTCCAAAATATTTCCCACTTTTTTTTCCAAGATCATTTTTCTTTTTTAGTTTAGATTTAGCAGGATCATTTTCAATTGGCTTGACTTCCTATCCGCCTACTGGGAAAAGTCAACAGGGAAACAGTCTTGCTTCCAGGAGTGTCAGGAATTCTTATTTGTTACTGCACATAGATGTGCAATGTAAGTCAGTCTAACTCTAGATGATGGTAGGTATCTCTATTTGGTTCAGCAAATTCAATTGGTCCTGTAAAATGGGAAAAAGGTGTTTGGATACCCCCAGGTTTATTGTAACATTAAGGTAAAATTGATTAGATCTGAAATCGTCATCAGGAAATGGTAATGGATACACGTTTTCTGTTCTTTACAGTCTATTACACAGAAGAATGTCATTGCAGTAAGTGAAGCTGTGAGCATGAGTTGCATAAGGAGAAAGGGATCTCACTCAATCTAAACACTCTGGTAAATGGCTGGAAAGCAACATACAGATATAAAACAAAGGACAGAAGGTCTCATTCTTCATTCTGTTCAAATAACTTTATATTGTGCAACATCATGGGTAACAAGTTCAGATAGAAAGTTCTTTATGTTGGAAGAGGTATTAGAGGTATAATGTGGAAGAATATACCCTCCAAGGTATTTATAAAAGTGAAAAAAATTTCATGCCATGTTTTTACAGTATGGCTTTTTATTTTTTTTTTTTTTTTTTTTTTTTTTTTTTCTGGTGATACAGTGGCAGATGTGCTCAATGATATATTAACCAACAGTACTGCCCTAACATCAAATGGTTATATTTAATTTATAGACATAATTTTTAGGAATGTATGACCTCTGTAAATTCTTCATTGTGCATTAATATAAATTTAGTAGATTTGCAATAAGGAAGAGAATGATAAATGCAATGAAGCTTCACAATATTGAGGTTTTGGGTCAAGACAGAGCCCTTGATAAAAGTCATTGGTATTTTTCCGTTCTAGTCATAGGCACAATCTTCAAGCTCAACTGCCTGGATAGAGTTGTCTTCTTACTCTTTCTTCAGGATGTTCAGGCTGCTCAGAATGCAAGCTTCTTTCCACTGGTTTTATTCTGTTCTACTCAATCTTTTCTGGAAGTGTACAATGTGGGACAGCTGCCATTTGCATATTGATGCCACTGGAGGTTGGGAGGAGTATGTAGTTTTGTGGGGAAGTAGGATTTTGTAAAGCACGGATGGAAAAGCTATACAATATTTCAGTATTATGGTCTAAGAGAAGTATTTCTAGCTTTAAGGTGAGAGAATAAATTTTGAAATGCTAGACCTTAGATGTATATGTTAAAGGTCATTTTTTTAGTAGGGAACAAGGAGCAGAATTATTCCAGAGGAAGTTGGATGTATATTGTTATGGAAGCTGGGATTTATAGTGATTATGTAAGTACTGATTACTGGGAGATTGAAATTCCAATTTAAAAAAAAATATTTATTTTCTCTAGAGTAATTGTGTGATAGACCATCCATACAATCAGATTTAGGTACAGAAATACCTTGGCTTTGAATTAGAAAAAAAAATGTTAAGTCTGAATTTTAAAATTTTAAAAATTTTAAAGTCTGAAATTATATTTTATATATACTATTGAAAGGTCTTCTTATTTCAAATGGTTTATCCTTGTCTTCCTATAATATTTCCAGTACTCATAGACATACATTTATAGCCTGTAGTAATCTTACCAAGTCATGCATGCAATTATGAACAGATGTGTTGTTTGAATTGGAGCATAAAATACCAAGGGATAAAGTTGTTTGTGTGATGAATACACTTAAGGCTTGATTTTGCTGTCATGAACTTTTCAATTTCCTTTTGTAACAGTTCTAAAATTCAGTGAAGAATAAGAAATAATAATAGCAATAAATTGGAAGTTTAGAAAGAATGAGTATCATGTCTCGGAAACATTGCTATAATGGAAATACCTTATCCACACTAGGGATCTGCTTTACCTTCCCCCTTCTTACCAGCTCTCTCATCTAGCAGGTAATTTTTTTTTTATTGGAGATGACTCCAAGTTCAGTGATAAGTCACTGTCCATATCTACATGTATGAACAAGGGTGACATCCCTCCTGTGCAATCTGTGTGAGATAAGATGTGTTTAAGATTCATAGGGGTGAAAATTAGGACGTGGACTTTGTGAAGTTATATTGTGGAGTGAATGCCTTACAGAGATGTAGTACTATAGATATATGCAAGTAAACACACACATGCTGAAGTCCCATTCTGTTTAGCAAGGTACTTTGGACATGTATTCAAATTCTCATTTTCATCAGTGAGACATCATCCTTTGCAAAACAAGTAATCCAAGGCCCGCAGTAATTAACTGAGATAGAAATTTCTTTGCCACTAGAAGAGGAAAGCCATTAAACACAGGCAGTTTTGCCTCTTTAGTGGAAAGGGTGAAGTAAGAGGCAGAACAGGATCGATCCTGTTTACTCACCACTGCAGATCTATTATCCATTAATGACTTAAAGGCAACAGACCCTGTAAAGATAGGGGCCCTATGAGAATTATTAGCAATGAAGACTAGTACTTTACCACTACCACGATAGCAATGTAATTATTTTTGGGTAGCAACTGGTAAATTCTATGTGATTCTGCCACCTTCGTGTTCTTTTTATTTGCTGTTCAGTTACAGGGACTAGCAAGGAATGCACTGTAGTTTACAGTGCTCAATAATTTCATTTTGTAGTGGTTCAACCTAATCTGGAGTTGCTCCCTTGTACTGAATAAATTGATAAAAATCCGGCAAAAAGAGACAGGAAAAAATATGAGTTGGGCATTAACTTATTAAACTGCAACTAACAGGCATTTATGCAATGGTCCTTTTAAATATGAGTCATGCCCCATTTAAAATCTAACTGAAATTACAGTACATTTAATTAGGAAAGATAATTGCCAATCCGTTCCTCCCTAAAAAATTAAGTGTATATTACAACACATTTAAAATCTACCTTGACATTTACAAGATAAATACAGCTTCTGTGCTGTTTGACAAAAAAACCCAAACAAAATGCTAGGCGGTATATTATCTTTTTCCAGTTTTCACTACTGGAAGGGAAGCCTCATGTCAAAGAAGTGTAAAATAAAATACATATAAATTTATTTTCCAACATCATGATAAAATTTCCTAAAAATCTCAAGTTTAAAAAAAAAGTAAGGGGGAATTTATCAGTGTTACCTAAATGACATCACTTCACTGTCTTCAGAATGTCCATGTTGATTTATGGTAACTAATGGCTAGCTAATTGCTTGTTTTGTTTCACTTGCACTGTTAAATTAGGCTGAAAAACTTTTTAAAGTCTAGAAATAGAAAAGAGTAGCACACTCTTCTTAAAGAAACTTCAGACATACAACTGAAATTAGAGACATTTCTACTTAAATTTAAATGTGATAGGAATGTAAAGTCTTCTTTGGAAAATAACTAAATATTTGTTCAAACTTTCACTCTGTCATTTCCATCATACCAAGTAAGGAAGCAATCTTGATACATTAAAATCTGAATACTTGACACTACCAACTTTCAGCAGGCCAGCATTGCATCTGCTGTTTCAGGTGCTGCAGATTCTTTCATCATGTAACATCACATCTCCCCAGATTATGTCCAATTATGAAACCCTGGCAGGTTTATCCATATGCTCTAGCCTTTTAAAATAGTTTCAGTAATGTACAAAGACATAGAGTGAAAATTTGCTGCTAAGCTAAATCCAGAGAAATCAAGGGAATTGCGCCAGCAGAGAGCTTGGCCTGGGGGAATTTAGAAGTTTGAAGCCACAGGCTACAGAGGTCTAAAAAACCTGAACAGAATTTAAAAGACTGAGCACCAATCTGCCAACGTTTATGGGAAGAAGCTTGAATAACAAAGTTGCTTTTCCATTCCAACAATTAGGAAAGGGATTGTCCTTGGTACTTAAAACGTTTTCAAATTATTTGAGGGATGCGTGTGATAACAGTGACAAAGGAGGGAGGAGAAAGTCAATACTGAAAGTTACAACAAATATGCCTTGAAGTTGGTTCCTCTGAGATAACAAGGGATGAAAGTGATTTGCTCGTGGAAGGACAGAAACAATTTTTTTGTTTCCCCTGGCATTTAAGAACTCAGCTGGCAGAAGAGATTGGTAAGAGAGTAGAGGCAAATGTAATCAAATCCCCCTATAAACATTTACAGAAGTCCAAAGGAAAGGACTCGCTGTTTGTAAAGGTAAGTACTTTGGTGATATTCAGTGATATAACCTGGGAAAAAGAGAATTTAATACCTATTTTTCTGCTTATCACTGACTTCCTACAGTGAATATAGAAATATTTTTTTCCACTTTAAACAGGGTTGTCTTTTTGTAAACAAGCTGTGGCATGAAAATGAAGTAAGGTGGAAAATGTGGTGAATTAGGTATGTGACTTGACTGTATAATTTTCTGCAGCTTCAGTAAAACTTCTGAAATCAGTCAAGACTGAAGAATTTGTGTTAAAGTCTTTGGTGAGCTGGATTAATTCTTTAATTAAAGGCAAGACTTTCTCAGCCAGGCTGTGAAGGAGATGCAAGGCTGTACATGTCAAATACCTCCAGCAACTGCTTTCTCTCTTATTTAGCTGGAAATAGACATATAAGCAAAGGTGTTAATGTTTGGAGAAAACATTACAGTGAATGCTTGAGCTATATCCTAAAGTTACACTGACATATTAAACATAAAAAGTTATTTACAAGTTGGTACTTTTTGAATGTAATAACTGAAACTGGCAAACTGAATGTTTCTGTGAAATGATTTGACATTATGTGTAATCTCAGTTGCAAAGGTTTTTCTGCACCTAAAGCCTTTCTCTGTCTCTGACCCTAAATGCATGTGTGAAAAGTAGGGTATGGTATGGAAAGAAAGAGGGAATGCAGTTCTAGAGTTGATTTAAATAAAACCTAATACAGTCTAAAGCTTGAAAATTGCAAAGTAATGAAGATCTGTGTTACACTTATTTGTATGCATGTAAACACTGTTAGGGCTAGTGAAAAATCTTCTGAAAATATTTTGTCCTGATGTCTACAAGAAAATTAACAAAAAAATTAAAATAAGGAAAACTAGGAAAATTAAATTTACATGAAAAAATCTGTAAAATATTTTTTTAATAATTGACTGAAATATTTTATTGACACAGTTTTGGTGAAAAGTTAACCTGTTTCTACTGACAGTTCTTTCTCAAATGCCCTGTGGCTAAAAGAAAATGAAAGAGAATGTATCTTGCCTCCAGCTTTTATCTGAGTGTCTGGGAACACGATATATTTGCTAGAAACCTGACATTAAACCTAATTTAACACTCAGGAGAGAAGGTGGGACGGTGATACATGTAGCAGTAAGATGGGTCCCCTTGCTTGGTCAGAGTGCCTCTTGCTCCACTTAGCACCTCTCCGGCTCTGTGCCTCATCACTATGGACTTACCTGGCCATCACTGGAGCATGGCCGAACCTCCTTCTGGCTCTGGGCCTGCTCTGCTCACCTTGCTCAAAAGCTGTGGGACGGCATCCCTGTGTCCCTTTTGGTGGGGGCACAGCCCTGCCTGCCTTGCTGTCGCCCTAGACTTCCTGTGCAGGGCAACACCTGCCCACGCTGCACCCTGACACAGGGGCTGCTAAATGGAATGAAAATCCATGGAATTAGCACTAGCTAGGGACAAATTTAACTTGGGAATATAGCTAGCCCTTTCAGCTGTATTTAAAAAAAACAAAACGGCTTTCAGATATAATAAATGTTTCATGGATGTGTAATTTGAACAGCGTAACTGAACTGGTGCTAAATCATGGTAAACACTCAAAATCAAAACCATGAGACACTCTGCACACTTCTCGTATCTCTCCAAAGTTTCAGACTAAAAGGGGAGAAAAAGGGTGAAGTGATTTTATTCTCATTTGTAACAGTCCTTGCAACTATCTTGAAAAAATGGTTTCTAGAAGCCTGGGCACTAGTATAGGAGTTCAGAGACTTGAATTTTAATTCTGTTACTGTCCCGCTCTGTGATCTGCAGCTCATTTTATATATCTAGTCCTCACCCACACGGACTTTACCGTGCACCTGTTTCAATATAAGTGAGTGTATATGCATGCATATAGGCTACCCTAACTTGCAGTTTGGAAATATTCTGTCTCTCCTGTAAGGAACAACAAAGACTTCTTTTGGCCAGTGTTGGTGTTTTCTAGGAAAGAACTACAACTTGTTCACTTTACAGAAGGTTTTGTCATTAAGTTTTTTTTTAAATTTGTGAGAGAAGTACCAACACTAGGAAGGTCATTCACTTTAGATAAATCTCCAACTTTTAAACAGGCTTTAAATATTAAATGATTATTGGTATATTTAGTAGCTCTTCCTGACTGGCATCTAAACTAGTTGTAATGTGAGAGAGAAAATGAATTTGCAGTTGTTTAATGTATTCAGCAGCAAAATTAATACAACAGCAGTTGTCGGATAATTTGAACATTGAATTTATAGGAGTAATTTTAATTTACATCAAGCACTGTAGGCAATTTTTACACATCAATTTGCATTTCACTGATTATACTCAGCTGAGGCAAAATGGTGGTTTTTAAAAAGTTGCTTGTATTTCAAGATGATGTTTAATGCAACATTGCAGGGACTGGGGAAAAAAGATATTCTTTCTGATGCATTTTAAAAACTAAAATTTTCAAGTAAAAGAACAGTTTAACAGCGCTTCATTCGTTTCAACTGGAAATATAACTAATTGCTTGTATCCCATAGTCTATGAACTATCATGATGTTTATTTTGCATTTTTAAACTGCTGCTTGGTTTGTTAGTTGCAAATAAGAATGAAAAGATTTATGTAGAATGCAACAAAAATGGTCTGTGGAGTTTGGCTTCACACTTAAAATGCAACATTTTAGTACTGAATACATTAATATTTGAAAATTATGGATGGATGGAAACAAATCAATATTATTGATAGTACATTTGAAAAAAACTTCTCAAATTATTTCTCAAAAGTTTTGTTATTACACAACATGATAACATAGAGAATCATATGTTGAGTTGGTGTAAAGTGGTATACTTTCACTTAAGTTAGTGTTACTGGTGAGGATCCTAGTATCTTATTATTGCCAAGATCCTAAAAATTAAGTGTCTCCACATTGTGAGCACAGATGCCTGTGCTTAATGTAGGAAGTATACATACTGGAAAAATTGTGAAGATTTTATTGAAATCTTCAAGATGTTATTGGAAAAATTCCAAGTTATCTATTTCCAGTTAGTGCTCAGAATAGATACAGTTGGCCTTTTCATTAAAAAAAAAAAGGTTCTGGACCATTTTAATGCAGATATTAACGCACATCTTACAAATGAGATCTATGTTGTGGCATTAGATGACTTGATAGCTCACATTTGCTTTTTACTTTGAAGTCCAAACCACCATAATACTTCAGGGGATTGCATTTGATAGATTTAGCTTAGCTTTTAGCCCCTCCTAATCAATCCAGGGCTCCTGTCAGACTATCCTGTAGAGATAAACCAGTATGAAGGAAGAATAGGTTGTCACACTCTAGGACATACGTACTTCCATGACAGCCTTGAGATTTTGCCACAAGGGTGGTAGGGAGAGCACTGCATGAAGAAAATCTCATTGGTACTTAGCAGAGTTTGTCTCAAGATCAAAGTGCATCACATGTTCCATAGGTCCATGTATTTCTCTTTGTGTAGTTTGTAGCTAAGCAAGGTACTTTCTGTGTGATTAACACTTTTTTCCATGCCAACAACTGAACACGAATTTAGGTAAAGCACTTTTCAGGTTTCATTTTAGTAGTCATAACTGTGTTTCATTTTACTTGAATTATGCTTACCCTAGGCACCCTAATTAAAATGCACTGCTGAGGGGGTCTCTTAGTCATATTATCCACTCCCAGCTAGGGATAGTTAGACAGACATCCATGAGTCCTGGATACTCATTCATTTAGAAACATTATATTTCTATCCATTTCCCATAGTGAAATGGAGCCATAGTGAAAATGCCCAAGGTCACAGAACAGGTTCAAGACAGACTAAGTAACAGCATTACTCTCTAGCATCCTGTGAAACAGCTTTTATGGTCTCCAAATTTTTATGTGCTCAATTTGTCTATGTGAAGCAATGATAGCTTACATGTTCTCACTTGTGACAACTCCACTCTCCTTATCCACTGTGGAAGAGCTGTAGTAAAATCAGAATGAGTTCTGTTTCCATCTACAGTTCTTCAAAGAAGATTAGTCATCATAGAAACACTACTTTTTATTTTTTAACTCTATTCACAAATACTTTTGGTTTCCTTATATCTTTTGTAAAACCACTGTTTGTTATGTTTGTGACATGGCTGTCCAGGTAAGCAGAATACAAAAAGTGACTCTTCTATACCTAATAATTTTTTTCATCCTATTTGCTATCTTGGCTTAAGGAGATGAAAGAAGTCCAGCAATAAAACCAGTCCAATAATGTCTGTGTACCTAAATATTGATACTCTGTCATTTAACATTCTCTCTTTATTTATAGTCCCTTAGTTTTCAGTCTGTGCCTATGAACAAATCAATCTGAATTATTTCTTTTAAGGGAGATTTGACACACAGTTTGATTTACTAAAGTTTGCTGTACTGTATATCATTCTAAACTACTCTATACCTTTCATCCAGTAACTTATAGAATTATTTTGGGAATGCATGATGTAGTTTTTATGGCAATGTTTGCTTTTTTTGGAAATCCATGCTATATAGCATACACCTCTAATAATAGTAGTGCATACATAGTTTTGGGGCTGACTTGGTTTGTAGTCCCAGTGTTCAGTTTGGAAAGAACTGCTAGGGCTATGAAATTATGTGGCTTTGAATTTTGTATTTGTTTTGAAATTAAACATTTTAAGTATTTTTCCTATTAACAAATAAAGATTTTTTTGAAATTTATTATTATAATTCAGTATTTTTCTGAGGAAGAAAAGCTGAGTAAAGAATTTTCAAGCAAAAATTTTTCTGTCTTTCAGAAGCATTTGTTGCTGTGGGATTTGAATGCAGCACATTCTAAAGGAATATACAGCTGGATTATCTACAGCTCAATCTACACTGAAGTGGAGAACCCTTGAGCTTGTACTACCTGAAATAACTCCCAGGCAAGAAAGGTAAATAAAAAGAACTCAACATATATCTAAATTTTTTATGGTCTGTACAGTTTTAGGATTTTTATATTCTCAAAGTTAGCAGTACTAAATATATGTGTGGGAAGCTCTTCTACTTCTACGCCAACATTTTCAGTTTTCTCCTGATTCCACAAAACTTTTCCTGGACTCAGTCCCTGCTATTCCTCAGATCCCATTTTTAACCTTACCTCTTCTTCAGTTCTAACCTCTGTTCCAGCTTTTGTATCTTGAATTCAGACTCATTCAGATGATTCTCTTACCCCTTACACTGGAGACTTTGCTCTCAAATGAAACACCCACTCAATCAGATGCCAATATCCTGTTGTCCTCATCTCAGGTCCTTGCTGCATCTAGAGCCTTTTTCTTCACATAATCTTGATAAAGAGGTCAATAGCTCTTCTTACTTCAGTGTAATTCTGTTGCAGGGGGTGGGGGTAATGAGGCTTTCAGATCACTTAAAGAATCACTTCCGATTGTATTAGCAATAGAAAAATGATTTAATAGAAATTTGTATAAAAGTGCAACTTCATAGGATTTGATGGCAAGCTTCACTCTATTACTTAGTACATGGATGAAATGCACACAGGAAAATTAAGTTAGAATCAGACTAAACTTATGTATATAGGGACCGAAAACGTAATAAGGTAAAAAGGAATGTTACAAGAATTAATTTCTTGTGATTTGTGCAAAGATTGGGAATGAGGGAAAGGGTAAGGGAGACCCTCCTGTTGAGTCATGAGGTTCAGAGAAGAGCCCCTTGTTTTCTAAATGCCTGTTGGAGTCTAGGTACAGATGGATCGACTCCTAATCCCAGACTTGGTCAATGGTTTATTTCTAAAGGAGATTATAATAGCAGCCTAAAATTCATTCACAGTTGAATAAAAATCATGACCAATATTTAAGTATAAATTTGAAAGTAGTAACTTATACTTGCTATAACATACTTAATATCTTAAAATATACTTGCTATAACATACTTCTTATAGACTATTCAGGTTAGTACATGTGTGTACATAAAGACACTGAGAGATATACATATAAGAGAGAAAAAGAGGTATACCTGTTAAAAATTCCCCTCGAGGTCAGTGAAAATATACATGTTGAATGCTTCAGCATCTTTAATGGGCAAATGGTTGAGATTCTGGGAGTGGAGAGAATCAGCACAGGCTGTGTCAGTTTTCAGTGGCAGACCTCCAGTTTTTGCAAAGAGGAAAGTTTGAGAGCTCTGGGAGGTGTCCCACCCAGAGGGAGATGCTGGTCGCAGTCTGCTGCGGTCCAGGAGAGATCAAAGGGTCTCCTTAGTGCTGCTGTTTATAGGCTCAGGAGATGACTGACTTT
>JANZLQ010000095.1:22050690-22065255 GCA_026212715.1 Elanus axillaris
CCCGACTCATTACACTCGTGCTAAGGCCCAGTGAGCCTTCCTGAGTTCAGAAATCAGCCTGGAGAGGGGGAAAGAAATCTACCAGCACAGCTTCTTTCTGCTGAGTAAGTATATGCATTGCTTCCAGGATTGCAATTAATACCTTTGGAATTTATAGGAAATGTTACTTCCAGCTTCCTTTGGGGGAAATCTGTTAGAGAAAACATGGACTAGGATCTGGTTAATTTGTCTGGAGAGTTGCACTTGTCATGTAAGCCTGGGATTGTCTGCTGACTCTAGTACAGGGCAACGTAGCCTTATTTTAATATAGCTGTAACCACTGCTATGTTTTGCACTTCTTCCTGAAATAGGTATCCATTATTTCTCTTTTCCTTTATTTGCTTTCATGATTCTTTCTTGCTCTTTGTTGTCAAATGTCATTCTTTGTACACAATACATACAGCATGATTAATTTTTTTTTTAGAGAAATACTATAGCTCACTTAGCCACTAAACCAATTCTGAATAAAATATGGTCTTTGGGCATGTAAAGAGGCTACTATTTTCACAGAGGAAAGTAGATTCTGTTAGAGGAAGGGTCAAAGTTTCTAATATATTGCTCTGATGATACTTAACTTTCTTTTACCATGCTTTACTGCTTTAGTAAGCCATTAAAATATGAGACTTTATTACCAGAAACATAAACAGTGCATAAATATTCTCTAAAATATATCAGCAATAAGATAATTCCAGTAACAGAAGACCCTTTTCACTAGAATAGTAGCTGATGATTGGCTCCTAGGAGTATCTGATGAAGAAGAAACAGATATTGGTATTTCACATCTTGGTCCTGTGCTCATGTGCTCGTTTTGTTTAATAAGACACCAGTATCTCAGTTCACAAAAATGGATGCAAAATTAATAAAAATTTCACTCAGTTTTGCAAGACTAATGATCATTACAATTTCATGGGCCAGATGGCTAATGGGGTTGCATGTTTTTATCTTTATTTGTATTCAGAATGTTTTTCTTATGACAATAGGAACAGCATATGAAATAACATTATGTCAAAAAGCTAGTTCCTGAAATATATAATATGATAAAAACTGACAATGTTCAATACATGAATCTATTTGCATTCAGCAAAACATGTAATATGTGTATGGGTTTGGGGCTGTGTATTGATACAGGCGTGCGTTTATGCCTTTGTTTAGCTGTGTGTCCATTTAGATTAACTTTCTAGCAATTTTTACAGGATAAATAATAATATTTTAAAAGAGACACCTGAGGTAAGTCTCTAGAGATATATTTTTTTTCCTGTAGAACTGCACTGCTCTGCATATTTAGGATTAAATTTACCATTAAATTAACACAGTTGGAGACATTATAATCTCTATTTAAGATGATGATTTGAAAAGCTTCACTATAAAAAGGAAAACCAGCAACATAGTCTGACTGTGATGGTAACATTTTAGCAGTAACTAAACCAAATTGCTCTCGGTAATTCAGGTGAAATCCCTGTTTAAGATGTTTCTTCAAAATTGGGTTACATGCAGGAGCAGCAAAATCAGCAACTGCACTCTACATCTCCTGATGATATAAATTAATTGAACTTAAGGTAGTTTTCACCAGAAGAAAAAATTTCCAGCACATACGATCCAAATGTAGATCTGCTTACTGTTATTTTTGACACTTTTGCAGCATTTTTCTTTTGCAGATAAATGTCCTATATTTCTCTAACATCAATTAATTAAGAAATTCAGGTACAGCGATTAGACCTAAACAAATACTGAGTAAGTGAATTCTTCCCACAGTTACTAGCATACAGTGTTTACTGGTCACAGGCAGTAAATTTTAGCTCTGATCCCTCCTGGGGATCATCTCCAGTCATGGCAGCAACATGGGCAGCTATTATGTCAGCAGTTTTTGGTCCTCAAGGCAGTTCCGTGTGCTTTGTTTGGTACGGATTGTGGCCTAGAGGAGACATAGTTATGTGCTCAGCACCCAAACTCACAAGTCTTTATTCTGAAGAATTTTTTTGCTCACTTATGCAAGGGTCTTTAGCAATCAAATCTAACTAACAAAGCACATTTATTATATCTGTGATATTTAGTGAAACATTGGAAAAGTTGGGACAAGCAATATTTTTTTTTTTAAAAAGCAAATTAGCCTTATTTCAGTCTTGAGTTGACTCTGATTACTTCAAACTTGAATTTAGCTTGTAAATGTGAAGAGGTATTGGCTTGTTCAATAGTGCTTACATGCAGTGCCCAGGCCTTTGGACAGAACAAACCCATCTGTGCAAAATGATGTTATTCTGCACTTCATCTGTATTCTATGCCTAATTTAGTTCTATGAAACAGCACATAGAATTGAATAGTAGTTTGAGATTTATATACACAAACATGCCTAGATTGTGCTACATTACAGTGTTATAGTTTTCCATTAGGTACATGTAATTCTTGGGAATTTAAACCAGACTAAATACCATTAGTGTTCATACTGCCTTGTGAGTATGCAATAGGTGTATTGAGCATGGAGTGTGTACATTGGAGAAGCTTTTCTGTAACTTTAAGAACGGGCATAAAGGAAAATAAGCACAATATTTTAAACATTTCAAATGCCAAGATTCTCTCAATGTGTCTGGCAGCTCTTCCAGAACCTGAGAAGAAGCTGAAATTTAGCTGCATACATGAATACTAACTAACTGGGCCTCTTTGGATTTGTGGTTTCTACTGAATTCTATGGTTTAGCTTTTCCAAGCAGCTTTTTCCCTAAATACCTATTTTAAAGTCTGACAGTTAAAGCCAGTTGCAACCATAAAGAAGACGTTTTGCAAATTGTTTAATCAGCAATTTCCCATACATGTGATTGGTAAGATGTGCTGGCATTTTAAAAGCTCTTTATCACATCCTTCTTCTGTTGCTAAGGAAGGACTATGTCCATCTGCTAAGTTGAGTGTGCTCCGGCCTGAATCATGCACAACTTATGGCAGATCCAAGAGAGGAGTGGCAACTGCATTCCACTTTAGCTCTTAAGGAGAGGTCATCTTGCTGCTCTTCAGAAAATCAAATAATCTTTTACATTTTCTCATTACCATTGCCTAGCATGTCTGGAAGACAGAGACAAGCATTTGCTCACACTCTGTCCTCTTATTGCCTTTTTCCTGTTTAAATATTAGCAAGTTTTCAGAAATATTAAGTGTTCAGACTTTGTACTGCAGTTGAACCTAAAGCTCATGTAGAGTGAAAGGGAGAATGGAAGTGTGTATGTTTACTTAACACTGATTTACTACTTTGCATGGCTACATTAGGGTGGTTTATGATCATCTTTAATTTTTGTCATAATGTTGGTACATAACAACATAAAGATGCTACTTCCCGTCAAAATATCCCATATCCATATTCTCTGTTCACTGCCAGGGTATATTTTGCAGTTTTATCTCTAAGTAGTGGTATCTCTGTTTCATATCCCTTAAAAAAAATGTTTCTTTTGTATTGTATGCCTTTGTATAAATTTTGTAACACCTTTGGGAATTACACTTTCAGCACAAGCATACATAAGAGACTAATGTTGAAAGTCTAAATTTTCTGTACATAAGTACAGAATTGTAAATTAGTTGCCTCTTAATTATTTCAGGGTACTACCTTTCTGCCTTCTAGTGCCCTGTGCAAAAGTTGGATGTACGTAGCACGTAGCATAGTTGCATTTGAATAAAATTCAAGAAATGAGCCATGTAAGATTTCATACCATATCATTAGCCTGGTGTATGCTTATTTTTCTTGAACGCTTTCATTAGAGCCCTTTTCAGGTACAAAATATGTGAAATGCTTTTGTGTCTTGCATTTCTATGCTATTTTCAGACAACCTGTCTGTTCTATATGTTTCCAGAAGAAATCCACTTCTCCTTCTCAAAATCCCTCAATTCCCATTCCTGTTTATTAGCAGGAAGTAGCGGATTTTGAGTACATTTTCATAAGTTACAAACTCACTGGCAACAGACAACTGCATTCTGATTTAAGGGAATGACTCCTACTGCATCACTAAGTGAGAACAGAAAAAAATCCAGAAAAAGATAACGGCATGCCAAAGAATATAAGAAACAGCAAGGCATCTCATTACGGCAACAGACATACAACCTGGAAAGAATAGAAGGTCAAGAACAGAACTGCCACTTAGGACCTCAATTTCAGGAAACAAATCATATATGACCAAGATGTTGTCATGAAAGGTTATTTCTTGCCCTTTCATCAAACATTTTATTGTATTTTTGATTGATTGCCTCAAATGCAAGAAACAACAATACTGCACCAGGCAAAATTACTGGACACATATTTAAATACCATATAAATAGCTGTGTGAGTCAGGGTGCAGCTTAACCCATCAGCTCAGAGCTTCAGAAACCAATGGTCCTCTTTCTGTACTTAGGGCTTTCATTACTGCAGCTGGAGCTTTCTATTTTCAGAAAGGGACTATGGGGTAGTGGTGGAGGCATTACCCAACTTATCTGCTCTTTTGTTTTCTCCATTCCTCTTTTCTCCCTTTAAGTCTAATGTTGCACTTAAGGATTTAACATGAAGTTTGAAAGCTCAGTGGAAGTAGGGTCTTCATTTACAGTAGATCTTCTCTAAGTAAAGTCCTCTTGCTTTTTTTTTCTTTTAATTTTCATGGGAGGTTTTATTTACTCTTCTGCAACAAGATAAAATAACAAATTAGTTCTCAAGCTTTCATAAGTCCATTTCTATAATTACTGCTGTTTCCATTTTGCCTCTTTTTATCCTAATCTTACAAGGTTTACTTGCTCTGACTTGCATTGTCTTTTTTTTTCTTTTTCTGTCACTCACTCCTTTCTTCATACCAAAGGTTCAAACAGTGATCAGTAAATATTTACAACTCTTTTACACTGTGAATTGTCTTAATTCTCACAGCAGGAAAACTGATGAGAAGGGGAAGAAAATTAACTAGCATTAAAAAGAAGTTTCATTTAAGTGACAGCGAGGTCTTTCTCCATGATGTAAAGGAAATTACACCATTGCTAGCATACCAAGCTACTCTGCATATGTGTGAGGTTCTGTGCTATTGCTTAGGAGATGCTGCATGGGCTGCCCAAATTGTTAATGACTCAGTTGTGAATCCTTTGTTCACACTAACAGTTAGTGATAAAAGTAGGGCCACTGGAATGAAATCAACTGTTCAAATATGTCAGTAATGGATATGTAGTAAATCCTCATAGCTGTAATGCAGTGTTATTTCAATAGTTTAATATTGGACACCTCAGTGGGAAACTTTGAAACTATGAATATATATATTTATAAGCTAATAAATTTATGTTTCTTATTTTAGTTCCATGTTGAGATATACAACCTGAACATAGGATTCAGCTAAAAAAAACAGGTTCACTCTGACAGCTTTCTTTAAAAATATTCCGTGTTGCAGGCATACTTTACAGGGCAGTATTGCATCCTTATATATAACATATATAATGTATTGGGTTTCTATGTCAAGGTTTTGGTAGTGGGGGGGTTACAGGGGTGGCTTCTGTGAGAAGCTGCTGGAAGCTTCCCCCATGTCCGACAGAGCCAATACCAGCCGGCTCTAAGATGGACCTGCCGCGGGCCAAGGCCGAGCCCATCAGCGATAGTGGTAACGTCTCCGTGATAACATTTTAAGAAGGGAAAAAAGTTGGGGAACAGAGAGAGAAACAGCAGCCAGGGAGTGAGAACATGTAAGAGAAACAACTCCACAGACACCAAGGTCAGTGAAGAAGGAGAGGGAGGACACGCTCCAGGCGCCGGAGCAGAGATTCCCCTGCAGCCCGTGGTGAAGACCATGGTGAGGCAGGTTGTCCCACTGCAGCCCTCCATGGAGCAGATCTCCACCTGCAGCCCGCGGAGGACCCCACACCGGAGCAGGTGGGTCCCCAAAGGAGGCTGTGACCCCGGGGGAAGCCCACGCTGGAGCAGGCTCCTGGCAGGACCTGTGGATCTGTGGAGAGAGGACCCCACACTGGAGCAGTTTTTCTAGCAGGACTTGTGACCCCGTGGGGGACCCACGCTGGAGCAGTGTGCTCCTGAAGGACTCCATACTGTTGAAGGGACCCATGCTGGAGCAGTTTGTGAAGAACTGCAGCCCATGGGAAGGACCCACGCTGGAGAAGTTTGTGGAGTATTGTCTCCCGTGGGAGGGACCCCACGCTGGAGCAGGGGAAGAGTGTAATGAGTCCTGCCCCTGAGGAGGATGAAGCGGCAGAGACAACCTGTGATGAGCTGACCCCAACCCCTATTCCCTGTCCCCCTGTGCTGCTCGGGGGGGGGGGTAGATGGAGAAGCCAGGAGTGAAGTTGCGCCCGGGAAGAAGGGAGGAGTGGAGGGAAGGTGTTGTGTGATCTGGTTTTATTTCTCATTACCCTGCTCTGGTTGATTTGTAATAAATTGAGCTAATTTTCCCCAAGCTGAGTCTGTTTTGCCCATGATGGTGATTAGTGAATGATCTCTCCTTTCTTTGTCTCGACCCACAAGCCCTTTGTTATATTTTCTCTCCCCTGTCCAGTGAATGAGGGGGGAGTGATAGAACATCTTTGGTGGGCACCTGGCATACAGGCATGGTCAACCCATTACAATAACTTTGCTCATGAGAAAGAGGGAGACTTAACAAGGAGATGTGAACACTGGAAAAGGAAAAAGAAAGAATGAGGCAAAGTAGCAGAGGAAGGATAGTGTGCCAAGTTATTTTCACTGTGCACTTAAGATAATTTTTTAAGGTTTCGTTAGTGGAAAGTAAAATAAAGGCACTAAAACTTAGCCTGTAATGTGTACAAATGTATGTGTGTGTAAGAGAGAGAGGTGGACAGTAGCAGGTAAGGTAGACTCACATATGCTTAGCTTCAAGCTTTTGTTCTTTTTGGGTCTTTCTCCCCACTATATATTCTGTGCAAAAGCAGTCAGTAGCATAGCTTTTGCTGAGCAGCTCATAATTCAGAAGACAAACTTGGAAAACCTCCAGTATATCTGCCACTCTAATTTATACCTATGAGGATTAAGATGTCCAGAAAAGCCATGAAAATGACTAAGTATATTCCCACTTGATCAATTACTTCGTCTCATAAGAAAACGTAGGGGTAATACCTACCCATATATATTTAATAGATGTCATATACAACCTGGGAAATATGCATCAGCAGTGCATATTTTAATTTAATAAGTCAGTTAATGTTTTCATTAAAAGTAACTCTCAAAATTTTTCTTTAAAATGTTACGTCAGGTAAAGAAATAAACACAAGCTAATTCACTTGAGGGTCAGACCCTGACTTTTTGATATAGCTGAGGTTTCTGTAGACCATGTCACTTGTCAATTCTTTGACCTAAGGTGAGATGAGGGGAAAGAACCTAGTGAAAACAGAGAGCTGGATCTTTTGGTAAAGTCAACTGGAGTAGTTTCATTGACTTCACCCCAGTGGCAATAAATCATATAGGTGAAAATGTGGTCCACAATCTGCTGCAAAGCTTTTTTGTTTTCATGCAATTTTCATTTCTCATCTGCATTTTTTTGCCCTCTCATGTTTTCATGACTTTTTTTTTTTTTTTTTCTAGTTCCCCTCTGCTACTTGGAGAAAGTAAAGTTTTTGTGGTTTATTTAAGTTTCTATTTTTTTTAAACCATATCTAAAATATTAATTGATCATGCTTCAACTAAACTGAGATGGTGGGTATTTTTTTGTTTTGCTTTTTCTTCTTTTTCCACTCTTTAAGAAAAGGGAAAAAAACCCTTAAAGTTGTACTCTACCTGTAACACCAGAAGTATTAAATCCTTTGGTAGCTATTGCCTCCTTCCATATGCCAATGAGAGCTGCATAATTCTTGTATAGCCAGTTATTCAGCCAAGAAAAATTAGGCTGCAGTAGAAAAAGTGAAAACATTTTTAAAAATGTTTTTTATAAGTTGTTATTATTCCATTGGAGCTAAACTGCCTCCAATTCCAATTTAGCAGACTGGAAAATGACAATAAAAGTAGTAGGTTTCAGTAGCCAGATTTAACATTTTCATTATGTGTTGAGTCAATGCTAAATATGAGAGCTGCTAATACTGTAATGTTTATATATGATGGTTCCCTATGCTTTTGAGATACTAACTTGTGGTTACAGGAAGCTTATGTATTCAAGATAACTTTTTGCAATTTAGGGCTTATTGTCTTCTCTATCTAGAATGCCGAGACACGCAATTGTGTAACTCTGTTAAGGATCTCTTAATGTCAGGAAATGTTATTTGAGAAATGGAGAAGGGACATTATTATTCCATCCTCCTGCATAGTGGAAATATTATAGCAGAAAGCTACTGAATAGAGCTAGTCAGATAAGTTTCTAATTTGAAACGTGTCTCCATATCCTTGCCAAGACTCCAGAGCGAAATGCAGTTCCTATCAATTACTTGAAATGTGGCAGATCCAGAACTAACAAATGCAAGGTATTAATTCTTTTTGTATAAATTATTCTCCATCTGTTACCTTAATAGCATCAGTCTTTATTTCTGACATGATCAGTGCTCAGTGGTAAAACTGAGGGGACATCAAATTTTAGAGAAATGGAGTAAATTTGAAAGCCAGAGAGAATCACCAGCTAGGAAGAGACCTCCAGAGGTCACCTCATCCAAACTCCCACTCAAAACAGGGCTAATTAGAGCAAGGTTGCTCAGTGCCTTGTCTAGTCAAATTCTGAGTATCTCCAAGGGTAGAAATTCACCAGCCTCACTGAGTGACCTGTTCCAGTTTTGAACATGCAGATATTATTTAAAAAAAAAAAAAAGTTGTTGTATTGACGTAGAATTTCCCACGTGTACTAACTTGTGTTCGTTTTCTCTTTTCTTTCCACTATGAGAAGCATCTCTGTGCACATCTGAGAAGAGCCTGGCTCCATCTTCTCTGTGCCCTGTCGTTAGGTAGTTGTAGAGAGCAATAGGGTCCCCTTAAAGTTTTCCCTCTTCAAGACTGACCAAACCCAGTTCTCTCAGCCTTTCACTATATGCCCTGTATTCCAGCTCCTGACAATCTTGGCATTTGCCATATCTCAAACCTAGGACCATATATATCAAGGTGAGGATTGTGTGTTGCTTGTGTCTTAATTCCCCTTCATCTCCAATTACCAAGTGTTACAGTCTGGCTTTTTCAAACCACTGGAAACTGAAGCATGAAACTATGGCAATTTTATTAGCAGAGAACTGTCCTAAGGATACCTCTAAAAGCTCTACCCAATCTTACATGTATTTATTTATTTATTTATTAATTCTATGAGTCTAAATACATGTGAGAGAAGCCCTCTTCCTGGTCAAAGTATTTAAGTTGTCATGCCAAACTCCTCCAGTGGGCACACATGAAGAGAGGCCTACTGGTATGGCTACAGGATGATCAATCCCAATATTTAAAGAACATTAATGCCATGTAAAATGAAATGGGAATGTAAATTAATTTGCTACTTCTAAGGCAGAACCTTGCCAAAGTCTGTTTTATTCAATCATTTTTAAAAGTAGGAAAAAAATGAGTACACGACCAGATGCTTTTCTAATGCTGACTCATTCAGTAGCAATCTCTGATATGAAAGAGGTGTTTTGCCATGGTCTATTGGACAGAATGAAGAACAATGCCCTCCCCAATGTCATTGTTCATTGATGTATTCAGTGATTGCTACCTTTTGATCAGCAATGTGTTCAATCATGTAGTAGGCAGAATTTAATCTCAGAATAAGCTGTTGAAATGGAGGTTTTCCATGTACCTAGATTCAAGAGCAAATCTCAGGAGCTTTCAAAGAATGATTAAAGTGGGTATAAAAAATCTGTGTACTGGAGAGTAATCTTTTTGCCCTTCTATGAAGTATTGGAAGAATAGTCTATGAAGCGGACAAACTGATGTGAAAATTATATTGTGTGTCCTAGAATATGCATACTGACAAACCTAAACTACTATAGGAAAAGCTAATGTTGTGGAATCACTAGTCTAATTTTATAGACAGCCAGCAATATGCACTGATTAGTTAAATCTTCAAAAGTTTAACATTTCCACCAACCAAAACCTTGTGAATTACTAGTATTGCATTTTTGGCAGTATGTGTGTGTGTCAGATAAATTTTCATGCACCTTTATTTTACACATGCTAACTGCAAGACAGTTCATCATTAAAGAAAATATAAAAATATCTTTTCCTCCCTCAAACTTCCCTATTGTTAAGTCAAACCTACCTGCTTTGCGTTCAATTCCAGGATTTTATTTGTCTTTCTAAATATAAATGCTAACTTCTTTCTGGAGGCAGTCATAAAACAAATGGTACTTTGTTTGTATTTAATTATACATTTACATACAAAATGATAAGAAATTTATATGTAGAATTTTGACACTGACATTTTTGTACACATGAATTACATATAGGTCTAAGATGTCATTCAAACGCCCTATCTGGACAACACACACATATAGTGTTATTCATACTTGTTTTCTGTGCTTACTGCTAGAAGAATTAGATGTTGGAAAACAAAAAGTAGAAGTACAACATTAAAGAAAAGGAACTAGATTTTTGACCTTCTTAAAAGATTTGGTCTGGATTTATTGTGAAGAATTAGTGAAGACTGCTGCAGCTTCTTTTTTTATCTTATGTGTTTTTCTCATCCTTAGTTAATTGGACACTCAATTGGACACTCTGAGTGCAAATTTGGATAACAAGGATCTTAGAAATAATGATTAATTCAAACAAACTGTTTTTTTTTTTTTTCCTTTGGTTAGTTTTGTCCTACATTGAAATAAAAGGTTACTGAGCTGATAGTGCTGTGTGCACTCAACTGTGTTAACTGACATGTGGGAAGGATTATAAGAAGAAAAATAAGAATTTTATTCCTAAATTGAGCTCCAACATTTAAGATTTTTCTAGGGGAACAGGAGAAAGGAAGGGAGGTGTTTATGACTCATTCACTTTGTCCTTCCTTCACTCAAGGTTCATGCTCTTGTTTCTAAATATGGCAAAAGAAAAGTCTTCACTTGCAACTTTGTGAACATTTTATTTGCAGTAAACACTGGTTTATGAGCTTTATATGAGGTTTATGATATCTGGAAATTATGTACACCATGTACTTCTGGATTCTGCACAGAGGTACAGTAACTGCAGGCTGTATGTTGGGCTAATTGTGCTGCTGTTAACATCCATCTATGCCACCATCTGCAATTTAGCTTTTTTTTTTGGACTGAAGGCCTTTTTCCATTTGAAATAATTAAAAACAGCAGAGAACATAATACTAAAGTACTCCTCCTAATCTCTAAAGAACTCCTCTGTATTACTTCTATAAAAAATTCATGTGAAAAGTGAAGGTAGAATTAATAAAATTAGAGTGCACTATCCCTCACAACTTGAATAGTGAACAGAGCGTTTCAGCCTTCAGGAGTGCTTATATTTTTTCACATCTTTCACTTATTTCAATTATTAAGCAAAAGTCCTGGGACAATACCAGGGCTTTCACCTACAAAAATGTCTTCCTTTCGTGTCCCCAGAAATTTATCTGACAAACCAGAAACACAAATGGCATGCTCTTCCACAGATATCCTGAGGGCATGTTTGGAGGTGGCTATGCTGCCTGACTGGGAGACAGTGATAGCTGGCTCAGAAATAACATGTTATAGCCTTTCAGCCAAGAAAAGTTGCCACAGCAATGGTGATGCTGTGAACAGAATTTATGGGCTATTGTGTATTTATCCACTGTCATTGCTAAGCAGTGCAAACAAGCTAGCAAAACTCCCATCAGCCACAGCATCTGTTAAGCTTTAAAACACAACTTCAAAATTAGACCCCGTGTTTGCAAATCCAGTGCAATGCAAAAAGTGCCATCTTGCCTAGATCTGTTTGAGGTTAAATCAGTTTATTTTGTGAAACTGCGGAGAGACAGACCCCAAAAAACCACAAGGCATCTGCATCAACAATTTACAGTACTTGACAGATGCAAGTAGCAACCATTTCTGTGCAATAGGGTAGTGCAAAGCAGTACGTTTGATCACAGTATGACACCAGAATAATCTCGGCAAAAGTGAAGAAGAGGAATCCCTAATTGGGCTTTTCTAGAGTTTTAACAAGGCATAAGGATGTTTGAAAAGGAGATGGATTTCTATAGGGCATAATAAAATGAGACATGGGTCCTAAAGTATCCTAAAAGCACATGATTAAACTAGGTACAAGAACAAATAAAGACAGAATATTTCTGGAAAAAAATGGTCTCATTTTACCTTCTGTAAGACCTGCAAGCTGGATCGATTGCTTTGTGGTGGGAAAAGAATTTTCAGGCAGCACAAAAGTCATCTCTGAACCAAAAGCACATAGCTGTATCAAAAAGATGTCACAGCTGGTCAGTGATTAGTTCATGGTGATACAAAGAGCTTCTGGAATATCAAGTGGGTAAACTTTATTTGATACTTTCAGAGGGACTTCAGATACATGCCAAAAGCCTGAAAAATAATAATTATTCTAAACTACAGTTAGGAAAGAAGGTCAGAAATTTAAACTGCTGGTCAACTGTTTTTCTGGATTCTGCATCCACAAGTGAGAAACCTGGGAGACAGTACTCAAAGATACAGACCCAAGGACTGACATTAAAGGGATGAAGAAATAATATACAAGTTATCAATCACAAAATATTTCAGACTTACAGAGTTTTTAACTGATAGTAGAGCAATGCCTTAGGAGGTGGCCTAGAAACAGCACTGATACAAAGACAGAATTTTTCAAGTGAAGCCCTGAGGGATACTGAGTGCGGCTGTGCTGAAAGGAGAAGGTGTGACTCACCCTGATCTTTGGAATGGGACAAGTCAAGCCATTCTGAGGGCATGGTGGCCGTGCAACCTCATCCAAAGTTAACAGGATGCATCTTGAAGAAGCCTCTGCTGAGTAAATCCAACCGACCACACTGCAGTTTTTGGGCCTTTGTATTGTGATGAGAGGAAAATCACGTGCTAACAGAAGACATGTTCAACTTCTACTTTTCAGAGAGAAAGCAGAATCTACCAGCTAGTCACTTCTGGATATCTAAGTAGCCATTCCAGGCACTCAGTACTATGTTCCAGGCAAACAAACAAAACCCCTGCTAACAGCATGTGGTGAGGTGGGCACTAAATTAATTCATGCTTCAACAAGTTGCACAGTCTGAGGTTTGTGAGAAATTAGGATTTCTTTAAAGCAGACCAGGCAGTAATGTCAGCAGAAATCATGAAGTAGATGCATGCCCTACAGCTGGGAGCAGAGCATCCTGGAATGAAACCAGGACTGTTTTTACAAGTCAAATACAAGCACCTGAGAACAGGCATTAATCAGAGGAATTCATGTACAGTGGTTGATAATGGGAAAAAAACTCTTTCCTCAGCAGCTCTCCGCTTAATTTCAGGAATTTTTAAGTCATGTTAAATTGTCTTTCACAAATCAGAACTGTCATATGGAAATGGGGGGCTAATTTTTCACTTTAGGTTGCCATGTTTCTGAGTTCCTGTGTTCAAACAATGAGACACTGTGCTACTGCATACTACTGGTATGCTGGCAAAGTAAATAGAAAGGTGGTCTTATCAGCATAGAGAATCTAGCAACTGATGGAAAAGCGAAAAAGAACAGGAAGGGATCCAGCGCTTGAAATGTTTATCCACTGTCGGATATACAGATTGACTAGTCAGCAAACCAAATGACAGATTAGTGGGGAAAGAAACTGTTGAGGAAGAGCAAGGCGATGAAAATCATATGACTGAGAACCTGGAGTTCTTTTCTGAGGTGGTTCTTTTGATTTTAGTAATTTTATCTCTTTGTATTTATGAAGCACAGCCTCTGTTTATTCATGTTAAAATACACACTGTTGCAAGACAGGCGTTCTTGATTTTTTTTATTAACGTGGTATGCTATGGAAGAAACATCTGAGTAACAGCATCAGAGACGAAGGTGGGCCATGGCACAGTACATGTCGATATTACATAGTGGGATCAGGAAGCCAGGGGACTCCTCAAGAATTCCCAGGCAAATGTCATGTGTGCTCATACCTTGTGAATCCGATGATGACTAGTGAGTTCCTGCCATGCAGCAGAGTCCTGCTATTTACCTATAGTATAACATACATATGTTTAAACGTAACAAAGTTAACAATTTAAAAAACGTTAACACCAAAGGAATTTCTTTTCAGTGGGAATTGAAGTGGCACCCATTTTAGACTTCAAAAATTTACTCATTAAAAGAAGTTTGTTCCTAGTATTCTGAAAGATTTATGGAGATTCTTATCTTCAGACATGTGCGTACTTTAATTCTAGTTTAAGGGTGTGAAGGATTTGGATCTTATTTTTAAATACAATGGATCTTGCTGTGGTGGGTCGACCATGGCTGAACGCCAGGTGCCCACTAAAGCCGTTCTATCACTCCCTCCTCTTTCGCTGGACAGGGGAGAGAGAAAAATATAACAAAGGGCTTGTGGGTCAAGATAAGGACAGGAGAGATCATTCACTAATCACTGTCACGAGCAAAACAAACTCGGCTTGGGGAAATTAACTCAATTTATTACAAATCAAAACAGAGTAGGGTAATGAGAAATAAAACCAGATCTCA
>JANZLQ010000095.1:22065355-22078375 GCA_026212715.1 Elanus axillaris
CTGCAGGGGGACAACCTGCCTCACCATGGTCTTCCCCAGGGGCTGCAGGGGAATCTCTGCTCCAGCGCCTGGAGCATCTCCTCCCCCTCCATCTGCACTGACCTGGGGATCTGCAGAGTTGTTTCTCTTACATGTTCTCACTCCCCGGCTGCTGTTTCTCCCCATTCCCCAACTTTTTTCCCTTATTAAAATGTTATCACGGAGGCATTACCACTATCACTGATTGGCTTAGCCTTGGCTGGCAGCGGGTCCATCTTAGAGCCGGCTGGTATTGGCTCTGTCGGACAAAGGGGAAGCTTCCAGCAGCTTCTCACAGAAGGCACCCCTGTAACCCCCCCTGCTACCAAAACCTTGCCACAGAAACCCAATACACTTGCTTATGGCAGTTTTATAAAATTTAAATAAGATATCAGTTGTGCTATGTTAAAGATTATAATCTGGTGTATTATAAATTAAAATTTAAAGTTGCCATAACAATTTTTTTCACATTATTTTTATAAAGCTCAGATCTAATATAATTTCAAATCAAGCAATTTAAAATCACTGTTTCAAATCCCTCCCCTACTGTTTTGGCTTTTTCAGGAGAGACAGGATTAAAGACTAGGGCTTTTTATGAGAGAAACATTTGAAAATGTTTATATGTGACTGCTTAGTGAGGAACTAATGATTTATAGCATTAAAGAAAGAGAAAAAAAACACCCTTGCAGCAGCGTTCTGACAAAGCTTTTAAAGACAGAACAGTCAGGCCATGTAAAACTGCAGTTACTATAGTAACAGGATCTTCGTCCTTTATAAATGAATGTGGCGAATTTGGGGATGTACAATCTGACATAGCAGCACTGCGAAACTAGTCACATTCATCACTTACCATAAATTTGTGTTAAAGTAGAATGGAAAAAAGCCACATCTGCAGTGGAGCATGTACAGGGGGTAAAAAGGATTATACTAGGGATTATGCATGTGTATGAGAAGATAGACATTGTTTTAGAGAGTGGATAACACAAATGGTCAATGCCTTGGTGTGATTTCCTCAAACAAGACTCATAGATTAATTGATGGAATCAACAGACTCATAGATATGGTTTTTAAGAGATCCTGTATAGAAAGGACTCAGATACTCAAATAATACCTAGACAGAAAATTAGATGTGGAAAACACTCCTATTCTGAAGCTTGCAGTTAGATGTATTTTGGATACACATTTATCTCCACTGGGTCTATTTTAAAACAAAGGATGTGTCCTTCTCTTCTGAACCATTTCTAGCCTAGGTTAGGTGAATAGTGGTTTGTTTCGTTTTGTTTAAGTTTTTTTGAGAGAGTAGCATTTGTTATATTACTCATATTTTCTCCTGGGCGCATGTCCTGGTTTTGGCTTGGATAGAGTTAATTTTCTTCTTAGTAGCTGGTACAGCATGTTTTGGATTTAGTGTGCGAACAACATTGATAACACACTGATGTCTTAGTTGTTGCTAAGTAGCACTATCCCAAGTTAAGGATTTTTCTGTTTCCCATGCTCTGCCAGCAAGCAGGTGCACAAGAAGCTGAGAGGGAGCACAGCCAGGACAGCTGAACCAATCTAGCCAAAGGGATATTCCATACCACAGAACATCAAGCTCACTATATAAACTGGGGGAGTGGGCCAGGAGGGGCAGATCATGGCTCCAGCGCCAGTCAGCAGGTGGTGCGCAGTTGTGCATCACTTGTCTTTTCTTGGTATGGTTTAGTTTTTTTAAAAATTATATTAGTTTTCATTATTTTTATTATTATATTCTATTATTATTATTGTTAACATTTCATTTTATTTTACTTTAGTTATTAAATCATTTTTACCTAAACTCACGAGTTTTAGGTTTTTTTTATTCTCCTCCCCATCCCACTGGGAGGGGGAAGGAGTGATTGAGTGGCTGTGTGGTGCTCAGTTGCTGGCTGGGGTTAAAACACAACAGGCTATAAGGAGAATAAAATTGGTGGGATTTTCATGGGTTGTCAGGTGTTCTGTTTTGAATATGTGTTTAATAAGTGTCAGATAATAACAGTAATGTAAACTACATAATGAAGTTAGAAGCCTGAAGTTATGATTTTATCATAAAATCTTTACGATAAATGGTTCTTAGTTACTAAGTCTGCTGTAACTGGAGTCTGCTATAACCTTCTAAAGCAGGTTTGAGAACAGAAATCTGTTCTGCCCCAGATTTCCTTATGCTGCATGAACTTGAATTTACAACAGTTCTTCTGCGTAAAAGGGAGAAAATAGTAACACTAAAACACAGGGTGCTAAGAAAAAAAATTTATTATTGAATCTGAAGCACTTCAATGATGTGCTCACACAACATGCTTAGAGTAGTTTAGGTGAGCTTAGGGATACCCTAAAATAAATATAGTTCAAGGATTCTATGCCTTAGAAATGTTTCCTGTTAATGGAAATGTAGCTGTATGTACCATAATAGTACAGCAACATGTAATGTTATGGAAGGAGGGAGAGAAAATTAAATTTACTTTCCTGTTCAGTGAGTTCTGCCAAGGCAGGAAGAGAGAGGAAAGAGGAGAAAAAGAATACTTTTTCTTTTCTTCATGTGCTCTCCATTCTTTCAAGTTACTGAGTTCTTAGGTTTAACAGGAATCTGCTGTGAAGGAGGATGAGAGGTTCACATCAGGAAAGGCAAGAATGTGTAGATTTAAAGGGCATTATCTACATTATAGTCAATATGTTGAACTTAATAAAAAAGTTTTCATTAATTTAAGTGGATTTTTACTTAGAGTTTTACCCAATTAATAAGGAGTAGCATTTCAGAAAGTTATAACTTTTCCTGCTTGTTTTTCCCCCTATCAGAGTTTCACAGTATGAATGAAGTATATAAACTTTTCACAATAAAATAGTACCTGAAGGCTCAGTGGGAGTCTCTCGTCCAGACTGGCTGCTTGGAATCTTCATAAACAGCCATTCAGGAGACGAATATTAATTACAAGCTTGAAAAGAACAACAATATTGTAGTGACATGTCTCAGAGGCAGATGTGAACTGAGCTATTGTGATGACTTGCCATAGGTGAATAATTAAAGGCACATGTTAAATAGACAGGCTAATTAAACTGTAATGCATATTATTTTGCACATCTGAGCAGTGAGGTATGATGCTATAGAGCCCATGGGCCTTCCTTTCCCATCTTCTGTTCCTGGTCTTTCTCTAGATATAGCATGCAGCCTGTCATTAGTCTTCAAGTGCTTGTTGTGGACTGTGAAACTGGGCTAGGTTAAAAATTTGCTTGAGTAGATGGAACATATTATTTATACATTTACTAGAAGTTTAAAGATTCATAAATATCTGCTATATAGTTAATATGAAAAAAGAAGGGGAAAAAGAAAGAAAGAAGAAAAAAATTCCCTTGCTACCCATTTAGATAAGATTGAGGATGGTTTAAAGTAGTAATAAAAACCATTATGAGCTGTTGTATTCTGATAACATAGTTACTTAAACCTCAGTATGACTGGAGTGAAAAGCTTAAGATAATAAGGGTGCTATTTGTCACCAAAAGTAGGAATGTGCTGATAATTTTATAGAATTCAGGTTGGCCACCTATCAGCTAATGAATGCAATGGGTATTTTTAACCAGCATTAAATTCATATACATTAGTCAATTGAAGCTACTGTTACTTGCTCATTAAAAATACTGTACAGACTGTGGCCCCTAAGTATTCTGGGATGGATCTTTCCAATTCTTCCTGTTCAAACTGTTCCATTGTGTACAAATAGAGGACAGAGAATAATTATGACTTAAGCTAAGTGGCTCCATTTTCAGTTATCTGGAAATCTCAGCTTTCCTATCAAAATGAAGATACATAAAGGTGATATAGGTCTGAGGCATGGAAGATCCAAGTATTTTTAAAATATAAATTAAAACTCAGAATTAAAATGCAAGTTTTTGAAGGGCTTGAGGAGGATTCAGGCAATGTAGTGTCTGATCTAAGAGGAAATATCTTTTGTCTTACTTTTCTGAATGCCCTAGAAATAAATTAATCTTGTGGTTTTATTAAGTTTTCAAATAATAATGAATATGAGAAGTCTAAGGACTGCAACATTTAGTCATCCTGACAAATATATAATAATGTATCATAAGAAATATTAGAAAGCAGACAGGTGATACACTAACACATATGTAGAATCACTTCTAGATGAAGTACTGTTAAAGACTGCAGGATCTATAGACCAGTTCATAATGAATATATGATCACATCGGAGCTTACAAAAATCTTTCTGGGAATAATTTATTCATTAAAAAATTGAATTTCAGTGCAGTATAAACTGTTTGCCATCTTGACCCAACTTCAAGGAACAGATTTAGGCAAATGAAAGTAATACCTCTGGAAAACATTGAAACAGCATTACTCAAAATTAAATATTTTGATTTTTTTTGAGAGCTGTTTGTCCAAGAGCCTTAAGTACCATTCCTAGGACTACAGTAGAGATAGTGGTGTTCCTTCTACTCGCACTCCTTCTCAGCATCTGAGAAATATGGATTCAGCTCTGCTGTCTGCCAAATTCAGCAAAGGGACAGGAACTTAGGTATATTGCTTTTCCAAGTCAAGTGATATGGAATATTTGAAGACAGCTTTCTCTTAATCTTTCCTATTTAAAGTGTTCCTCTTTGCAAAAATAATGAATTATTCATTGGACAAGAAAAATAGAGAAAGTAAGAACTCTGAACTGAAGCATCAATTATTCATACAACTTTAGATCCCATAACTTTGAGTGGAGAGGTGAATAGTAGTCAAAAGTTTTTTTGACAAAAATCTTCTCAAGGATTATCTTTTTCATACCTTTGTCCTAATTGCATATATTATATGTGAAAATTATCTCATTATTTGTACAAAAAAGGCAAGATCATATAGTAAAAATATACTTTGGTGTTGTCACTTTCTCCAATCCTTCTATATATGTGCTTTTTACTCTTTTTTATTCTTAATAATATTGAATCTTTCTATGCTCTCTGCTCTTGTTTCCCAAATTTCTGTGGATCATTCAGTGATTGATTTTTCCCCCGTTATAGACATTCCAGATTTAGCTGTATAGTTGATTTCAAACAAAGTTTTGAATCTGAACTAAATCAAGCCTTACAAAAAGTTTCTTTAATGGGAGAAGAGAGGAGTGAAAATCATACACAGTTGATATTTGATTTAGGTATTCTTTCTCACGGGCTTACTGTAGTTTCACAGCCTGCCAGAACCCCACAGAGTATATTAGCCAGGATATTATACAATACAGGCACTCTTTCCAGTCAGTCTCATTGTATAAATTTACCATTCCCTTTTGCTGTGACTTAGTTATCAACCAAAACATGGTATGCATAGGAGTTTCAAATGACTAATGGCTTTGTGATGCAATCATTTGAATGTGCACCAACTTTTTGAATGTTTTTTTTATACTGGTACAATGCTGTATCACTTACAAAGGATTAAAAATATATATAAATATATGTTAGTAGTAGCACAACATCTGTAAAATGTTAATACATATTTTATGGTCCATTCACAGCACATTATGAATGATAAATAGGTGACAATAGATGCTTTTATAAAATATTTATCATGCACTCTGGTTTTAGTTATGCTATAAGCTGTTCAAGGGCCATCAAGAGAAAGTGAATAGAGTTATCAAGGTTACAGTAAGCTATTTATAATGAAATGTGCAAGCTTAAAATTTAGTACTGCATATGATGACAAAAAATTGACAAGCTACAATTACACAATAAAATGTAGTCTGATACAGAATAGCCCCCCTGAGGTGTTCCATCTTTCTTTGAAACATGGCATAAGGAGCACTTGTATCAAATTTTCAGCCTTTGGAGTATAGCAAAATGAAATTGTATCCATCACAAATCCCTTAATGAGTCTTTGAAGACACATATGTAGTAAGTGTGAAAACATAATTTTGGAAAATCAAGAACTATTTATGCTGTTAAATGGCTGCTTGATGTCCTACACGTCATTGTGATACTGACAAAACAATTCAAAATACAGAATTTTTCAAATAGGGATTAATTTCTTCTCTTTATCCAAGATTTAAGGATAAGTTTTAGGTATCAATTTTCCAACTCTATATAACCTAATTCTTTTTGCTCCTCCAAACAAGCAATACAAATTACAGTATAATTTGCTGTTCTTAAAACATTCTTTCAGTTTTTCTTACTCTAAAGTGATAGGCTTTAAAGGAATTTCAGATATAAATATTAGAAGAGCAGCTTTAAGATGAAAAGAAATGGCAATATTAGTTCATATTTAAGTAGGAGATAAAACTAGCTTGTTATACATATATATATGCCTTTTTGAACAATGACTATTAATATATTCCTTGAGAGATAAGACCGTAGTCTAGAAAAGTCTACCTAGATTTTAGAGAGACTTTAATCTACAGATATTAGGCTAGAAATAGCCTTTGTTTACATTGCAGTTCAAGAACAATACTTACAAAAGAACCTTACCTTGCGAGAATATTTCCTGCTGTATTGATCTGGGTTCTGTACCAGATCCAGAATCTGTAGTTTCCATGGTCTCCTGGGAACTTAAAAGTTATATCTAAAGGGAAAAAAAAATTAGTTTCTGCATATGATAACTCATGGCTTGATAACATCAGAAACTGAATTTTTGCGCAAAAATTCTAGAATGGTCACTGTAGTGGAAACTTACCTATGCTGAAAAACAGGTTTTCCACTTTTCCATGTTCACTTGCTTTTGACATGTCTGCAGAAACTTCCATTACACCTGCAGAATAATTCAGAAATCATCAACAGAGTCTGATGTGTACATTCTTGTCTTGAATAAATGCCAGAAGAGTCTGAAATACTGTTTTAAAATATTCAAAGGAGGTAAGTGTCCTAAATGTCTCTGAAATCTGGTGTGATGTGGGCATCTAATTATCTTCGTCTCTTGTAAAACTCTAGCGTCACTTCATATACAGTATGTTAGATAAGTTTTTCTTATTTCCTGCTCTTACAGAGATAAAGTCAACATTCTAGCACTGGTAGGATTCCCCTGTTTTTTAATCTGTATTGTTCTGTAAGGCTGGATGGCTATGGATTCCTAAAATATTTACCATATTTTCTTCTTTCTATGGATACAATGGGAAACTGGTAAAGTTTGTAGAAGAGCTGGGCAGCCCAGCTCTTCTACAATAGTCAAATCAGAAAGTTCTTGAGCTGAAAATTGTTGGAGCTTGGAGAATACTTATGTATCAAATATATTTCTCCCACTCTTTTATCCTCTGTATATTTTTCTTCTAACTGGAAGGACATGGTGTTTGATGTTAACTGGACTTCTATTTTGGCCCAGCAAGATAATTCTTGTCTTCTTCCCTTATGTTCTCCTTGCATCTACAAATACAAGTAATTTTTAAAAAGAACTTTTCTTCATGGCTGTTTAATCCACCATCCTTATAACTGACACTGCAGCAATATAGTGTTAACTGAAGTACTAAAAGTAGGAATTCACCGTGACTTTCAAATTTTCTCTTTCCTGTAATGATTTAAAATTTCTTTTTCAGTAGCAACATTTTTTTCCACCTAAAATTATGCAGCTGGCAAAAACTAAAATAACAATAAACTGTTAAGGAGCTGGATTGGGATCTGGATTTACATCAGCTGATATGAATTGTTACAGTTCTATAGTCTTCAACTGACATGCACCAACAATCCTGATTGATTGGGAGATTCTATTTATGTTTGCTTAATGAGATGTACAACTTCACAAGAGGAGAGTCTCTTCTTCTCTGAATGCCATGTTTGTTTCTAGTTTGTTGAAATGTTCATGAACTATATTAAATTAGAATTACTTAGTCTTAAAAGGTACTCCTGTTGGTAATTGCCTGACATAGAAAAGACCTCATAGCATTGCTTCCAGGCACTGTATTTCCAGGAGTATTATAATATTCATATTCATTAGTACAGAAAGACTTTCTTTAAAATATAATATATATATTTTAAAGTGTCTTGATTTATAGTAAATGCAGGCATGCAGTCTGCCAGACTGGAAAAGGTAAATACAGTGAGCTAAATACATATCCTATTAAACTCACATAGACAGGCCCTTAGCTGGTGCAAAAAAATCATATCAATTTTCTGATTGTTTTTATTGCTTATTTGTTCCAAAATGACCTTCAATAAGCACTGCTTTCCCTCCTATCTCCTCAAACAGAAAGAGGTCAGTAAAAACATGGCTGTCAAATATCTGTCAGAACAGATTTATTGTACTGCTTAAACCTGTTGAAGTAGATTTTTTTTTCTCCTCTCTCCTATAATCTGACCCAGGGGTTAAACTCTCGAGTATATTATTTTATTTATTTTTTTCTAGTTCTTCTTGACAACCTACATGAAACAAAACAGGTGTGATCCAATTCTCTGGGGCATAGAGTGTTTGAGTGAGTATGAAGCTTCTTAATGCTGGCAAAACTGGCTTTAAAATACTAGCTGGCCCCAGGTATTTTCACCAGTTGACTAAAAAAAAATAAATCCCATTTTATCCTGTAATTCAATTCTGCTATAAAACTGATGCTTCACACAGGATCCACTAAAGTCACAACACGTGACTTGAGCTGAATTTGCCATCTCATCCAAGTGAGGTAAACTTTGGGAGGTTTTCCTGCCCTTCCATCCCCTCCTCCCTCAAGAAGACCTGGTGCAGAATCAAGTCTGCCAGGTTAGCAATGGAAAATCTAAGATCCCTACACTTGTGTATGTTTTTTTTCCTCTATAAAACTAGGACAACATAGTGAAAGGTAAACAAAATCCTATTGAAACAACATGGTTGGGTTTACCAGTAACTGAGATCTGCCATATTCCTTGTTAAGCTATTACAAAAATCAACAAGCACTCATAAAATACCTTTCTGAGATGCAAATTTAATTCCATTATCCCTTTTTTCAAGCATACATTGCATTTAGTAGCTGCTAAAGACTGTCAATTTGCAGAAACTCTTGTAAAACAGTTACTTAATTTCAGGGGGAATGATAACATATGGTAAACACAGAAGAGGTCATTAGCGCAGCTACATGGATATTATCTCAACTGCCACATTGCTGGCAATATGTAGAAGTTGTTTTGCAATGTGCTAAGCCTAGACAAAGTATTCACTGATGTGATGCTGAGAAGACTCATAATGGCAGAGAGCAAAAGAAGTCTAAGTTTATATTTGCAGCTTTAATATTCTTTAGAATGATTCTGAAATGCAAGGGCTAGTTGGTGAGCTACTGTCAATGAGAACAGCTTGATTTTCTTCACTGGTTTACTGCTCTTTATTACCAGCTAGTAACAATCTGACTCATTCTATTTTCTCTGAGACCAGGGTTTTTTTTTTGCTAATGGAAGTGTTCCCAGTAAATATAAAAAGGATAATAACATCAGATGGTCCCTGTGAACATGATCACCTTTCCCAAGAAGATTTTGGAAGGGAAATCTGCCCATTTGTCCAGGATGTCAACTGACTGAAAGATATCTGGAAATTTAACAATCAGCTGATGGTCCACTCCACAGTGCACATGCAACACATCCAGCGTGCTGCATTTTGAATGAAAGGTAGCTTAGAAAACATTGTTACAGAACATAAAAGAAAAGGGGAAAACACCAACACAGATAGGAAAGCAAATACTGACCTTCTAAGATAACAAGGATTAGTTAGGTAGGATGCTTCATCCAACCCCCAGAGTGGAGAGAGACTACAAGCAGAATGGGATGCTTCAGCATTGTGTTTAGGTGGGCTGGTGAGCACTTACAATAATAATAAGCTATACCCCTTTTGGTGCTTTCAAA
Source organism: Elanus axillaris (assembly GCA_026212715.1). Lineage (NCBI taxonomy): Eukaryota > Metazoa > Chordata > Aves > Accipitriformes > Accipitridae > Elanus > Elanus axillaris. Next base: position 22,075,148 of record JANZLQ010000095.1, read on the forward strand.
ATAGACTTTGTATTTTTAAGAAATTAATTTTTTTTGTGTGTTTCAGAGGGAATGCATTCACAAGTGAGTAAATAACTAAATTTGCACACCAGGAGGAGGAGGTCTTGAGAGCTGACATGGTGATGCACTGCAGGACCTTGTGAAAAGACAGCAATACAATTGGCCTGGTAACTGTGACAGCTCCTGTATGAGAGGGCTCTTGCCCTTGGGATTGCATGTTCTTTGGCACATGCACTGCAGTTTGCTCTCCCACCCTACTTCCTCATTCCTGCTCTAGCCATGTTGTGCTGTTGTTGCCTAGAAGAACCATTGATCCTGCTTCTTATCTAAAAACTTCTGAACCACTGAACCTAACAGTATCCACTGAAGATGTAAACATCAACTGGACTTAAAATTAATTTTTTTTAATCCGATTAGGACTGTAACTCAAATATTCTTTAGCCACGTTATACTTGCCTACATACCTAGTATAAATTAACTACTAACTGTACTTATAGAAGGTGCAATTAGAACAAGGATCATTAAGGTGGATTTTACAGTAATTTGGTTCACTGCTTTACTCAGCTTACAAAATTTAATGTATCAGGTGGAATACCTTATTCTATTTGCCTGTATTTGTATTTTGTACATTAGGAAAGATGCAGAGGAAATATTTCAAATCAGCCAAACCTTCCAATTACCACCTTCCTCCAAAATGTGATAAATAGATATACAAAACACACTGACTTGCGTAAAGAAAATTGCAAGCTCAAGAGAGCTTAAGATGCAAACATAGATGTCTGAAGACTGCTTTATTGCCTTCTGTTGTGAACTGCTTGTTTGCAATGCCGGTAATACAATGTTCACTTGTTCATTACCGACTTCAGTACAGCACCAGCGTGGACAACCCCTTTTTTTTTTCTTCTTCATGGGCTAAATTTTAATGAAAATAATCTTGTTTGTAGGGACTGATGTTCAGACATCAAAAGCAGAAAAATAGTTTTATATAAACTATTTAGTATATTTGACACTGTTGTCAGAACAGCATTTTATGGAGTGTCCTTCATGAAGTAACTTGGCACACTACACAGCACATGAAAATTTAGTGGGTATTTTTATAGTACATAGGACTGAAATAAAAAAGGAGGCAGAGATTGTAAGATAGGTAAAGCTGCACAAGTGAAAGAATTACTGTGAACTGTGGCAAAACAGGGTCAAGGCACAAACAAGGTCAGGTTTAGAGCAGAATTAATAGTCAAGACAGTAGATGGATCTGAGATCAGACTTACAGTGAAAAGTATAACCAGCTAGACAAATTGAAAAATTTTGCAGTGTGTCCCATATGTCAGTAACAACCTTTTGCAAACCTAAGGGCTCTTCTGAGGCTTAAGCAATTCAGGTTAAATCCTCTGCTAGGCTAAATAGTGCAGTCCCATTGACTGCAACGGGACTATTCCAATTTACCCAGCAGATGATCTGACTTGCAGTTTCTCCTGGTAAAGGGGATCACACCCCCTTTTACTCTACTGAAAGCACCAACTAGCCTCCTTCTCTTTCCTCTTTCCTCTATTGCTTTCTTGCTTTCTTGCTTTATATCTCTTTCTTGCTTTATATATCTCTCACTCTTTCCTGCTCTTTCCCTCTCTTTCCGTCTCTCATCCACAAACAATGATAGAGAAGGCTGTTCTATCCAATGTTTTTCTATCATCTTATTTACTCTTCAAGACCAATTGTCTGAGACAATTGCCTGAAATCTGAAGTGTGAGAAAAAAAGAACTAGATAGCTTCTCGCTGAGTAATGTCTGTGGGTCTTGGAAGAACTTCTATCTAGAAACAAGGATAGAGTCAGACCGAGGTCAGTCTAGTCCAGCATCTTGTGGCTCTTGATGGTGCCCATCAACCTATGCAGGAGTACAGGTTAGACTAGGGGCCTGGGCAAACATGTAGCAGTACGTCCTCTAAATATTATTCTAGCGCTGAGTGATTTCTGAATCAGACATGTCCTAAAGCAGAGATCTTTGGGTTTTTTTATGGGACTCATGGAATTTCTTTAGTGATTTTGTCCAATGTTTCTTTCAACTCATGTAGTCTTTTAGCATCTGCTGAGTTCTTTGGAAAATAATTTATAAATTAACTACTACATAACTTAAATACATGTTATATGAAGACATATCTCACCGTTCTACATTGTTTGCTCTGGTCCTAGTCCTGCAATTTTATTTGATTTCTTCTTCTTTCTCACTCCCCCCTTTCTATTGGAAGAAGCAGTGAACAATCAATCTCTATTCACTGTCTGCTTTCCACTCAATATTACAGACCTCTCTCTATTCAACCTTCAGTTGTCTCTTTTTCAAACAGAAAAATATTAATCTACTCAGCTTCTTCTTTTACAAAAGCTATTCCACATGTTTGATCATTCCTGTAGACTTTACCTGTACCTTTTCCATCTCCACAGTATGCTTTTGAGAGGAAGCAGACTCTGATTTATGCAGTAGCATAATAACGTTGTCTGTTCTAGTCTTTATTACTTTTCAATCATTTCTAACACCAAGTTTGCTTTGTAACCACTACTGAGCACTGAGCTGATGTTTTCACAGAGATATTTATTATAATATGAAAATCTCATTCCTATGTGACTGTCAGTGGAAAGACCATCATTGCATAATAATGTTGGGATAGTTTTCCTCCTGGCTGCATCATCTTCACTTACCTGCATTGAGTTTTATCCGTGACTTCCTCACTAATCAACTTACTGCCCAGGGTCTTCTGCAGCTTTTCAGAAGCATTGGTTTGACATCCATCCTTAATGCAGTATAACAAAAACGTACAGTTTCTCTATGGACCATGACCTCTTCCCTAGTGATTCTCTAGTCTAGTAGCTAAAGCAAGAGATGAGGAATTACGAAATCTGAATTTGAATTCTGTTGTTCCTTGTTGTCCAAAGTTTGGATACATAGTTCTCTCATCCTCTGCTTTCTTCCTGTTTGTGGACATATGGTCATTTATCTATGAATTAGCCTGAGGTCTTTAGGAAAGCAAACATATATTTATTCTGTTATTTATTTTACTATCTAAATAATGCATTTTTCTTATTCCGTAAATAATACAGAGATGCTGCTGGAGGAGAAAGTGTGGCAGTACATGTGTGTGTCCTCACCGCCACCCCCCCAACCCTGCTGGCAGGAAACAAAACTCCTCCAGGCAGGGAGAAGGGGAAGGAGAAAAAAAAAGCCTAAACCCTGGAGGCCA
>JANZLQ010000095.1:22097637-22128078 GCA_026212715.1 Elanus axillaris
TCCATTGCAATGTGCAGAAAGTCAATCAAGTGTGGCAGAAAGACAGCATGGATGAACAGGACACTCCTTACTCAGCTGAAATGCAAAAAGGAAGTACACAGAAGGAGGAAGCAGTGACGGGCTACTTGGGAGGAACATGGAGACATTTCCTGAGCATACAGAGATGGAGATGCAGAAGTCAAAGCTTACCTTGAGCTGAAACTAGCTACAGCTATGTGACGAGCTACAAGAAAGGTTTCATTTATGTATGTTGACAGCCAAGAAAAATGGTGCAGGAGACCTAGAGGCAAAAGACATGCACAGAGTGGTAGGTTGAATAAAAAAATCCCAGCTTTAGTAAAAATTAAAAAACCTTCCAGTTTTCTGGTTTTCAGAATTTAATTTCATTCATTGTCAAACTGAAAAAGGAGCATTTAATTTCAGATTGTCTCAGCCCATCAGGATTTCTTAACTGACTCAAAACATTCATTCAGGTCTATTCAAGATTACACTACTGTTCTCTTGGTTGGCTTGCTGCCCTTGTTGCTTGCTTATTTGAACTCTTCACTGCCTCCTATAAATCAGTGACTGTTTTAGCAGAATGACTTCCACCTGTATCAGCTGATCTCAAGGAATGCTGTCCAGTGGGTCATACTAACATTTGAAGATACTATTGCTTCTTTTTTCCTCAAGACATGTTTAAGCCTGCATGCATTGAAACTGTGAATATACCTGCATAGATTCAAGTGCTCATTGCCATTAATGGTATTCCAAAGTCAGCAAAGGCTCCTACTAAAAATGAATCCTGCCCCCCCTTTTTTTTCCCACAACCCACAAAGTTCTGAAAAAATGCTATTCTTCAAGAAGCTTTTGCACTGGTAAGTTTATGACATCACCCAGTGGTGTTGCATTTTCAATCACGTTGTGTAACTAAAACCCAACAGCTTATCAGCATCTTACCAGCAAGTTATCAATTCTGAGTTGTGATGTCCTCTTGATTAACAAATACTTAATGTACAAAGGAGGTTCCTTCAGCTTTCTCTTTAGGGAATCTCACAGAAGAATAAGGATTTTTGCCTTCTGTTTTCAGCCAAGTCAGGTTTTATTACATTCCTTTGGGTCACGCAAGGAACTGCTATGTCAAATGTTTTAAGGCAACAGTGTGGAAATTAATACAGCAGGATGACTTGAGTAAAAATTATGGTTTTCAATAACTGCTTTCAACACTGAATAAAGAAGTAAATGAATTCTCTGTGCTCTCATTTGGTAGCACAAAGTAAGGTGCATGGGTTAAATTAGACCTGAGTGAGCTGCTTTATTTAATTTTTGCCCTATAAAAAGGCAGCTTTTTTTGTTTTGGTGAGCCAGACTCTGGGGGCTGCAAACAGTAGCAGAGTTTCACCTCGGCAATGCAGCCTTGTTCCATCACAGCTGGTGCTCAGCTTATGCAATTCAGCGGGAGGGGTTTTTCCAGTTGATCTCTACCTGATGTAAGTGATGCAAAAGGACTACATCACAAGGTTGAAGACGCAGCACAAGGTTGAAGGTTTAGTGTACTGCTCGCTGCCCCAAAAGCATGGATATTACAAAGCCGGACTATAACTTGGTGAGAGTGGTCAGATCCTATGTAACCAGTTGAACACCTTTTTTCTATTTGTGTAACACTGCAGAGTTGGATAAAGCAGACAGGAGTTGAGCCAGTGGCAAGCTTTATCTGATACAGCAGTTTTGCTGCCTTCCTACTGTAATTTAGAGCAGGCTTAAGGGAGTTTTTTTAATTATGCAAAGTATCTTTATGGTGTTTGGCTGTCTAGGCTGGAGGGGATTGAATTATGGCATAGGCTCCCTGTCCTACTTGACAACAGGTGTAGTATGGACACAAACTCATTATGGCTGTGATTCTGATCCTGAAATAATATTTTTATCAAGTTAGTGTGAAATTCAAACTTGGTCTCAAATGTGTATTTATAGGGCATAAGGTTAGGCAATAGAGTGATAATTTTACATAGTGACTTCTTCAAAATAGTCTCTGAAGTAGTTAGAATAGGAGATACACTAAATGAGTCTCACGGTTTTGCATATGGTAAGAGAATGATATGTTTTTATCACTTTTTATGTAAGATTTTAAAGATAGATTAAAATTTAAATGTTAGCAGAAAAGTTGTAAGTTGCTCTACTGTAAAAAGGCCTATGGTTTAAAGAAACACCAAACTTCGAATTCCCAAACAAGCCATCTTCAAACAAAAGCACTATGGAGTAGTAGGTAGGAGCTGGGTGTATGGCAAACAGTAAGGAAAAAAGTCCTCTTGAATTCCATCTGCTTATCACTCCTCACAGCTGTTGCTGTAATTTCCTATAGTCAAGTGACATTTAAAAAATATTCTTTGTCTTCATGATTTCTAACAAATGACAAAATTAATGAGGTACTGCAGAAAAAAAGAGGTGCTTTCTGAGCCCTGGATCAGCAACTCCATGTTCCATTGAGATAGTACCAGTCTGGAATGTTTAAAAGCTGCTTAGAGAGGTATATTGACGCAAAGACTATACGTAGCTTGCTGGGAGACTTCCTTTCTGTTCCAGTAGATCTCATTACTCCTTTGTGGGTCTACACACATTCAAATATGAACTTGCATGTTTTCAGATCTATGCTTATGCAGGAACCAGCAGTTAGATGGTAGGTGAAGTACACTGAATTTCCTACTTTGCTGCTGCAGTCTTCTAATGTGATAGTACTGAGTTGAGAGGGGAGAGTAGGAAAGGCCAGCTGGACCTCACCTAGAACAGGACACCAGAGTAATATATTCAGCTTTTCTGAGCATGACTGCAGTTTCATAACTCTCTCTTTCTCATTTTGTATGGTACAGACCAGTCACATGGTATGGAACGGTCAACAGATGGTTGCAGAGTGACTGCTGGAACTGAAGAAAATATGAATATTTAATAACTTTTTTTGAGATCTAGACAGAAATCCTGCAGTGATACCGGAGGAGCCTAAACAGAGAATTTTATTCCTGTTATCAATGTTTGCAAATAGTGAAAGAGATACTTGTCTTTATTGGATGCTGCTCTGTAACTTAGACAGAACTTTCTTTTGAAGCCAGAAATGAAAAGACTTTTAAGTTTATTATTAAATATTTTGGTTTTTAAAAGAATATTTTTTATATTTTTTTCCAAGGGAGTTGGATGTATATCTGATAACTGTGAAATGGAAGGTACAAAATGCAGAGATGTCTGCTCTGTCTGGAAGGCTCCAAAAGGCATGTAATTTTGTATGAACTTTTTAACTTTCCTAACCCACTAGACAAGATTGCTCTGAAGAATGTCATTGTGAAAACTACTAGAGCTGTGAGGTAAGAACATTTTAATGTGTGTTGTCTTCTTATGAAATATATTTGAAGAATGCAGTTAGTGAAGTAGTGCTGTGTAGCTGATGAGAGAGAGATACTTGCTGGAAAGCTGTCATGTCAAATTTTTGGAAGAGGATGAGGTAGAAGAGCGTTCTCTTTAGGGAGTGGTGATCACAAATCAGATTTGTATCAACAAATATTTGATGAAGGATGAAAGTTAGGTTTCTATTATCAGGAAAAATAAGTTGTTTAGCTTAAATTTGGTTGTTTAAGTTTTGAAGTGATAGGAGTGAGTAGGGGAGCAAACTTTGAAATATATGTGTATATTTTTTCACTGTTTATGATCTCCTCTCAATCACTGTACTTGAAGATGTTCAGGCCCAGAAATATTGTCATCTTTTGAGAATGTGTTCCCCTCTCTGATTTCAGCCTGTTTGAGTGTGAATTTGTATATCTAGGAGCTCTAACTCCAACTGAATCTTTAGGCCTTTCTCCATATAATGAAAAAATCACAGCTCTCCTTTCAAGTCCATGGAGCTTTCTTGTGAGTCCTTAAGTCCACAAAGCAAATCCGTTCACTTCCTCAGTCCTCTCATTTGAATTGATCTCCCTGGGTTGCTTTTTTTCCCTTCTTATGACTGTGTCTGTTCTCACTTGTTTCCAAATTGTCCTAGCTGCATTCTACATGGAAATAAACACTTTGTATCATCCCCAAGAAATTAATTTAAAACACTCAAAAGTATTTTCCAGGGCTGATTTATATTATTCTAGCTGTATTGATTTAAACTGTATCATTAAGATAGACAGGTATGAATTTTGTACTACCTCGTATAACCCAGAAATTAAAAAAACAAGAACACATTTTGTACTCCAGTTGGTCAATGTGTTGGCCATGGCTTTGGGTGCTTTACATTCAATGTTCTAGTGTGAAATTCTCTCCAAATAATTTGAAATTTAGCATCCCTGTGCCATGTGTCTGTCTTGGCATTAGAGAACTTTTGAAGACTAATCGTAGGAGAAGCACTAGCAAAAGTAATCTTGGTTAAGCAACTGTTTCTCAGTATAACAATCAATTTTAAAATGCATCATAGGAATGGAATACTGCATGGAAGCCTGATGGGTAAACTATTCAGAAGTAGTTAAAGATTTAATAAAAAAAAATTATTCCCAGTTATTTTGTGCTTTCTGGTAGAATATTAAAAACAATGCTAAATAATACAGCATGGCAAGCAGAAATACAAACTATATACCCAATGATTATTTTAAAGTTTGTTCTGTGGATATAGTAGACAAGAAACGATGAAGGATGGAAATTTTCAAGTAGCATAAAACTGTTTGCATTATAGAACCACTTAGTGGAATGCTGTTATTGCACATCCTTAGTTCTAGTGTTTCATAACACTGCTATTGTATGTTAGTGGAAGGAATATTCCCAGTATATTGACTTAAAATATATTTTCTTTATGATGTGTTCAGTGATAACATGATACCAAAGTGTGCTAAGCAAGAGTGGAAAAAACTAAGCGATAAAAAAAAAAATTAAAGCTTTTGTTGTTACTGCTTTCTGTATTAAAAACCAGCTCACAGAACCATATGCCCTTAGTGGAGAGTCTTCAGTTCCCTTAGGTTGTCTCTATTGTTAGTCTATTTTTTTATTGACCCTGAATATCTGTCACTCTAGCCTCTTCCTGAGGTTAGTTTCTTTTGTGGTCTAGTGGGTTCTACACCTACCATAAACCTTTTTGGCAGACATTTTGCTAATGTAATTGGTTTATACTTTCTTTAGTTTCATAGACTACATATATCTAGATGCATCTTAAATCTTCATGAATACATTTTATACACTGGAAAAAGTTAAGGCTCTTTAAAACATTGCATTCTTTGTTACTAGGCAGACACTAGCACAAAATTGCAATCTTTGTGCTTCCAATTTCTTTGCTAATTATTAAAGAAGCTGGGAAGATACAAAGCTTTGGGAATTTGCTATTCTTGTTTTCATTTTGTTTTAATGCAGTTTGTTTGATCCATGTTATTTGGTTGGTTCAAAATGCATTTATGTCATTTTGTTTCTTGGAGATTCGCTGGTTACTATGGTGCTCTGAGGTTAATTGAGTAATCATTAGTTGCCTGTATTGTCTGGTAAAAATGAATTAAAATTGACTGGAATCCAAATGAAACACACATTCTGTTTTTATCATATGAAAGGCTGCAGTGCAGTTCCTCTAATATAGACATCTATCAAGTGGCCATCTGGTTATCTTGTAACATTTAGCATACAGCAGTATTTCTTTTCGTTTTGAAAAATAAGCCACATGTTTGAACTAACTAGAGTTTGAACCTTTGTTCTATAGAGCTAACTTAGATTTATGGTTATTTGATATCCTTTTGAAGTCACTTACTCCTAATTTTCCTGACAATCATTTTTTACATGATCTATGAAGATTTTATTTTTCACTAGAAATGATGCAAAATCTTAACCACTATAAAGCAGGTGGTAACATTTTTTTTTTCATTTTGTCCAACTTTGCTTTGGCAATGCCATTTGGTTTTACTTTTATGACTATTTTGGGTATATTAATTGCACTGAAAACCACAGTAAGAAAACAGTAAAACTTTATCAGAACAAGAAAATATTTATCATATAAGAGGCTTATAGTAGTATTCCATGATAATATAATTACAATTTGTAAAATTATAGAGGTCTAGGCTGCTAAATGTTATCACTTCTGGATGCTCAGAAATAATTTTTTAATTAGAATAGAACAAATAATAAGGCCATTGATCTAGCTTTGAAAGAAAATTAATGCAATTCAGCCTGAATACTTGCATAATACCAGTTCTTAGGTTAATTCTTACAAATGTGAAAAATCTTATAATATGGAGATAGAAAAGAGGTGAAGTGTACTGTCTGTCAATGATAACCATGAAAGCAGATGCAGAAAACTTACCACTTGGACACATCCTCTACACGGAAGCTTGTTGTTAGCTCCTTCTGCTCTGTTTCCCTGCCAGTTTTAATAGCTGAAATTTTAAGACAGTCAGTCATATTTATGTATTCTCATAGCCACTAATGTGTCTTTTGTAGCTGATTAACTAGCCAACAGCCTTCTATCCATCATAGCTGCTAGCTAGAGGAAAAACTATTTTTGCAACTTTATATATGGCAAGAATGGAAAGAAACTGCTTTCTTCCACAGAAAGAGTATTCTGTATCACAAGACGATATTTGGACCAGAGGACACTTTTATCTTCTAACATGCTGCATTTATTGCAGTACGTATTTGTTATTGTGTCACTATTTTCTGGTCTTTTGTATAAACATACCTAAAAAATATATGTGTCTACCCATATATGCAACTATTATTCCATGTGTATACATATACTGTCAGCTATTACTGTTTTTTTCCTTTCACTTCTAATAATGAAGAAGAGTTGTTTTGCTTTTAAACCACTGGATTGGATAGATGTGTGATGGGTGGTCAGGCTAATCTAAATCGAAGGATATTCCATGAAATAAGGGGTTTTTTGCTTTTAAAACTATAAACAGCTCTTGATTAACCAGGTAGGGTTGTATGAGAAATCATAAAAACATGGAATGGCTGCTTTAACTTGGAATGATGGAAATGATGCAAATCCTACTGTAGTGTGCAAGCTGCTGATTTAAAGCTGGAAGACAGCTTGATTTACTCTTGCCTGTGGGCTAGGAATAGCAGTAAGCTTGTTTTGACTATAAATGGAAAAAGTATGACATAAAAGTCACACAGTAAAACATTTTGCTTGTATCCACTGGAACTTGTTTAGCTGCGTGACTCTGGCAGTTTCTTTGAATATATCTTTCTATGTGTATGCCATCTTTGCCTGTTTTCTGTGCCACTACATTTCATCTGCACAGTTCTCTCATTTATCTTTTTCTTGTTCCCCTTCCTAAACCAGGGCTCTCAATCTATCCTGACAGTGTGCGGATGCAAGAATTACAAGAAATGACCCACACTAGACAAGTTTATCACAGCTCTTTCTGACTGAGTCATGAGGAAGGGTCTTCTTTTTATTCACCTGCTAGACCTCCTCTCTATGCATTGATTTATTTATAGCAGGGAAAGTTAAGTTATCCAAAATGAAGTATCTGATCCTTAGATTTAAGTAAGGGAAAGGAGGAATACACTTTTCCATTTTCTAGCTATGAGTTGGTGTACTACTTCATTCTAGAGCTCTCAAATGCTTGTTACAATTTTATGCTTTAGCAAACCTTGAGTAATTTCATTACATAAAACAACTTTGTAAGATGCTGAGTGAGGGGAAGATCTCAAAACTGACCAGGCAGAAACAAAGTAGTTAAAGGCTGGGATAAAAGATTAAATGACCTGCTTGGAATTGTACTTAGCTAGTGAGAAAAGATGGTAAATTAAGGCACACTTCCTAAGATGTGTTAGCTAATCTCTCCTTTTATTACAATTAAAAAAGAGTAGGTTTTGATACATTGGCAAAGACATCAATAAAAAATAGTAATTGACCTTAAATCTGTCTTGTTTGCTGTAGCCACTAGTCAGTCATTTGTTCAGCTTGCTGTAGTGTTAGCTAAACTAGCTAAATAGTTCTGTCTGGTGCAGTTTAGCTAAAATATTTTGAAGCTGCATGATTCAGCTCCTCCAGACACAATGTTTTTAGAAACACATTGCTGGTTCATCTACCTTTTATATGAAGAATCCATTAGGATTCAGTTTTCTCCTGGTTTATTCAAATTTCTAGAGCTAATATAAGAGCTTCAGGGTACAAAGCATGTCTCCATGACACCTGGTACAGAGATCTTCAAACCAGCCTGAACTGAAGGTATGCTGTTCTTGAGACCTGACCTAGTAACTGTGCAGTTATAGCATACATAACACTACACTGTGCCACACTGATGTACTAGGTAATGTGAAGCTATGTCAAATATCTTAAATATAGCAACAAATTAAGCTATGTAGGTGTGCTCCTATTCTCTAAGGCATTAATTCACGTATACACTTTGTCATGGCTCCCTCCCAGACAGTGGTGGATTTTACTAAAAACAATGAAAAGCTCAGTGAAGAATTCTTATCTTCAGGATTTATAGACTTGGAAACAGCTTGAGTCCACAGGACAACACACTTAATAGAATGTGTGTTGTACACAAATCCCTCTTTACAGAGGCAACTCTCTTGGTCCACTTTCTCTGTGTATATGGTTTATGCTTATGCGGACAGTCTGAATTATGTTATTGCAGAAATTTGTTATCCAGCATGCTACGTTGGATTGCATTGTGGATCCCAAGATTAGGCCTTCAATGCTACAGGTCCTGATCCCCTTAATCAAGAGGATGGAGAGGAAAAAGAGGAAAAATTTTAGACAAGTCTTTAACATTAAAACCTCCTACTTGCTATGTCTTTACTCTATAGGACCCATAGTACATAGCAGCCATGCAATACCCATCAGGATGTTATAAAAAAGATGGAGTCTGGTGCTCTACAGCGGACTATGGTAGGACGTTCAGACACAAGGGGCATAATTTGAAACAGGAGAGGTTCAGGCTGAATGTAAGGAAAAACCTACTCCCTCAGGAAAATCAAGCATTTGAACAGTTTGCCAAGAGAGATTGCACAGTGTACATCATTAGAGGTTTTCCAAATCCAACTGGAGGAAGCTCTAAGCAACATGGTCTGACCCTGCTTTGTGCAAGAGTATGGACTAGCAACCTTCTGAGGTTCTTTCCAATCTGAGCTATCCTATGACTTTATGATCACAGGATGTGCATATAGTCAAAATGACTGTGTGAGTGTAGCTCAAGCTGGCATATCCATGGTAACTTTAAGGTAGATATAATAGGTACAAATAGCAGTGCAAATACAAATGGCAGTACAAATAGCATCAGGCAACAAAGAAGTCTTGAAAGTATCTGACTACGATGAAGCTTTTTGTTCGGGCTAAAATTTTATTCCTGCTGTGCACTACACTTTCATTTCCATGTCCACAAGGGAGACACTTTTCAGGCTTTGAAAACCCTGGCTTAATTTCTTGGCAGTACTTGCATGAAAAAAGATATGATGAAACAATGAGCTTTAAAACACCACTAATTTTCCTAATGTAGTCTAGTACCTTAAGATAGCACTGGTCATGGTTGCTCAATTGAAATAATTTCTGTGATTATGTATGGGTTTGAAGTTGACATCACATTGAGATTAATAGTCTTTCAGGGGAATGACAAGCCATTCAGGTGGATGGTACAGCATGAGTGCAAGTTTTACACATTTCTGCTTTTGTTGTTTACCTAGTGACATACCTTTCAAGGCTGAAGATATTATAGGTGAGAACAATGGTACAAAAATAATATAGAACCATAGACTCTTAAGGACTGAGTCTGTAAGCGCTTACAGCTTAGAGCAGCACTTACTGCTGGGAGTAGTCCAATTGATTTATGTGAAATAATAGAAAGCAATGTGACTACTCCCAGCAGTAAGCACTACAGGCCAGATTCTCAGCTACCTAAAACTGAAGACACCAGCTGAGAATTTTATCCAAACTTCAGTAATGAGTGTTAGTTTGCACCATTTCATCTTTAATCTACACTTTTGAAAGACTGATTTTATTTTTTTATTTATATTTTTCAGAAGACATATGTTTTTTTTTTCTTTTGCACCTGCATTTTGTCCCATGGGTTTGCCAAGACAGGCTGGAACACATCACTGCCATGTCCTAAGCAGTGGGGGATTCATAAAAAAACTGCTAAAATCTCAGCAGATGCTTCTGAGCATGCAGAGATGACGTTCAAATTGCTTACAAACTTATATTTTTAATCTTTCTTTCCTGAAGCCCATCAAAAGTCTTGCTTCTGAGAAATAACTAAACAGTATTTCACAGCAGCTTTCCAAACAAATTAACCTTTGAGTTGAGACCAGGCATGGAAATACCCACCCCTGGAGGAGAATTTTTGAAAGTAATGAGTTCATGTAAACATTGGGTATGCTGCAATACCAAACAGTAATCTTCACCAATGCACAAAAGCAGGTGTAATAGTACTGTAAATCTTTTAATCTGTACCTGCCTACAAAAAGCAGAGTAATTATTTTACATGAGACAACTGATATGTAGACATATTCAGGACCATGTTATCACTGCCTCAATTTCAGACACTTTGGCAGAAGCGCAGTTACAGTTATGCTTGTCTATCAAAACCCCCAAATTTTTAGCAATTGCTTCTCTAACATCCAAATACTGAGAAATTCTAAAATTGGAGAGCACTTCATAAATTTGACTTCAATGAATGAGATAGCGATATATGTAGGAATATATCAGATATGAGAGAGGCCTGTGGTTCTGTACAGCAAGTCCTAGAATCTGTCTCCCAGTATGTACTCTCCTAGCATGATATCTACATAGCAGCTGCCACAGGTTCATAACATCCAGACTGAGAATGTAACAGCTATAGCTGTAATGTTCTTTTAGAGATTTGATTTTTCATTTTTGTGCAAGAAAGGGTGAAAACACAGACTGGAGATTTGCAACTGCACTTAGTATAAAAATACCAGTTTGTACTGAAGCATGAGGTTATTGATCATAGAGCTGAAGGTTAAACCTGTAATAATGACATGGTTGAACTAATGACACATTCAAGAATGCTGCTTCTAAATTAAGGACATTCCATATCTTTCCCACAAGAAATTGTTATAAGGACACACAGGAGACCAGTGGCAGGATTCATATTATCTTCTGATGTTTCATGTTGGACTAATAGACGTTTATTATGTTAACTATAAACAACATAGCATGTTGGTGTCATGTTCCAAGTAGCAGACGCAACTATAAATTAGTCCCAAGCATAAACATGTTATTAGCAATAATTCTGAATATTTTCAGATAGGAGGACCAATAACAGCATTTAATTTGGACAGCAAACTGATATTGTTTTTTAAAAAAATTAAAAATTGAAGATTAGTATACAAGTTGCATAATTTCTAGTTTTTGTCAAATTTACATTCAACTTGTAACATATGCAATTATTATTTCTAGGGCAAAATCCAAGCAGATGAAAACTAAACAGAAATTGTGAGGTCTTATAGCATTATCATAAGCTGTCCTTGTTTTGATCTTACTTAATAGCAAGAGCTACCTTGATTTGTGTGTGTATGTGAGAGTTAGCAGATACAATCAGCAGATAGTTTTAGGAGTCTGAAGCTAATTGTCTGCTACTGAAGTCAGCTTTTTAGAGTTAGTGAGGTTTAGGCACATACTTGTGAATTGCTGTGAAGAGGGATACTTTTAAACCTGGAAGTAGAAAGATTTTTCATGGGCATTGAGCATAAATAGCTGTGATGATACCGTTGTGTTTATCTTGTTTCACAGTGCCTTAATCAAAGATGGTAACTAATAAAAATTAAGCATAAGAGGTTCTACCCTTGAATAGCATGATCAATTTTTACATACAATGGGGTTCAAGTATCTCTTTTACTTTTTACCTCCAGTAACTAATTTTTCTGCCTTTGCTGTCAGTTGACAAATACTGCTGACAGCTTGAGCTCCAGCCCAAGGGTATTGGGTGGAGCCAGAGGAAAGAACACAGTAAGCCCTGGTTTGCTATGATATGTCAGTGAACTCAAGAACAACAGACTGGCAACTGATCAGAAAGAGTACAAGAGAGTGAAGTATGTTGCTGAAGGTCATCTTTTCAAAACCTGTGTCAGGGCCTCCTCAAGCACGTTTCCCTGTTTGGGGGCTCTGGCTGCCTGGGCCCAGGGCCAAGGCTGAGCAGCTGGTGGCAGGAGGGAGAGCCATTCCACCCAGTGTGGCAGAGAGGTGCTGCCCTGCTCTCTCCTGGCCTGGATCTGGTAGTATGGGCACTGGCTGGCAAGGCCACCACCCTGCCCGCTGTGTTCTCTCGCCCTCGCTGCGCCCTGACACCTTGCTGTGCCCTGACACCTTGCTGTGCCCAATAGTAAGGAAATTGCTTTACTAATGCAGGACAGACTTGCATGTTTTAGACATGCACAGGAAACTTAAAAGCAGATATTCTTTAAATGTGAATATGTATATATATTAAAAAAATATCCCCTGCAATCTGAGGGGGTGGCGGGGGGGGATCTACGCACAAACTTAATATACTGCTGATCTCTATGCTGTAACTAATATCAAAAGTGATTATATGAAAGCCGGTGTAAGGATTTTAAAATGTTTTGCGAGAAATATTTTCTATTAAAAGTTAAAAATATGGTGAACTGCTGAAAAAGCAAATGCAGAAATATTGTATATGGTGAACCTGTCATTGGAAAGACATTCAAATATGCTTTGTATACACAGATACGCATTTATTCAAGGAAAAATAATACAATTGCCACATTTGTCATATGGAAAATAATGAGCTCTATCGTTAATAAGAATGCAGTGTAAAATTCTAGAAGCATAGCTTTTATATTAAAAAAACAAATCCTTGTAAAATTTGCATGAATTCAAGCAAGATTGAGCACAATTGCTGTGGGGATATGTTACTTGCTCTACTACAGCAGAGAGTTGTAAAGAACTTTGGAGAGTTGTGGAAATACATTTATCATGAAAGTTTTGTGATAGGTCCAGCTATGACCTGTCAACTGTAATGTAATCATTGGAAGAAACTAATCCAAAATGGCATGAATCTGAAATTTCCCATAGGGGCAGAAATGTTGAATGAAGGACTTCAAACAAAGGGTTTGTTTAAAATAGAATATTTTGGTGCTGGCAGCTGCTTTAAGTGAGTTTGGCTGCTTACTCAGATGAAGCAAAGAGTACTGGAGGAAAACTGCCACAAAGAAATGGTGACAAGAATAAGAAATATCTATCTTGTAGTGAATGATGAACTTTACCAAGAAAAGTAAAAGGATGTCAGGAAGGTAAAGAGTTCTAAGCATATAGTAGCTTCATGCTCCTAGTTTGTGTTCCACATCTTCAACAACAACAAAAAAAGTATAGATTATGGAGATGATAAAAAATGTTAGTATTTTTCTGTTTAGTGTTTTCTCAAGTACTTTGCACATCTCGCAGCACTATTGATTAAATTGATCAACAGACAACAGGTGTGGAAGGAATGAAACTGATGTGTTCTCTTGTAGGGAAAGTTGTAAAACAAAGGCAGTAAATATTGTTGAATATATCTTAGGTAAAGAGGTTTGCGGTAAGAAGTTAAGATTTACTTAGATTTAAGGAATATATGCTGTTCAGGTAGTTGATGCAGTGACAGAATTTCAGAACACTTAGAATCCATTAACTGCAGAGAACTAACTGCTAGAGGAAAAAACCACACAGACCTCAGTGAAAACATGTTTAGGTTTTATCCATCATGAAGGCAATCTTGCACTGAGTTGCCTCCGAATTTGGTGTGTTCTGCTTATGCTCAGTGAAACAGCAGTTATGCATTAAGCTAGTATTTGCTTCCCTAATAAAAAAATGCACCCAAATTAGGCTCTTGTCACAAAATGACAGCTGAAAGCATTGTCTTGAAGCTTTGATTATTAGTAGAGAATTTACATATTAGTTTTCTATGCTGACAAAATTCTGGCTTTGGGAGGGTTTCTAACATAAAAAAAGAAATCACCTTGAAATCATAGTGTAGAAATTACCCTTCTAAATCAAAGATGTTGATGTGAAGTAGAGCATTGGTTTAAATCCTTTTGCTAGAGAACATTGCCTTGAGAAAACCCTCTCAACAAACTCAGAAGTGTATTTGTGCATGTTTTCTGGACACCTGATTTAATACAAGTTATGCAGTCTACGTATTTCTTAGTGCATTTATGCAGCAGTTACTGTTTTCAAATGATTATGATGTTGGAACAAAATTATTTTCATTTCCCAGCTAAATTTAAATGTTTTGAAAAGCAAACCAGCTCCATTTTGGTATTTTTGAGGGGTGTAATAGTGCAAAGAATCTGTATATTTTCCAAACAGTCATACTAACATGATGATATTTTTGCCTGGAAATCAGCATGGTAAGTGCCCAACAACAGAAGTCTTGTAATTTTTCTCAAGAAAGATAGAATTAGCTGATGGTCTAAAGTGATTAAGTGCTACTACTTAGGAAATAAAAATTAAAAGCAAAGGAAAAGCTATACAAACTTTGTTTTGTATTCTCCATTTTGAAAGAGTACATGTTTTTAACGCATCCTGCACACTAATTGTGCTATTCCACAAGCAGAGCATTTAAGAAAACTGGTATCCAAATTGTTCT
Organism: Elanus axillaris; assembly: GCA_026212715.1. Classification (NCBI taxonomy): domain Eukaryota; kingdom Metazoa; phylum Chordata; class Aves; order Accipitriformes; family Accipitridae; genus Elanus; species Elanus axillaris. Next base: position 22,112,166 of record JANZLQ010000095.1, read on the forward strand.
TAGTCTTCACAATATACACTTTCTGGAATTTTAAGACTTTGTTCTATATCTTCAGGTATTCAGTATAGTTTTTTTATTACTCTTGAATTTTGGGATTAACTCTGTCTTTGACGTGACAATTATAGTTCTAGTTTCATATACTTGGTGTCCTTAGTACTTTGTAACTTCATGCAGGACTGAAATTAAACCCAATCTTCCCATCAGTATTTTTGTTGGGCTCAACATCTAAGGTATTTTTTGGATCAGAAGAAATCCAGTAAACCCTGTTTCTAAGCTTCCAATAAATGTCTTTTTTTCATTTTACAAAGATCTTGTTTTGTTTCTAAATTATAGCAGATATTTCATAGGCCATTTTAGACAGCAGAAGTAATTTCATTACCTGATTCACTTCTAGACACTTTATGTGTGAATCTATGGCAAATATAATGTTTTATCCTGGCAAAAGTGAGTGTATCTGTATCCTTTGGGCAAAAGTGAGTGTATCTGTCATTTCTATCAACAAATTGCCCAGCACCAGCTTTTGATGATATAATCCACATTGGTAAATTTCCTTTATTGTTTCTACTGCATTGCTTTTTGGCTTGTTGACTTCCATACCTAGAAGCATGCCAAAGAGCCCATATGCTTTATACCACTATGGGTATTATACTCAGGACAAGAGAAACCCTATCTGCACCCTTATCTACCAAGTCTTCTCTAGTGTTTGGCTGAGAATCTCTATGAATAATTCTCTCTCGTGGCCTCCAGGAACCCACTTTGTTCTGGCACAGGCAACAAAGTAAGGTACCTGAAGATGGCATGCGAATACTTGCTTGATGATAATTTATCTTACAGGCCACTTTATATTTCTGTCAGTGCATTCATGCTGCTGGAAGGTATCCTTACTAGTAGATCCTTATCTTACAATGAAATTGATTTGTGAAAATTAGTTTTAGAAAGTAAGTTTTTTGATTCCAACACATTTAGGTCACTGGCAATGACTATCCTCCTGAAATTTAGTTACTATCTTCTGCCAAAAGCCAGCAGTGAACACCACCACCGCTTTACAAATTGGTAATTGTTCTGCAAACAAAATACATCTTCATTATAGATTAAAATACCAAGAATTATGCTCTGGGTATGAACTTTACTTGCTGATTGGTACAGAACACTTTCTCCACATTGCTATAGAAATTTGTTTATAAACAATTTAAATGCTGGGCCAACTGCTAGATTGTGGATTTACATCCAGCAAAGATCGCAGAATGGTTTGGGCTGGAAGGGACATTAAAGATCAGCTAGTTCCAACCCCCCTGCCATGGACAGGGACACCTTCCACTAGACCAGGTTGCTCAAAGCCCCGTTCAACCTGGCCTCGAACACTTCCAGGGACGGGGCATCCACAACCTCACTGGGCAACCTGTTCCAGTGCCTCACCACCCTCACAGCGAAGAACTTCTGCCTTTCATCTAATCTGAATCTACCCTCTTTCGGTATAAAAAGAATTTTGTGGCCCTCCTCTGGATCTGTTCTAACAGGTCTATATCTTTCTAGTATAGTGGACCCCAGAACTGGATGCAGTGCTCCAGGCAGAGTCTCATGAGAGACGAGATACTTGTTCATTGCCTGGCAAGGATATAACTCTGTCCAGTCATGCCTGTCTGACTTTCAGTACTTTTTAAGGTCAGGCAAAAAAGCTGGCAGTGTTTTTAGGAGAAATTAAAGCAGTTGTTGTCCTACTTGTGCTTATGAAAAACAAGAAACCATTACAGGAATGCTTAAAGGTGAATGGGTGCTTCCTGAAAGAGGAACATGATAATGTGCTTGTCCCTTATTTGCGAAAGCAAAAGTCAGACTAAGGGTCTTGACAAAGGATTTGATTTCAGATAAAAGAGCTATATAAGCATCCTTAGTCATCTTTGGTGAGATGAAACAGGCTTTTTTGAAACTGAGCAAAAAGTACCTATGAAATGCAGTCTTTTTTTCTTACTTTTGTACATCTGCCTCAACCAATTAACTGTTTGGTCTTTCTTCCTCAGAGTAATGTCAATTCATTTCTGCTTTAATGCTTATTTTGTATTAAGTGATTTTACCCTTCTGAAACATTGTTACTCTGTTCCAAAAGGAATGGTAAGCTATACATGGGGTAGAAGTCAACTTTCACAATACTCTGTATCCTAATGTGGGATCTAACAAACTGAGGAAGTAACAGTGTATTTTTCCACTAGGATCTCTGGTAAGATTTAGGGTATCAATTTGGGAGAGCCATGTCCCAGTAGCAGGTGTTCAATAATTTTTTTGCATATAACAGAATGTGAGTAAGAGCCTGAGAGCATCAAGGTAACCACAGCGCTAATGTATGTATGGACAGATCACTTTTAATTCCAAAAACAACAGCAAGACTTCGTTTAGCTGGGAGTAATCAGTAACTTTAGCTACATACCTTATTCATTCTTTTCTGACACCTGTCATGTTATATGAAAATAATTTTGATAAAATGTCATATGACAGAATTATATATATATATATATATATATATATATTTGGATTCCCCCCCCCCCCGGGTGATTTTCTTGCGTTTGTTTGACTCCTGGCAGAGAGAATTCTCCTTCTAATCTCCTTCAAAATAGAGTGGAATGATGTCTTTCCTGGAGACAACCCAAGGGGTTTCATATTGTGGAGCTATTAGAGAAAAACCTATGAAGATGATAATTAAACATACCTAAATATGCTTGTAGTTTGGTTTAGAGAGCTGAAACTTATATAATTATTCTGAATGAGTCTGCCACTAGCAAAATGCTTTTCTTTTATCTTGTACAGCAGCTTTTCTGATTATGGCCTTAAAAAAGCACTGACTTTTTGTGTAAAGCCAAGCCTTCTGTTTCTGGTCTTAATTCTTTCTCAAATTTTTGGCACACCATTTCATTGTCACTTCTACCTTTGAGTGCTGCAAATCTTTATTTGTTTACCTCTACAAAACTTAAGCTGTTGTTAATATTCTACATGTTAAACAAATACATGGTTATCAATTTATTATATATACCTGTATATAGTTAATTTCTTCCAATAATTCTTCAGTTTCTTTCAAACTTGGTATACCAACTTCAAAATTTCCAGATGATTGTTATGCATCTTTCTCATTTGAATCATTTCTTCCTATTAGATTTATCTGTATTTTAGTAGACAGTTTATTCATAGTAATAATAAAGGGATTGGGAAATATTTTTAACATTTTAATACACTTAGAAATTATTTATTAGATAACTCACCATGCATTTCCATACATGAGAATTCAGCTTTATGTAGCAAAAAAAAAAAAATCCAAATAACCCCCAAAAAACAAAATCAGAGTGTCTTGCAATGTAATGAATGTGCTGTGTGACTGTAGTTTAAAAGATTGTTTAAACCAGGAGAATAACCATTCTGACAGTACTTCATTCTAAGAGAGATTTTTGAGGTGATTTTGAAGGAAAAATAGAAGAAAACTATAGGGATCAAATAGAAGTATTTTCTGCACGGTGTGTAGAACAAATAATCATCTCATGGATGCCAGTAAAAAATTTGTGATTAATATTCTAGTACAGTGACTGTCATTTAATTGATTACTAATAATTGCAAGCCTCAAGGTGAACTTTGAAGTTATAGCCTTCTGACCAGTAGGGAGAATAGAACCAGCTGTGTCTTTTTTTGTGTGTTTTGGTCTTATTGCTGAGAATATGATCATAAGCCAATACATTTTAAAACATTTTTTAAAAATATATTTTAATCATTTAACATTTCTGTCTGGACATAGTAGCAATGTCCAAAGGCAATATTTGTGCTTGACATTCCATTCTGCCAGATTTTTAGAAAACATTTGTGAATCCACAATTTATTCAAGAGTGCACAAGTCTTAAATCAGTGGGCGACTGTGAAACTGTTCATGGAGGCTAAATAGAGACAGCCTACATTGTACTTAGTGAAAGGATAAATACTGACATTTAAATCAATTTGTGGTGTTCTTTCAGATATAAGTAGAATCCATGTGTAAACAAGAACTTAGAGCTTTAAAAATTAGTTGGAGATACATTCCTTTCCCATTTCACTCCTAGCTTTACAAGAACTTTTCCTTTCCTAGAAGTACTAGGGATACTAAAAAGATCCAAGCCAACATTAAAAGTTCTGCTACTTGCTTTCAATCATAATGTTGTCATGCAAAGAAAATGCAGATCACTGCACTCAGCCTGTGGAAGGTAAGAAGTTATTGTGTCCTACACACAAATATAGAAAGAACAGACTTTTCACCCCAACTAGATTTTAATTCAGATTAATAACAGTCAAGAAATAACATGGAAAATCAAAAGTTGAGTCTTTCTGCAAGAAACCCATTTACTTCCCCTCTGGTCTAAGGAAAATGGCTGCTGTCCCCAAGCTCATAGGGATAATTATCAGACACATTAACTTCACACGATGTAGAAAAGGCAACCATATTACAGGAGGATGGTTTTATCTTAGTAGTGAATGATGACCTGAATTTCTTCAAAAGAAATCATTACTAAAATTCTCGTGTAATCTCAAATGTAAATAAAATATCTTAAATATTTGGAAAGACTTCAGTGGCGTGTAGTGGCTATGGATAGTGGTTTAGGTAAGTTGCACCAAATTTTCATTCTGACAGCTAAACTTTATGGTATGTTTTAATTGGACTGGGGTGCCAAGTAATTAAAATGAGCCTCCATTACCTCTGGGCTGCCTGCCGACTGCTGTACAAAAATAGCATTGCCTGAAGCACCTGCTCCTGTTTCAAAATTAGAGAAAACACTGTTTCTGAAAGAATCTGTTAACTCAGCAGAAGTGACCTGAAAAAGGTAAAAGGTCACTTTTAAAATGAGAATGTTTCCCTCTCATATTTTACCTCAAATGTAGACTGTTGGTTCTTAAATACCACTAGGGCAAAATTTTGGAAATAACTGGGGATTAATTGAAATAAAGTAATATTCTTAGTCTAATTTAGGACTGTTTTCAAATAACTTGTACCCGCATGTGAAAGCAGTTTTCCCAAATCATCTTGTTCACATTCAGTAATCTGAAGATATTGCTTGGTGCTGAATTGTAAATGCTTGACAGTCAGGGACAAACACTGCATGCCTTCTGTATTCTGACTTTTAGTGGAAATGACAGAAAAGGCTTTTAAGTCTGAGTTTAGGATCCAAATCTCATAAGTGCTTGTCTTTAGTAAACTAGAGTTGTCCTTTGTTTTCTAAAGCTATTTCACCTAACATTTACACATCTGACAAGCAGCTTTTCCTTCTCAGTGTTTACTTTGCTAGCCTAAATAAGCAAAGCCCTCTGTCTCTTATGAGTTATCTGCTCCTCTGATCTGTTCCATATTTGTCTGAATTCATAATCTTTGAGTATGGTGATCAAAAAGATGTGTGGTAGCTCAGATGAGGTCTCACTTGTGTTTTGAAAAAAGTATTTTTCTTTATTCATCTCTGTATTCCTTGCCTGAAAGACTGAAACATGATAAGGAATGAGCTTACTTTTTTTTTATGGCCCCATTATTTTGGGACTTTCATCTTGTGGCTTATACATCTTTGTCTTCTCTTCCTCAGCAATTCCTACTCAAGTTGCTAACTTACTGCAGAAATTCTGGTTATAAGTCCCCAAGGCTATGACCTTCCACTTTGGTTTAGTTCCATTTCTAACATTGGTTTCCTTGAAGTCATCTGCGATAATATCATGATCCTTCTCTTCATTAGTCCCTCCCAAGTTTGAGTCATCAACAATCTTATAAACACTTTTTTTTATCTTCATCATTGAAAAAATTTAATAAATTATAATTAAGCAATTAAATTGGGAATGTCCCTCTGGTCAGTCCTGTTGCCATGTCCCTTTTAGGCAATTCCTTAATGAGATCTTCTCCAGTATTTGATCTATGCTGGTTTACAAAGCCAAAGTAAACTTGATCTATAACATTTCATTTGTCTTGACGGCCAGGCATAAGTCTATCCAGCCAAAATAATGTGATATCTATCTTTGGTAAATGATTTTCAGTTTATTTCATTATACATTCAGCTCTATGACTAATTACCCTTCAAACTTTTTTTTTTTTTTACTCATTATTGAGGGTTCATTGGACCTAAAGATCAATCACTTTATCCATTCTTAAAATGTTACATTTATTGGTTTTCACCAATATAGTATCAGTGTTGACTTTATAAATTTGTTAAAAAGTTTAAGATCATTCTAACTCAGTGTGTGACTAAGTATGCAAAATTATTTTACTATAGTTTTCAATTTATCTGTACCTTTTTAACCTTTGCCTTTTTTTTTTTTTTGGTCTTACACTTCACCTCTATTGAAAACTGAGACCCTTATTTGGTTTCAGTTTGAAGCTAGATTATCTCTCATCTCCAATCCAGCCTCTTTTCTTAGCAGCAAGCTGCTGCTTTTTCTGTTCTAAATTTCTTTATGAAATGGAAAATGTTTTTTCTATTTGTTTTAACTTTTTTTTTACAGGATGTGATTCATCTAGATTTTTGCAGTTCTCAATTTATCCCTATGTTTCCTGGCCTTAAGACAGGTGGGGTTTTTTTGTTAATTTTTTTTCCAGCATTCCTTCAAAGCTTTTATTACTTTTGTTTATACTGCTTATTTTTCACCCACTTTCCTATTTGCTTGGCGTTTCCAGCTCTTAAAGTATCCATTCCTAGGTTAAGTGGTTGATAGAATATTTTTTATAATATATCACTAGACAGAAAAATTAATGACTTTTTGCTTACTATTTGTAGCTGTTTTCCTGTAGAGAACATCTGCTACATTGCCGTACCACTGACACTAAATCTTTTTTAAACCATTGATGAGGTTTCTTCCTGTGCTTTAGTCTATCATACAATGCCAAAGGTAAAATTTCTCATTTAATCTTATTACTAGTGCCAGAGGATTAATGTCAGGTGGCACTTGTGGTGACAGTGAAAAGATTAAAAAATAATTCCATTAAACCTGCCTACTGCATTTGATATTTGAATCGCTAATAAGAGGGATTACCTTCTTTGTAGGCTGTGGTAAAAATAAGCTCAGTGTAATTGTCTTGTGAACCAAAGGCCTCCTTACTTCTAATACATGAAAGACTCTATTTCATAAAGATCTCTGATTAAGACATTCATTGAGAGTTTAGTCGTATTAGGCTAATGGGAAAGATCAACATAGTAGTTCCCTCATTTTATGATGATGAACATTATCGGTTTTCTGAAAGTATATAAACATACTTAAAAAATACTCCCTCTTAATTTCCACATTTCCATACAGTTTGCATTATGTTATTTTTTCAGCCCAGTTTATCAGAAGGGAGAAGTAAAAAATACAAATGGAAACAATTAAAAGAGCCAAAATTATTTACAAAAAGGTTCCTATTAAATTTTTTTCATCTTTAGCAATTTGCTACATTCTCATTTTCCCATAGCAAGAAAAAGTAGAGGTTTAAAGATCCTCTAGCAGCTCTCAGACATTACATGCAGGTTTACAGCTGGGAGTAATTTATTATCATTTCTATACCTGGAAGATGACGAAAAGGTACTAGACACATGCAATCAAGTAGGCCCTAGATTGAGTCCAATTGTTTTCTTCACATTCATGCTTCTGAAAGAGGAGTAGAAAGACCCTCTCTTTTTAAAGATGTAACCAGCACAGTGGTGGTCCTGGATATACTTTAGTTTTAGAGGCTTTCAATTCTTTATAAATGCTGTGAAATCATATTAATGTAAATAGACCCTTTACAGTAAAGCTAGCTGGGTCTTGGGTCACGCAGTTCCTTGGTACACATGCTTATTTCATTGTCTGTAAATGTTTTGATGCAGTTTAAAAAATATTTTAAAATGGCCTACTATATACTGTGTATATATACTGCATCTGAGAAGCCCTTTGAAATGTCAGACGTTAAATAGTGCTGTAATAAAAAAAAATATATATTAGAAAATGTTAGAAAACTTAATTGATTAAATTTCCATTTGTGTTAAGATTTTTTTAAAGTTTATTAAAAATCAGGAAAAGGTTGGACATGGAAGGGCATACCAAAATTGGCAGGTGTTACTGTAGATGTTATTGTCTGTTTTACAGATGACTAAGAAACTCAAGTAGGAGCTAACCCCTTAAATTTCAGACATCTGTGGAGCATAATGGGTGGATAGAACAGTGTGCCCAAACTTTCAGTTAAGTTTGGCCCAAGTAACAGAGGGATGGAATGTGGAAATTTCAACACCAAGATGTTAAGACCTATAACAATATGGAAACTATAAAGTACTGTGTTTGACTTCCATACCAAGCAAATCTGTATGATAAAAAGTAGCATTAGTCAATACATGGATATAATTTTTTACAAAACAAAAAAAACCAAACCAACTTCTTCAGAAGGAAGTTGCAACTCATAAATGTGAGGTATTTAAAAACAACTTTTTTTTTAAATAAAGGAAGTAAACACATGGATAACAATGACCTCAATGAATCTGGATTTACAAAGTGCTTCTTGCAAGGTCTTTACTGAATTTTCGTAAAGACAGTAAGTCATCATGAAATAGGAGGGAAAGCCACCTTGTAAATTAACAACTGGTTAGGAGTGAGAAGGGGAATAAATAGTCAGTGTTTTACAATAGAGGGAGAATACCAATGGGGATCTGTGCTTAAGTCTATGCTGTTTATAAATTACCTGGGTGAACAGAGAAGTAAGAAAATTTGCTGATACAAGAAAGTCAAAACCAATATGGCTACAGGAAGCTGCAAAGTGAACTTGAGTACTAAGAAATGGAGCCAATAATGTGGCAGATGAAAATCACTGTCAGAGTTAATAAATGCCAAGTTCTACACATAAGAAAAACAACTAAACCCATATTATTGTTGCACTGTCCTTGTAACTACTTGCACAACAATGACTTCTAAATTGATTATTAACACTCATTAGAAAATATCAGTTCAGTCCCTAGTGGTAATCAAAAGGCACTTGGTATATTAGAATTATTGGGAAAGGAATGGAAAGTAAAGCAAAAAACATCTTTATGGCATGATGCACGCGTACTTGCTATTCTGTGCTATTCTAGTTGCATGGTTTTTAAGAGAATATAGCAGAACTAGAAATAGTACATAATAAGAAAGGAGAACCAAAAGACTGGGATGGCCTTTCATGTAGGAAGAGGCTGAACAGAGTAGACTTTTAAGCTTAGGGAAGTGAGGAAGAGAAAGTTGAGTGACATGGCATTAGAGAAAAGAATAGTTGATAATGGTTCAGTTTTTAGAAGGAAAAGGAATTGAGGGATTTGAGGTGAAACTCTTGGGGAATAGATGTAAAAGAAACAAAAACTATATTATATGTATCTTCAGCATTGGAAGTCATTATCATAGGATGTTTTGGGTGCCAAAAATATAAATGGATTCAAAGCAGTTGATTAATTTATCAAGAAATTTCAAGTACAATGTGGAAGCAGAGTCTGTGGTTTAGGAAGCCTCTAAAGCACAACCTGTTGGAAACTTGTAATATGCGACACTAATGTTCTGTATGTGCCCAATTTTCATATACTTTACCCCAGATTTTGCTAAATATCCTTATCAGACTTGTTTTGCTGAGTTTCCTTCAGTTGATCCCAGACTCTAATTCAGAGTTCTAAAGCAAAAGCTCAAGTGAGTAGAGGAGTTCTCACTTTTCTATATTCTTTTATGTTATAAATAGTCATAATCTGTCTATTTAAAAATGAAGATACTCTGTGCTAATATAGTAATGACCAATGAAATAAATACTCTTTGTGGCATCATCCACGCTTCTAAAAATCTCTTCTGTGGCAGAACTTTAGATCACAAGTGATTAACAAATGATGAACTGCAATTCTGAATATTTAGTAGTATATTATGTTTTGTCCTGAATAAAAGCCAACCTCTAACATGTTTTATGACCTGTCATCAGAAGTTTCTTGGGAGTCCTCATTGCTGTAAAAGGAAGACTTAAATTGTGTAACAGCGTTAGTCCAGGCTTAACTACCAGTCTTCCTTCTTTCTTGCTACAATAAAACCAGTATTATTTCATCACTGCTTAGGAGACACTAATGAATTGGCACAGATGTTAGTTTTATATCTTTTTACACTTTTGGTGAAGAATGAGTAAAATAGAAGATAGATTTCTTCATGCAGTATAACCCAGCAAAACTTCCAGCAAATAAGGCAGTTTCTAGATAAGCATTTCAGCTATGTTTTATCTCTCTTTTACCAGAACATCTGCTTCTCAGTTCTCAGTAGGTGTTTTTGTTTACCATGCATTCTGCCCTGATTGCCTAGTCAAGAGTATGCTTCCCAATGATTTACGTGACAGAAACTTAGATTACTGTGGTAATGAGGACAAATATCAGAGACTTTTTATTGTTGGAGACTATTTGTTCATGTTTTTAAACAAATGTGGTTAATTTGCATTTGCAGTTTCTTATGTGGCTTTTTTCTTGAAATATGAAGTATCTGAGTTTTTTGGCAGGAATATTTGAGGAAATGTCAGATGGAAAAAAAAAAAACAAACCAAAGCCAAAACCAAAACAATAAAACCAAACAATAAAAGGGTGGGAAAAATGTAAAGGCAGTGGAAGCATCCACTTCTAGAAGAGGGCAATTGATCCATGAAAGAGGCTGAAAAAACTTTATAAAGCAGGAAAGCTGATTACCAGGATAAAGCCAAAATATTTTGCTATGACTCTGTTGGATAACAGCTTACATTAGTAAATGCAGCTATATCAACTGGAAATACAATTCTAAAATGCTTGCCTCCTCTGTGAGGAGAAATATACCATATAGCTATTATGTTCAAAGCCACTTTGTAATTTCAAATTTCAAGGACTCTTTGTAAAACTAACAGCTTGTGGTTTTAGAAAAACAGTTAGAGGAAAAAGCATAATGAATAAATTACTGGCTAATTCTGACTAGTGGAAATGTGAGGGAATTGTATTGTGCTGTACCTCGCTGCACTTCTGTGTTAATTTGTAGTGCTATGTGAAACTGAGTGCACGCCCATATTGTACAGGCTTGGTTGAAAACAACCTAAACACAAAAAAAAGAAAGTGAAAAAAATGGTCATTCTCAGTTTTCTTAATAAATTGTAAAGCTTGTCTTTCAGGAAGGATGCTGATGCTGTCTCTGGCAATTGTTTATATAAAGCTATTCATAAATTTGAACAGCTCTTACTTAAACTACTCTGAACATTAGGAAGCTACTCCAGAATTTTATACCTCTGGTAATTAGATACTACTTTAATTTTCAGTCTCAATATTTCAATGGCTGGTTTATCCTTTTGTAGTAATGTGGACACTGGCATTTACTCTTTCTAGCTGTTCTTCATTCCTCATGTTTACCATTCTCTCACTTCTTTTTATAGAAAGTTATCTATTATCATAACATCAGTCTTAGTTTTGCTTGGCTCTACAAACCATCCTAGTTTGATATAATTTGTGAAGTAGATAATCCAGTGCTATGCTCATAGCAATTGCTTTTCTCTGTATGTATTCCAACTTGAAGCTGTATTTTTGAGCACAGGAGACTCAAATAATATTTCTGATGTCCAGATGTGATGTTTGGACCATATGTCACCTGTGACTTACACAACAGTATTGATCTTCTTTACCTCTTCTAGAAATACTTTTGCCTGATAAATTCTTTTTCCAAAGCAGACTTACACTGATGATTCATAGTCACATAGACAGAGTAATATCAGTGATTTGCTGCAGATAAGCATTGGCTTTTCACAAAAATTACCAGTCCTCAAATACATGATATTGCACTCTGTATTAATGGTATTTTATTCCATTTTCTGTACAACAAATAAAGTTATTAAATTCCTCTTGATTTTCTGATCCTCTGTATTTGTAATACTTTCTCAAATCTACTTTTATTAGCACCCCTCTCTTTGGGTTATTATTAAGTGTAAATATTGAACAAAATTGAGTCCAAGCTGATCCCTGAATAATGTGTTTAACAATAGTCCTTCAGGTTCAGCAGTTGACCTGTCAGTACAACCTGCTTCCCTTTTCTATTTAACCAGAAATCTCCAGTTAGGTAAAGTATGTGATTAGCTTTATGCACCGAGCTATATGACAGATGTCAAATTAAAATTAAGTGTGCACTTAGGAATTTTACTACAACTTAACATCTACTTTAAGTATATGTTTTCAGTGTAAAACAACAGCATCAATGAATCTGAATTTGCTTCTAGTATTAATATTCAGTGGAATAAGAAGAGAAGCTAAAGTGAATTATGACAAAAGTGTGGAATTGTAGGTGGCAGTGAAGACATAATTCTGAGTTTCACACCCAAACAGCTGAAACTGAATGGTCTGCTACTATTCCAGACCTGAGAAGCATGCTCCACCTGCCCATTTCAGTCATATTTACAGAAAATTAATTTTTGAGCTTTTTCAGCCATGTTATTAAAGGCTCATGGTTCTACAACACTAACAGAATTTTATTTTCTAGATGTTGTGCAGTGTATTGATCAGTCTGAAAGAGCATTTATTTTTTTCATTAGCTAGAATAGAAGGAAATGATATATAGAAATATTATTCACTAAGACTAGTCTTGTGAGCTTAATATTGTTTTGTACAGCTGATCTTTTCCTTGTCTTTAAGTCCACTGAGCTTGATAGGTTTTATTTGCCCTCTCCATTAATGTTTGACTGTGTTGTTTTGTTGTATTTCACGTAAATAAAAATAGCTAATGTAAGTCACTATAATTACATATACAGCATAGTGAAGAGGGAAGATGATAGTCAGCAAGTAATAAGCCTTTCATAAGATGTGGTTAACAAAAGGTTATCTAATTCTAGCCAGAAGCGTGTGCATGTACACCAGGCAAGGTGTATATGTGGAGTCATACTGAAACTTGTATTTGATTGGCTTGTAGAAGGTTAACCAAACTTACACTGCACTACTGCTCACAGTAAGCTGCCAAACATTTTGAAATACCAAAAAAAGTGCAGTCATTGCAAAAGGAGATGCTGTTAAAAATGTAAAAATCAAAAGAGCATCTGTATTAAGCCAGTTTCATCCAGCCCAATATCCCACATCTGACTGTAACCAAAAAGCAGTTGTAAAAGGAAGAGTAAAAAAAGTAAGGAAGTACCATGATGCTTTCCCCAAATATTCTGTCATCAGAGTCTATAATGTGGACTGTTTTTCCTAATCCAGCAGTGATCAATTTATAGTCTTTTGTTTGTTTGTTAAATGGAGGCTGTAGCCTCACTTGAAACATCCTGGCAGCATGAGATACTCTGAAGTTCTCTTACAGAGTTTCCTGTGACAACTTCTCTTGAAATTCAGGAATTGACATTCCAAAACAAGCTCATCTGCAAGGTATGACAAGATTAAAAATAGCTGCAAGAGAAATGCAGCGTTGGCTCTCATAATCCTGTTTCTGTGGAGCTTCTTCAAAGTCTAATGTTGATCACCACTGAGTATTTTGTTAAAGAAGACATATAGGGAATAAAAATCAATGGAAGGCATGATGAAAATCTCACGCATTGCAGGAAAATAACTTTAAAATACTTTTAATAAATTCCAGTAATTTCATGTTGTGAGGTTCAACTAAGTGAAGGTGGGAGCCAAGGTTATATGGATAGACTTGATTCAAGCCCGCATCTTTGAAGATACAACGGCAATCTATTCCTGCTATTCCTGCCAAAAGTCTGAACCAGATTTTTTCTTTTAATGTGAATGAATGGTTTCCTTTTTAGTAATGAGGATCTGCAAGGATAAGGCTGAAATTCTGAAAAAGACTCCTAATTTTAACTTGGGAAATGAACTTCCTAGTGATGCAGGTAAAGTGTTTTGACTTTTGAAAGTGCTGGCTACTTACTTACAGTGCCCTTGGCTTTGATATTATTTCTCTAAGGCTGCCTGTATTTATATATTTTTACAATAATTATTATTTTAAAAATTGACATATCAGTTTAGAATTTTTGATCCATTCTTTTTAAAACCAGAACACTAAGAAAGGATTATTTTTTTTTGTGTGTCTATTTCTTCAGCTTTTCCAGAATCATTCCAAAACTCTCCTGATGCGAGGAGGACACACACAAAAAAAAACCCACAAAAAACCTGGGAGTCCATTCTTAATCCATCTCAAGGTATGCCTCACTTAATTCAGGTTGGTAGGGCAGCAGTTTCCAGCTTTTGACCAACTGAAGGTAAAGTACTTTTTTATGCAATCCTAGATTTGGGGATGTTTCCTCCCTTGTTGGTATGAAAAGCCTGTTGATTTAACACCGGTAGCCAGAATCAAAACCACTCCTGTTTCAAGACTGTGTATGTAATGAGATGTTGATGCATCTGTGCTGTGTGCACATGCAGTGAATTTATCTTCCCAGGGCAACCAAAAAGAATGTAAGCATGCTTCCAATTCTTTGAGATGGAAAAAATGAAGTTTTGAGAAATTATTGTAAAGTGGTAGAAGCTGGGACAGGACCAAGTCCAGGATTCAAAGGTGCTGGTTTCTAGTCTTCTACTGTAGGGTTAGAGACAACAGTATGTATTTCCCATGCTTTTGTCTATTAAGAATGATTTGAGATCAGAGTTGTTACTGTGTATCTCTTTACTTATGTTTTCTCATATGAGTTTTAACGCTTTGATTGGCATAGACTAAGTTAAGAAACTTAAAAGCTAAGTAGGAAAGATTATGCTGTCTCATGAATAACAAATGAAGTGTGACAGGGAAGCGCATTATCTTTTAAATTGCACGTAACTAATTTGTTAATTACAGTCAGAAACAATGTTGCTACTTTAGTTTAAAATCCCCAAATAAATCTGGGATTTACAGATAAAGTGTAATATATGGCACTGGTAAATATCCCACTGAGTAGAAAAATCTGCAGGATTTGGCCCAGAACTGAAGTAGGATTTCCTTGTTTCTCAGCCGGTTTGGCACAGTTGTTAGCAATTATACTTATGTTAAAACCTAGGGTCCATCCCAGAACAGGTTACCATTGTGCTAGGTGTGGTAAGAAGAAGAAATGGCCTTTCCACAGGCAGTTTAGAATCCAATATAGGTAATACGTGACATAAGTATAATCTGAAATAATTTTTAAATAAAGATGATGGAAACAGCAGGGAAAGAAATATGGGATTGTTCTTAGATGCAAAACAAGCAAAAAGAATTCTAACTTCAAATTATAACATGTATATATACCATATAACATAAAGCATGTTAATCTCAGTTTTATACCAGCTTCAGAGTTGAGGAAGTCAACAGAAGGGTGCCTGACCTTTCTCAACTTTCTCCTAGTTCATGAAATCACATGGAAGGTCAGGTTTGCAGGCAGCATTACATTGTTTTAATGAATTTAACCTGATGTATGCAAATAAAGATACCTAAAGACCTCCTCATAACTCTAAAGTTCTATTTATTTCTGTATTATACAGTACTGCAGAGTCCACTGAGAAATTTTCAATTATTGCTTTACTTTACTTTTACTGTAACTTTGTTCTTAGCCATCCTAAGCAAAGAATACTCACTCTTCTGGTGACCTCATTCCTTAGCTAAGTCATCCCTGACGTTGCTAGATAATATCTAAAGGAAGTATTGAGGTTTTTCTCACTTTCTGATTGTTAAACTACATATTCCTTTCAGAGGCTTCTCTGTTGGAGGTCAGACTGTGAATGAATAATACAAAACCAGCAGTGGTATAGCAATAGTATTACATCTTGTCATGTAGTAATTTGGGAGGGGAATCATGACCGCTTTTGTTTGAGATTCCTATGATTCTACTTTTTCCATTTTGCAGCCTAATGAAACAATCTTTCTGTTATATTTCGTATTGGGTTTCTGTGGCAAGGTTTTGGTAGCGGGGTCAGGGGTTACAGGGGTGGCTTCTGTGAGAAGCTGCTGGAAGCTTCCCCTTTGTCCAACAGAGCCAATGCCAGCCGGTTCTAAGATGGACCCGCCG
>JANZLQ010000095.1:22136885-22161546 GCA_026212715.1 Elanus axillaris
CAGGTCAGCTGTCCCAGCTGTGCCCCCTCCCAGGTTCCTGTGAAAATTAACTCTATCCCAGCTGAACCCAGGACAGTTTCTTTCAAGAAATTGAAGCACCAGTCTCTCACATATGAGGTCCTTTTATATCACTTTGGTAGGGTATATTTTATCATGATTGAAACAGCAATATCATGCTTAATTTTTTTGAATTTTCAAGACTATTTTCAGTTATCTAATGTGCATAATTTTGTCTATATATTTATTCTTTTCAAGTGATGAGATCATCTTACTATGTGTTTTGAAGAGAGGACTAAGGCTTTATCTTCAGAAGTACTTAGATGTTTACTGGCTATTTTCCTGTTTACTGATGAGGTTTAAGCTGCCTTTTATTGCTCACCCTGAAGTGACTTGCCTTGGAAACTATTTAGCAGATCAGTGACACCTATATCCACTCAGTGCTGTCATCTCTGTACTGCTTGTCCACCAAGACTCCCAGGTAGAACCATTTTTGTATAAAACAATTGAGAAGTGGTTTATGTATAAAGAACATAGCTCATCTGTGTAGGAATTGGGAAATCATTTGTATTTGCATTTCATAGACTAATGGAACCACTTTAAAGATTTGTGCTTTAGGAATAAATTGCATATAAATCTAAAGAAATCTGTGTCCCTCAGAAACATCATATGAATTAGGAAAGAGTCCAACTGTATATAGCCCTTTGCTGTGCAGATAGATATTCAGTTCTAATTATAAAACATTAGCTTAATCCTGTGCAGATCTGATTCAGCAGTCAATTTCCATAGTACAAGACTAGAAAAAAATTCAGTAAAGCAATATTAATCAGCTTTCTTTTAAGGTAGGTAGCTTTCTGCTACTCTAGGTAAAATTCCAGTTAATTCATTCTGGAGTTTTAAGTACCAGTGTGGCTAACAGTTTTTCATCAGCAAAGTTTGACAAGGTTTAGTATAAAATTTGTCCTTAATCTGTACTGTGTAGGTACACAGTCATGGTTGAAGTTTTACCTTGATCTACAGTGTCCACTGGACATAGCGGGCTTTAGACAAATATAAAAAGTAATTAAATAGATATTACATAGCATATTTTTAATAGCAACTGTAATGGTAGAAGGCAAAACAGCCTAAATTTTTTATTCATGGCTGCTTTTCTTTTTCCCAAATGAAAAAGCAAGACTCTGTAGAGCTTTTTTTCCTTGAAAAACAGTGACAGATTCTATAATACAGATAAAATGTTTACACAATATGACTTGCTTATCAAAAGCACAGGCATTTATGAAAAGTCAGAATCTTAAGATCTTTGTTGCCCCTGGGTCTAAACCTTCTTGATAATTTTCTTCAACTTTTTTGCTTTTAGAAGCCCACCCGATGGCTATAAAGAGCTATTTTCTTTCCTTGATTCTTAAGGAATATTCATCATGCCTTGCATATTTCTGTTTACTGCCCTGCCAGGCATATTTCTCTTTTAGTGGAAAGCCATATGTTCCTTGTTTGTGTAGCTCTTATGTAAATATCAGAAAAATAGTTAAAATGTTGCCTTCCATATTCTTACACTCTTGAATTAAGGTTTACGTTAGCTCATTAAATAATAAAGAGTGTAAGACAAAATTTCCCTCCATGGCTTCATCCCAGAATAGTTTGATGTTGTATGGTCTGTGGTGCAGGCTTAGTACAGTGGATTTGGCTGAGATCAGGTTCCTCAGAAAACCTGTACATCAGGAAATTCTTCTTCATGGTTCATCTATGGTTTTATTTTGTTAGTAGAATGCTTAAAGTGATAGTCTCATTGTGACAAGTATTAGTCAGTCATAGAATAAGGCACTACTCCTTATAAAGAGGTCAGAATCTGACCTCTGCTAGAAGGGTTTGAAAAGAGACATCCTTCTCTCAGTTAATTCCTGGTGATAGAAGTCTTAGCTTTGTCAGGTGGTTGATTCCTGCAAGTGACTTCCGCACCATCTAGTACCATAAAACTCAATAGAATTTATGTCTCCACTGTAGAAGGTCCATTAGAATCTTCCTGTCTGTCATGTGGAAGCACTGTTGCTTTGGAAGAAATCTTACAATTTTTTTAAGTAGACTTCGAACCATGTTTTCTATATGAATTACACTTTTGTACAGTAACTTCTATAAAGTTCTACTGATTTATTTCCTCTTTAAGATCCTTTCAAAAAAATTCCTCCTCCATACAAGTGATTTCCTGGCCAGTGGGAATAAAAAATATACTTGCATTCAAATGAAAAGACTACTGTTTATCTTGTTAAAAACGTTTTAATCTGTAGTCTGCTTTTCTCAAACAGCTGACGAATGCCATTCTTTCCAGGCTAAAAGGCTTTTCTTATAAAGTCTAACCGGTTACTGTAGTTGTAGATATTTCAATATGAGGATTATTTACTCAAGAAGCCAAAAGTGAACCAGTCTATACAGGAGATAGAGTTCCCATTCTGACACACAGTTAATCTTAGAATCAGTAATGTTGGTTCTACAATAAAGAACAAATAGCTACTTCATGCAGTATTACTGTCAAGGTTGCCATTCTGTGGAAAACTATAGGCTTTTTAGCATTAAACTACATATATATCAGTACTCTCTATTCAGTTTTTATCTTCATTACAAGTGTCCAAATTGCTTTGCCACTCAGCCTTTTTTTTAGAAGAGTAGAGAGGCATAAAGAGCTTGCTTTATGTTCTTTCATACTTTCTTTCCTTCCCCCCAACCTCAGATCTGTTCCCAGGAAGAGGAAAAAAAACATCCAAAACAGAAGTTAGATGTCTCAGTAAAAGATTATGCTGAAATTTGTGACCACCAGACGAGGTCAACTTAAACAGGAACAACCTAATGTGGAATGAAGAAAGTGCTTACATACTTTCACTTTCATCATAGCTTATTCACATAACTGTACAAAGAAATAATCTCAAAAAATAACGGCCCCATGCATGAGAACAGTGCATTCCCAGTGCCTATTGAATTTGGAAGTGGAAAGGATGAGAGGACTTATTTCCATGTGATTTTCAGTACTAGTCAATGAACAGGACTTTATAGCGCATAGAGAGCAACCTGATCCCCTAAGTTAAATTTGACAGAAATAACTAATGAAGACATCAGTCATCATCCATGCTAACAATAACTGAAAGAACAGCTAGAATTATATGCACTGAAGATTTACATATAGTAGGTACATTTAGTAGGTAGAAGTAGGACCTCTTTTTACAATGATATTTTTCCTAATTTTTGTAAATTCTTTTAAAGGGTCTTTGTTTGCTTTTTTTACATTGAAGGGAATTACATGTTCAGGTCCTGATAATCTAATTGACTGTGCACCAAAAGACTCTGCAACTACAGAAACCCAGTGAATTTAACTGGGCACTATATGGGTATACTGATCTGCAAAATTATTGTCAATTCTTGCTTTCATGAGACTCAACCTCACTTGCAGGTGTTTGTTGTTTTGATTTTTTAAAGATGGTTAATTTTGTAGTGTAATAAAAAATTATCATTTTATGAATTAGGAATAATTCTGTTGAAGATTATGGGATTTTTACAGTAAAAAGTATTGACAGAATTGAGTCCTGAGAGCTTGTTACCCTCAAAAATTGGATACTGAAGTCATTACAACACAGCTGGCTAAGGATATGAAATTTTGATTCTGAAATAAGTAATAGCACAAAAGAATGCTAAAGCTAGAAGGTACCAGCCAAGAAATCACTTTAATGAATAGGACCTGAAGTTCAGCTATGTTGTATTTTTGCTTTAATGCATCAGTATGTAACTGCTTTGCATTTAGCAGATAAATATGTAGGAGGAGAAATACTTTGGAATGTAGCTCACAGTAGAGCCTTTTTGTTCTTCCTCTACTACACCATTGCACCTTCCAATATTTGCCTCATTTCAGCAGTCATCAGAAAGCCCACACAGTCAAAAGTCAGAAGGTGAAATTGTTCATGACTTTTCTGTTAGTCATTAAAAGTTTCTTCTAGTAGAAAAAGTATGTTATTATTCTTTTGGAGATGTCCTTTTTCTCTCTTGCTTGCATGATAGTCAGTTGTCATGCCAGAAACATTTTCACTAGCAATATACCATCTAATACAACAAACCCTGCCCTGTGTTTATGGAACAATTATTAGATTCCTTTTCCCCTTATAGCCCAGAGTTCTAGGCAGCAATGTAATAAAAAATCCGATTGTATGAAGGATTCATAGCATTAGTCAGATTTTTCAGCACGTTTTCTAGTTAGACAAAGGGTTTGCATTCTGTTAACAAACAACACACAAAACCCTAAGTTTTGCTTTACAATAACTATATAGAAGCACAGCAGTGAATCCTTTTGTTTAATTTCATAGGAGTTTGGGCTGTTCCTTAAAATGCTATGTAGTTGTAGGTGCATGTTTTGGCAGCTTAGTTACTAACTGTACTTAATGAATTCAAAGTGGTTTTATGATCTTACTAATCAGTGTTCTTGCTTATTCATGATGTCAGGATTTCTAACACCTAAATAGGTAGCAGATTTTGTTTATTTTTTGTTTATTGAATCATAAATATGCTTCAGTTATTATTTTTACATTGTTCCATTAATTTAGGTGCCTGCTTATTTTTATATACATGTATCTGTCCCACTTCCAATCTCAGATACTATTTTTACATGAAATTGAGAACTGCAGCGTGTTACTGTTACCTCTTTTGACTTTCACTGTAGATTTTATTTATATTACTTTGTCAAACAGAGACTGAATACTTTCACAGATATCCTCTAAAAAGTTTTGGTGGAACTGCCTGTTAAAATAGTTGATTAGCACTAGTGTCCCCGATAGTGACGTTATAAGACACCAAGACTAACAGGAGCTTTTTTTGTGATGACATACTTGCTGTCAAGTCTTCACACATTTACAGTGGAATACTTTCAGCAACTGATGTAACTTACCTATTGCAACTGGTTCTACCTTTAAAAATAATTAGCAAATAAAATTTTCCTTCCTTTTCAGTGAAAACACTTATGGCCAACTCCTGTGAGGTTTTGCATCTCCTACTGACCTAAAGGGATATTGTAGAAGTTATTCCCTACACAGAGATTACCTCATATTTCATAACTGTGCTACTGATTTCTGATGCAGGTGAAAAAAATAGTCCTTGATGTATCTGTATGTAAACTTTCTGCTCTGACAAACAAGTATGTGTAGTCCGACTCCTCAGAGAGCCCCAGTCTTCATTTCTGTGTTATTGTGAATGACTAATTATTGTTCATGAAACAAGTAGAATGTGAAATAAGATTATAGCCCCTTACGCTGCTCAAGGTGCTGAATTTGAAAAATTTGTACCCCTCTGGAACAGAACATGAACTCCAGAATATAAGGGAAGTGCAGGAGGAAAAAAAACACCTCTATGCATAATTTTACATTGAAGTTGCCTATGCTTATTTTGAATGCATCTTTATGTTTTGTACTAGCTAGTTCTTTCCTTGTCTGGTTCTATATGCCTGCTGCTGTTATGGTAAATCATGTAGGCATTTGCTGGCTACAGCTCTGAAGAGCAGGAGCCAAACTTCTGAATTTTGGTATTTAATTACTTTGGAACAAGTTATACTAAGTATAGACAGAAGTAATAGAATTTACCAGATCTTATAAGAGGAATGGAGTCTTGTATGGAAGGTATAATACAACAAATATTTAAATTTTATGTAAATTATAAGTTTGATTGTAGGAACTGCCTAATAGTAATGTTTAGTGAGTAGTTTCTTATCAAGATGGTTAAGCAAAAACTAAAAATTGTCTGCTCAACAAAAATAATTCAGTGGCCTTTAAAAAAAAAGTTCTCTCTTACATAATTTACACAAGTTGGTCAGGTAAAAAATTCATGAGTTTTCTTTAAAAAAAATTTTGTCAAAATGTCTTTCAGAAACCTACCCATTTTGTGATTATTTTAAAACTATTCACATACAAATTATTTTACTTAAACCCACATTTGAAATTAGGTCTTGTGTTAAACTAAACTTTTACTTCATATTTACATTATCTATATCACTGCTAGAAAATTTTATGTTGTAATAAACTTCAAGTTGTCAACTTGAAAGCATTAGAATTTCCTTAATGACCAAAATACTGAGGTTTTAAGCAAGGTTTTCATATCCCTATGTGCATGTTTTTCATGCATCGGGTATTATGGGGTGAAGTAAAATTATAAAAGTTGGTGGGAAATTTAACTTTTGAGGAGTTCCATTCTAAAAGTAAGGTCTAAACATGAGCATTTTGACTACTGTGTATATTTCTAAATCTCCAATTCAGATAGAGGTTCTGAACTTTTATAAACCCATCTGCAGCCCCTTAGGACATGTTTGACTTTTTAAACTTTCATTGTAGTGTTGCTCAAACTGTTCATTCCAACATTTCACTCTTAAAATTCACTAATTTTATAATACTTCTATATGAAAATTCAAATGTTCAAGTTAATTTTTAAACATAAGAATAAAACCCTTAATAAAATGAAATAAAAAATAAAATGTAGTAATGTACTTCTAGAAAATTACACTCCTGTGGTTGTAATAACATATAATAAGCACTTGGAATTAGTCTGAGTTCTGTTGCTGGAGAAAAAAAAAATCCTAGCAAATGTAAGCTGGGTTTGAAGACAAAGGTCTTTCGATAGAAAATTCTTGTGTGTATAGAATGATAAATTAGTTCCATCTGTCTCCTGATATATGCGTATGTCCAGTTCTACAGAAAAATCTTGACTCTAGGAGCAAGCAGGACAAACTCAGTATTTGAAGTATAGGGAAGAAACCGGAATAGCTGAAAGTTGATTTGTAATGCTTGTTATACACTCTTGATATGCTTACCCTAAAGCTAAAGCAAACTTCCATTGACGCTAATAGTCTACAAGATAAAAGGTGCTGAGTACAAGACATCGTTGTTTACTGTTCTTTAGAACTGGTTCATGGTGTTATGCAGACTTAGTACTTTTTACAGGGCTTTTGTTGTGCAAATAGCATAATTAAAGCCATTAACATCTTTCAGAGGTATAAGTAGCTAATTTTGCAGAAAATGGCAAATTGTTATGAATATGTTTCATGACAAATGTGTTCTTTTTCTAAACCGGATCTACAGTTTACCAGAAAGTGAGATGAATTTTCCAGGAATACATTAAAAAAACCCAAAACAAAACAAAAAAGAAAAAACCTTTGTCTTCCCTCTACAGGAATGAATTTACCTGTAATGTGGATTTTTACAAAGTATCCCTGCATGCTTAGTGTTCAGTGTGTTTTGGCTCTTAATGTATTATAGATGCAATTAGTGTCTTTTGTTGGGAAAGAGTGTAGGGAAATTTTTTCTTAAACTTGGTGCCAGCCAGCTGAGGAACTTGTTTCAGTGACATCTAGTTGTTTTCATCTTGTTGACTTGCTTTTCTTTTTTAATGAACAAATTTAGTATAATCAGAAGTCTTAAAATGTAATTGACTGTACTTAAAGAACACAGACTTGTTACTTTTTGTCATAAACTTGGCTGGATCAAAAAAATCATTTGGGATTACTAGAGTATGAAAAAATATAGAATTGTGAATAGCAGAATGATTAAGTTGTCTCCTGTGCCAGGCAACAATATTGTTGTTTTCTGATATGTATACAGCTCCTGCAGCATTTTACTCTGTCAAGGTTTTTGAAAAGTATGTTTTGAAAATACTTGTATGCCAACAAATGAAAAGATTTAAGAATATTTGTTTATATAAGCTCTGGAGAAAATGTTCGTTCCAAAGCAGTCCTGCTGCTTTTTCTCTTCTGTGAAAAGAGATGTGATACTTTTAAGATTTTGCTCTGGTAAACCATAATCATCTTTTAAAAGCCACAGATGTATAATTGATATGCTTGAATAAGTAACTATAAATGTCCTCTCCATAATAGAGTTATTTACAAAATGGTCATTGTTTTTTTCAACTCAAAGTAATAATAGCAGCCAAGGAAGGTGTCCAAGGGACTTTCAGAATTGCTTGTGACATGGGATAGAATATGAGTAAAAGCATTTTCCTGAAACAAGAGCCTGCTACCTCTTCAGATTTTTAGAAAGACTTTTGAAGCATTGCTAATATTTTCAGATTTCCTTAACGTGCTTGCAGAGAATGACAATTTTGATTTGTATTCTTTTGTTTTAATATTGCTTGCAGCTGCATGCTGAACAGTTACCTTTGTTGGGTGTTTAAATTGCAAAAAAAAGCAGCTGCAGCAGCAGCCCCAAGCCACTTGGCTATGGAAGGTCAAGAATTTTTACCTTGTTTTGGAGGTGCTACTTTGCTATGGAGTAAAGTGCAACTAAATCTAACATCCATTGCACAGCATGTTGCATCATCTTAGTCTGTTATCTCTCAGATTGTTACCTGGAAAATCACAGGAAAAGGCAGTGTGGTTTGGAAAGGGTACAGCTGTCAGTCAAAATCCTTTTCTCGGGTCCATTTCATGATTAGGAACCAAGCATGAAGGAGAGAAATATAGTCAACAGAAAAGGCCTTCCTGTGACTTTCTGGTTCTGTATAGGCCTTGTATTAAGCTCTGAGACCAGTCTCCCTACTGCTGGGGCAAACCTTTGTCACAAGCTTTGGCAGACCAGACTGCACTGTAGCGTGTGAAGTGATCATGCAGGAATCAAAGCAGGTTTCCAAAGACCTCTGCTTGGGCTTCAGCTGGAGTCTTCACAAAGTGTTTTGGTTTGGGCAGAACAGCTTTTCCTGAAGAAGGCAACGTCATTGGTCCTGTGCTTGGGTCACAACCACCCCATGCAATGATATAGTCTCGGGGAGGAGTGGCTGGAAAGCTGCCTGGAGGTAAAGGACCTGGGGGTATTGGTCAACGGCCAGCTGAATATGAACCAGCAGTGTGCCCAGGTAGCCAAGAAGGTCAATAGCCTTGTATCAGCAATAGCATGGCCAGCAGGACTAGGGAAGCAATCGTCCCCCTGTATTCAGCACTGGTGAGACTGCACCTTGAGTAGTATGTTCCATTTTGGGCCCCTCACTACAAGAAAGTCATTGAGATGCTGGAGCATGTCCAAAGAGGAGCAACAAAGCTGGTGAAAGGTCTAGAGCACAAGTCTTATGAGGAGCAGCTGAGGGAACTGGGGTTATTTAGTTTGGAGAAAAGGAGGCTGAGGGGAGACCTTATTGCTCTCTACAACTACCTGAAAGGAGGTTGTTGTGAGGTGGGTTTGGGTCTTTTTTCCCAAGTAACAAGCAATAGGACAAGAGGAAACGGCCTTAAATTGCACCAGGGAAGGTTTAGATTGGATGTTAGGAAATATTTCTTTACCGCAAGAGTTGTCAAGCATAGGAACAGGCTGCCCAGGGAAGTGGTGGAGGCACCATCCCTGGAGGTGTTTAAAAGATGTGCAGATGTGGCACTTAGGGACATGGTTTAGTGGTGGTCTGAGCAGTGTTAGGTTAACTGTTGGACTCTTAAGGGTCTTTTCCAACCTAAATCATTCTATGATTATTGCTAAGTTCTGAATCCATGTTAGATGGGAGGTCAGATGAGGTCATATTTTGGTTCTTTCCAGTCCAGAATCTGTTTTCGTGGAAGACTTCTTTTTGAATTTTCTAAAGAAACCTTCAGCAAACATCTGGGGAATAATTTTGTCATAACTGTTTAGCAGCATCTGGACACAGTAGTTCCATCTACAAAGTCGTTTATTTTCTGTTCACAATTGCATTCTGTCCTTCTCTTCTGTCTTCTTCCTGTACGCAGGTTGTTCTTCCCCTTCTTTTTCCACTCTTTATTGCTACTTGTCTCCCTCTCTGCCCAAACACTCCCTTTTCATAGCAGGCCAATATTTTGTGCTACTTCTGCTTATGCCTAGTGGAGGAATTCCCAGCATGCTGCTCTGACATGAGATATGCCATCAGCGAGTCTCTGGACTTAAAATATTTAAGTGTTTACAGCACTGTCTTTCTAGGCATGCCACAGAGTATTTGCAGGCCAAAACTGTGCATATACAACTGTTCTTCATCTCCCCTAGTACAAGACAGGCACTGCAAATCAACTGCTATTTCCCCAGCAACAAAAAAATAAAATTAGTTCAACAAAGCCAGCTCACTCTGAGTATTCACAGAGTACTCAGACCTCTGAATGGTGCACACTCCAGCTCTCCAGTGTAATAGTGGACAGTGCATTGATACATCGTTCTGCTTTTAGTTTTTTACTAGCCAGACCAGATCCTTTTTTTTTTTTCTTCAAAGAAATTTCAAGATAAAAAATCTGTCAGATAAAGAAGATGTGCATTTCCTTCCCCTTCATAACCACTTCTCCAGTCACAGACGCTTCCCAGTTGTGTTGTGTGGCTCTATCCCTGTGTGTCTACTTAATGCTAAGAAACCTGTTCACTCTCATCTTTCAGAACATCTTTAGAGTTGCTCTCTGTCAAAGCTTACCTTAAAAATACTTTAATTAAAGATCATCCTTTTTCTTCTGCTATGTTCTATTACCTCACTAGTTTTCATGAGCATTTACTGTGGGGTTACAGCTGCTTTAAGTGGTGCCTTTTCCATTTTGTTGTTTTCCTTCTCTGTGTCTGAGTGTTTTTTGTGCTGTTCTTCTTATCGTTCATGCTGAAGTGCTGTATGATGACTCTCTGAGTCAAGATACATAAAACCACATTCTTTGATGCAAGAAAAACATTCTGTCCAGTGCACTCAGCTGGAATTACTGGACATGTCACTTGTCTGCCGAGTAGATGTTGGTGCCAGTTTCTGTCTGGACAGTTGTATGTTCTCAATGTTGAAACAAAATATGAATAGTTCTGTCTTAATGAGGTTGTTGCAATTTTCAGTAAAATCTGTCATAGTCACTGAAGCTTCTCAATTAACTTATCAATGGAAGTTTGGCTTGGAAGAGAGAAGATGGTCACATTTCCTCGCCTGCAGGGGATAATGCCAAGTCTTTGGTATTAAAGTGACTATCTGGTAATAGAAGTATTATGAAAAAAATAGATTATAATCACTTTCACTTTCTTCAGACTGAGAAAATCCATATTGCTACACTTAGAAATTCTGCTTGGTAAAGGTGAGGCTATGTAGTCGATTGCTACTTACTAGTTGTAATCAGTTTATCTTTCAGATTTAAAATCTTTGTAGCTGAGGTCCTGTCCATGGTAGTATTGTAAATAATTTCTGTTGCTCAGTTAGTATGTGATCTCTTTTTGGTTTTTTGTTAAATAAAGGTAAATGTTTTATCCTAACATGAAAAGGTCAGAACTGGCTTTAAACATGTTGTTGAGGTTCGATTGGCTTGACTGTGGGCCAAATTTCTCAATATTCCTTTCCATCAATAATAATTGTTTCTAGTTATAAAGCACTAAGTTGTTGTTTTTTTTTTTTAGGATTGCTAATAATAATAATAATAAAATTTGATTCTAAATTTTTTTTTAGTAAAAATTATATCTTTACAAGTATATAAAGAACTAAAACAGATGCACTACTTCTGGTAAGTACATTTTTTCTGGAGAATTTGTCCCACACTGTGTGGTGTTAACTGAAGTGACCCACTGAGGCTATGTATATTATCTAAGTGCCCTAATTTAAGTTGGTTCTGATCTGTGGACATCACATATCCACAGCCTCCTACTATTTATTCTAACCCCAGAAGCTTTTCCTCCATCAGTTTAACCCTTTGCCTCCTTGCCTCCAAAATGTGGCTGAGCTTGAAACCCAAAGTGAATTCAGGTTTTCATTTTTTTAAATCTTCATTAAAGGAAGAAACCACACTGAAATAATTTTGAATATGTGCTGGAAATTAAACTATATTGTCTCATGTATTTGAAGAATGGTAGTTACCATTCAAAGCTCAAGATGCTTACATAAAGTGGGAAGATTTTTACCTTGAACTCTTAAAGCTTATCCTCTCCTCCTTTTCCCTCAGAAAAACACCAAGCTCCCTCCAGTTTTGTACTTTTCTAATTCTGAGGGTTGGAGTTGAGGAAAATTCCATCAAAGCCTGTAAGAATATCTTTATTTTATTCAAACAGGCGTTGAGTGGGGCTCCTCATGGCTTAAATGAATGTTTTCTTACTGCTGTTCTTAAATAGTCATTTTTGCTGGGCAAGACCTCAGAGCTAGTTTCTAAATTCTGCAATGTGATATGAACTAGACAGGCAGTGTGTAGGCAACTGAGGAGGAATCTATTTTTGGTATTAAATAAGTTGTCAACAGAAGAACACATTCATGTGGGCTACTGGATTGTGTTCAGTGACATAGCTGTCTAGTTTGTTCGGCAATCTTACTTATCTGCAGGAGAATAGGTATCGCCTTAATCAAACGTCTGGTGGATTCTGTCTTCTATAAAGGGCTAGCCTGTGGAGTTTCCTCCTTCATCAATTTAAAGCCCAGGGAAACAGAAAGCCCAAAAGAGAAAAACCCAAGAAAGCTCTTCAACTCTATGTTTTCTATCAGAAAAAACCTGCAGCTTTGCCAGAGGGAAATGATTTCCACTTCAGCAGACTACAATATTCAAGGGTGGAGAAAGAGAAGACATCAAAGCTGCATGTAGCTGGTTGTTTCACCCTCAGTATTTCTTACTCAAATTATTACAGTATGCTGCTGGTTTAGACAGAAGATCTGTAAAAAAAGCAAGTTTTGAGGGCTTCATGTTGTCAGATGTGCTCTTCAGGTTACTAATTGGAGAAAAATATACTTTCAGCTAGCCATATATCAGTTAGTTTCTTATCCTGTAGGAATGCTGGGTTTTCTTCCACATTCCTTGCTACCTTCCTCCGAGAACTGTATTTAACATTGCAAAAATCAAAGTAAATATAAGTTAATCTCTTTATATCTCAGTTGTTTTATACTAATGTAAACCAAATACTTTAATCTACTGGAAAGCGTGTGTGTAGTTGTTTTTTAACTTTTCAAAGCATTTTGACAAAGGCTTCTGCTGTCCTAGAAGTAGTTTCCATCAAAAAGCCACCTTTTTTTCCCCCGAAAAGCTGGAGGGATGCCAAAGACTAGTGAATGCAGCATGGCTTACCCTCTTCCTTGCCTCCTTTCTCCTAATAAACTTAAGTTTATACACTGCTGGATCTAAGCCTTAGTGAGAGAGAGCATGTGGAAGAAGGGCTGCCCACTAAACCAAGAATGGAGGTGGGAGAAAAAGGCAGTAGAGTCCATCTTTACCATTCAGGGAAAAAGATTTCTCCGTCTCAAATGAAGAAAAGAAGGTAGTCACTTGCTGAGGTGAAAACAGGATATGCAGCTTCTGTGAGAGAGTAGTAATAGTGATGGAAAGGTGCCTTGCAAGCAGTTTTTAGTATGTCGGTCACAAACCATCTGTGTTTTAAATAACTAATTCACCACAATGAGTCACAGTCCCCCCCTTCTATTCCTGGCTCTTCTGCACCGGTTACATTACTTTTGTCATCATTTCTCTTGTCTAACTGTATGAAGAATAGGGAAAAAAGACACTTCTGTCTCTGAAAGTTGGAGATCCCTCTACTTTGAATGAAAAGGACAGTTGACAGTGTTGTAAGCAATTAATTGCACCAGTAAAAATACTGCTAGACATTTATCTGAGTAATACCAACAACAGTGGCATTCACAGGTTCAGAGTTCCTCTCTTGCACTAATCTGCAGTTTCATATGACATCTTGGTGTAGCTTATCTAACCTGCTTTTAAAAGCTTTTGCATTTTTTAGACGCTTTTGGTCCCTTATTCCACTGACCATCAATATGAGTTAAAAAAATTCTAGGAATTGCTAATTTTGCTGATTTAAGCTGGGAACCTGGGTAGCAAGGATCTGTTTGGTACCTTGATAATAAACAAGATATTCAATCCTAAATAATGCTGAAATTATTTTGTTTTCTGTGACTTCTATAGAAAATTTAGACATTCAGAGAATATAAAAAAAAAAAAATCACTTAACTTTCTGGATTAGGTCCACTCTGAATTATGCATAATTACAGGGTAGTATTCATTTATAAGTATCAATGGAATATACATCCAATACAAAATATATCCTTGTTTTAGCTTTAATGATGGAGCTGAGACACAAAGTAAATAATGCCTTATTTTAGTCAGAGAGCCTACCTAACAGAAATACAGCTAAAATGTAGCTAAATAAATAATAAAAAAAATATGGGGTCTGTGTAAGAAAAATTTAATAGAAGAAAAGAAATCAATATCAAACTTGTGAGACTGCCTGGTTGAAAAAGGAGGCAAGGTTATTAGTTAGATTAACATACTTAATATAAGTAATGCTTTTGAAATTGAAGCCAAATATGTATTATTGACACCACACAAGCAGTGTTAAAGTTACAATTCATAATACTAAACCTAAAAACCATTCTGAATTAATTTTATTTGTACTTTTCACTTATGCAACTACTAAAGAGGTCTGGAAGTAACTTGGACAGTTAATAACCTGACATAGACAAAGTTAGAAGCTTCATGCAGCATTAATAGAGGCAAAAATTTTAATAAGATTCTACTTTTTCTTGTGCAGTTATCTTTTCCTCTGTAAAATGACATGACTGTTCAAAATTCTGAGCTGTGGCTCTCAGGAGGAATGCTGCTGTCACTTGAGGAAAAATGTATGTTGAAAAGTGACAGATGTCAGATGGTAATAATTATGGAAGCTTAAATATTTATAAAATTTCTAAGTTACTGTAAAAATGTGTTTCTTCATCTGAAAGATTCTGTGATGTTAGAAGTTATATTCCAGACTTTTTTTTATTGCCCAAGGCTGTGTGTTATGAATTATAGTTTTGGATTCAGAAAACCTGTGTTTTCACTATCTTGAGTCAATTAGAGGATTACAAAACCATAAGAAGTTAAAAACCTGTTTGAGGTTTTGGGAACCTGTATGCAATAGCTCATCTTAAAAGGTGTGTTTGTATTTTTGTATTTCTTAGTGGTTTACAACACTTTGTTAGAATAACTGCTTTTCAACTTTAATGTCATTTGTAATTTTTCAGTGAGCAACAGCTGTAGTTTACTGTTCCATTATTTGTTTGCTTCTTTGACTTTTATGTCTTATATTCAACTGCACTTTAATGCTTTGAGTGTATGAGAAAGCAGAAGTCTTGGTAAAATATTCAAAAAGTTAACAACAGATGTCTGAGACTAAGGCCATGCAAGCGTGGAATAACGCAGGAAATAGTTTGCCTTGTGTTCTTGTGTTTAGATCCACTCTTGCCTTTGGTAAAGTGGAAGAAAATCGGGTATGCAAAAGACAATGTAGCCTTCAGTGAAAGACCATAGGGATGCTGACTGCTGCTACTTATATTTCTTAAGGTACAATGATTACTAAATAATTCAGTGTTATTTCAATAGCTTCTTCAGTGTCACATGCCTCTGCAAAGTGCTGAATATGGTACTTTTGAAGACAATTTGGTCAGTACCAGTGAGATGTCACAGTATGTCAATGGGCTTGAAGATGAATGCCCTTACATTGGTTAGGATGAACATACTAAGTTATTTGGAGTTTTACCATGAAATTCCAAGTACAGGGTGAGGATGTAAAGGGGCTTTTTTACATTCATTTGAATAATATGGAATGGCTCATGTTGAATATTGTTTATTAGGCTAAATCCTCCATTAGCATGAATTGGGACATACCTGTTTAAATTTGCTAGAGACTTGCACAAATAAATCAATTGGGAAGCCACCAGTGATAGAAAAGTTGGTTCACATCCAGTGCTTGTATTTTCTCCTCACAAGTAAATCTCAAAATCCTAAATCAAAACAGTAGAGCTGTTTTACTGTCTCCTTCAATTCTGATGCTGACTCATTAATTTTAGGTAGCTGAAATAATCTTACATGATCCTGTGTACTCTGTCAGACACCAGAAGAAATTAAAGGCAAATCTTAGCAATATTCTCAAAACTAATTTTATTATTTCCATTTAAAATTTGTGAAGTTGTTTAAAATTTGAAAGAGAGGAGGTAATGGAAAATGAAAATGTGTAAGTAGTTTGTGAAGAGCATACAGTTTTGGAGTTCCTAGATTACCTGGTGCATGACATTTTTTAGTTTCAGCTCTTATTGAATTAAACCTTTTTCATGGGTCAGTGCATTTGGCAGGCTGGTTTGTATTTGGTCCTTCAAGAACCTTAGGGATAACTATTCAGGCAAATCTGTGCATTTACAGTGTTATTTCAAATGCAGAATTTGTTTCATAATCTAAAGGTGGTAAATAACATTTTAAACTGTTGGTGACTCAGAACGAACTTTTCCTGACTAGTATTCAAATATAAAATAAAGAGTGAATTAGTTACATGACCACTTTAGACTGTCTGTCTGCATGCAGGTATGGTGTCTGTAAAGGATGTGCAGTAATTGACTGCTGGTTTTATTTTTGTGATGGGGGCAAAAATGAATGAGCTTGGAACAGTGTTTCCTCACAGGAAACTGAATTTTTCTACATATCCCATAGAATAACAAATGTTCTAATAGCTAATGTGAGAAAAAGGAAATGAATATTCTGTGTGTTTGTCTTAAACATTATATTACTGGGTCATTACAGAGATTTTATCAAAATAAGGGTATTTATCAAAGTTTTTGTTTTAAATATCATAATTGGGCTATGGTTTGCTAGATTTTTATGCAGGCATCCATATTTCTTTTAAGCTAAATACCTCCACCCTCAGAGATCCAATTTTTTGCTTCCCTTTTCACACTGTTAGCCAAATGAAATACATGTGAAATGCTAGTAGCTATATATATATTTATACACACAGACACGCAAAAAAAACCCCAAACCACCAAGTAGGTTGTATTTCTCTGTAGTACTGCAGCACCTTGACAGTCCCCAAAGACATAAAAACTTGTTGAACTAGGTGCTTTGTGAATAATGTGAGACGGCCTCAATCCAGGTTTAAAATAAAATCCTGCAAGATAGGCCTGGGAAAAACAGTTGCATTGATTTGCTGACGATAAAGGTCATGGCCAGAATTAGAACGCCGCATGTTACAAGAACACCTGAAATGAGATTTCCCCACCTGCAAGCTCACTGTGCTTTATTGGACCATGGTGCTGTTTAGCAACATTTTTATCTTACCAGCTATCCCTCAAGGGGGAAAACAACATGGAAAACTGTATTTATGAATAAGGCCGCTATTCTAAGGCACTGTCATAAATTATTGTTGTTATCCTATTTAATGCTTTACATTGTTACTCTGTTTTCCAACTGTATTTTTTCTATTCAGTTTCCAGAAAAAAAACAAAGGTGGGGGGCAGACAAGCAAGTGTGGGTAAAAAAATTAGCATTCTAAAGAACAAATCTAGTCAATGGTAAGATGAAAATGTACATCTAAAGTAATGTTTTACAGGTAATCAGTTTTGTAATATACTTCATGTCACAGCCTTAGGCTTCATAAGCAACGCCCCCATTCTTTTAATTCTTTTTTTTCTCCCCTCTAGCTACCAGACTAATTTTCTACTGAACTGAAGTTGTTCATCCTTGCCCAGATGATAGAAACCAGCACTAATATCTGCATGCTTAACCTTTAGGCTGAAGTTATTGGAGGACAAAATTCTCCCAGGTTTCATATATCTGGATTGTAAACACTTTTTAAATACTTTGCTTCTCAAAATGAAGTTGATTTTTTTCAGCCTAATCTTTGGTGCAATTCTTCTGAATATCTTTTGTGTGTGACACTTATAACTCAGAATCCTATCTTTTAACATTTTACTGCCAAATTTTTTGTGTGCTTTGTAAACATTTGTCTGCAGGACAAAGTTCTAGCAAGGTATCTACTCTTATAGGAGACTCTTTTATTTTTTTTTAAGTAAACAAACCAATTCCACATACCTGCCTACTCCCCCTGCCCCCTTGCGCCCCCAAGTTAGAAGTCAGCAATTGGAAAAGCTAATAAACTTGTGTGGATTTTCAACACTATTGTTAAAAAAGGTTTGGGTTTTTTTCTCCATGGATTTCAAAAGCTTTTCCTAAGCTATAAATTTACTGGGTTTAAAATATATAAATATAAAAATTTAAGTATATTTTATAGTATATAATTTATAAAATGATAAACAAGAAATTTAAATTCTCACCCTGATTATCCTAGAAGTTCTGTGGAACTTTTAGTTTCTATTGTGTTGAATCATGGACAAATTTTGTTTGCAGTGGAGTCTTTCTCTAATGAAATATTTCTAACCTACTTCTTTTAAAGAAGGGCAAAGAACTGTGTTATGTCACACTCCCTTCTTGCCTTCATCTTCCAGTGTAGGACTGAAACTAGAGCTGTGTACAGTAATAACAGTCAGACTGTTATGATAATAGTAATTCAGAAGTTACTAAAGATGTTTACACTTGCTAGTTCATGCTTACAGTTCTGAACAAGGAAATATCCTGGTCTACCTGCAAATCTTAAATGTAGGTAAAGTGCTAATTATATACTATTTAATTCTTATATTGAAGAAAATTCTCCTGTTTTGTGTGGAAATCTTTAGCTATTTTTTTGTAAATTAATATTTTAGATATATATGCTAAAGGTATGCTTACTACATCCACCCTGAAGCAGCTTCTGTTTGCAGGGGAAATTTTGGTTCTAAAGAACTATTTTTTTTTTAACCCCCCTGCCAACCAGCAACAGTATGAGTTGGCAATTGCTACTTTTCTTCTATTAAAGCCTTTTTTGTAACCCTTGAATGAATTCAGTAATAATATCTGAGTACCAGGAGAGGCCTACTGTAGAATGAATTTAAAGTCTATTTTAGGTAGGTATCTGAGTGGATTTTTTTATGTACACATTCTAGTTTTGGTTTAAGATGCAATCTTGTATATGTTTATGTACTGCACTCAGTTACATTTTCTCTCCTTAAATGTTACTGATACTTCATTAGTAGAAAAGGCTTAACAGTGGCACACTAAAGTATATAAATGCCTGTCATGTCAACAGCACAGCAGTCCTTAGTCCAGGCATAGTCATTCCTCTGCCCTCAGTTGCTAACGTCTTCTTTTCTACCTGTTCATGGAGGTGTTAAATTTGTTCCTCATTAAACATATAGAAAAATGAGAATGTGACAGGTTTATGGGGAGGGGAATGAATAGGTCAGAAAGGCTTAAGAGCTAAAAAAGTACAAATACAGGCAATCAGAGAAACAGATCTGAATTTATTTTGAGGAGGTGAAGAAGAGTATGTCAATAAAAATAAAACAGGCTATGGCTGGAAATGTTTAGTATGTAAAAATCTGCTGTTATACGAGTAGAGAGCTCAAACAATGAGGGTACCTCTTGAGTCTTTTCCTGAGATGTTAATAATATTCTGAGGTGAGGTAGAGGGTTGTAGCTACAATTTTTGTTTGTTTCTATTAAGAAAGTATATTTTGCTATCAGTAAGTAAAAGCTTAAGTAATGAACTGTTAACCATATCTCTGTTTAGTAGAATGCAGCAAATTCCTTGCAACAATTAGAAGTCTTTTTAATAATGCACACATTTTAAAAGCTTATGTATAAAACCTCTGTTTTTGTGTTTGTGTGGTATGTACTACAGTAGGTTTCCAATTTTCTTGGAATTTTTTCATTAGAATTACAGCTGCAATGATGGAAGCCATCCAGCCCAGTCCAGACATGTGGAGAATCTGTCTCCTTAAACATATGGAAAATCCAATCCCATAGTATATTTTCTGGTTTGATAAAAATTCAAAAGACTATATTTGAAAGTTACCTCTCTGTCTCATTCCTGACCCTCTTCCCTGACCTGAAGAAAAACTCAAGAAAAAGGAAAAAAAAAAAAAAAAAAGAAAAAGAACAGGCAATCATGATAGTGAGATTAATATCAGTCCCTATTGTTCTGGAATAATAACAAAATACTTTTAGTATTATTTCAGTGCAGTAACAGCCTAATGTTAATTTCAAATTATTCCACTTTACGTAAAGCAAATTAGACCTAACCCCAGGGAATTCTAATCCATCAGACTACAAATGCAAAATACACATTCAGAGAAATGTCCCAACCCCCAGCCTTCAGTTGTTGGTCCTATAGAATCAGGTTTATCTTCTGGACTTTTGTAGCTGAATAGACTAGATCATTTTGATGTCAATGTGATACATAATGCCTGCATCTGCTTTGTAATTAATTTCTAAGGGTTACCTCTGTGGAAGAACAAAGCTTGAGAATTTCAATGATACTGCTTCTGTTATTGGAATTAGGAGGTTTGCCACAACTACAAATAGGAATATACAGTCTTCCATAAATCGTGATGATAGCTATTCAGTTCTTTTATATATTGGTAGCATATTGGGATGGTAGCGTTGTAGCACAAATAGTTTAATCTACAATACAGTAGCTGTTTGTTATTTACATCATGTTATGCTATGGCAAAATAGCCATTGTTTGCCTTAAGAGCTACATGCTTTTAACTCATTGTGGTCTACTGGGAGCACGTAGAAAAAAATGAATACTGAAATAGAAATGCTATTAAATTGAACTTCTATCACTGCACTGCTCTGCTAGCATGCCTTCATTGGTAGTTGTAAAAGCAGATTTCCTTACCTGCCCCTACTGTCTGATTCTTGGAGCTTACAAGTTGGAGCAGTGTTTTGTCACCTGGAGGACATTTTGAAAGCCAGGTAGTATGGACCATTGGCTTCCAGGGTGCCACAGGACAGTGTGTATAGGTAAAGGTACCTTGGCCTCGTTAGAATACTTTTTCAGTCTTTGACCCTTGGGTGCTCTCGAGTGTGGAAAGGACAGTACAGAAACATCTGGCATCTCTGTATATTCATATGTCTCTCATCTTCACAGAGAGGATGGGTGCAAAAGGCTCGTGGTTTAACCTCAGCCAGCAGCTAAACACCACACAGCTGCTCACTCACTTCACTCCCACCCAGTGGGATGAGGGAGACAATCAGGAAAAAAAGTAAAACTCATGGGTTGAGATAAGAATGGTTTAATAGAACAGAAAGGAAGAAGTTAATAATGATAATAATAACAATAATAGAATAACAATAATAATAATAATAAAAAATTGGGATATACAATGCAATTGCTCACCACTTGCTGACCGATGCCCAGTTAGTTCCTAAGCAGCAACCTGCCCCCAGGCTGACTCCTCCCAGTTTATATACTGGACATGATGACACATGGAATGGAATATCCCTTTGGCCAGTTTGGGTCAGCTGCCCTGGCTGTGTCCATTCCCAAATTCTTGTGCCCCTCCAGCCTTCTTGCTGGCAGGGCATGAGAAGCTGGAAAATCATTGACTTAAGTGTAAACATTACTTAGCAGCAACTGAAAACATCAGAGTGTTATCAACATTCTTCTCATCCTAAATCCAAACCATAACACTATACCAGCTACCAGAAAGAAAATTAACTCTGTCTGAGCTGAAACCAGGACAAAGGCCCATGCTATAAATCTGCTATATGTCTGCATCACTACAGATCATGATGTGCAGAGTGCAATATTAATGATCCTGCCAGCCTTTTCATCTCCTGCAATAAAGATCAGTAGCTCAGTTTTCAGTGTTGATTGGTAGAAGAGGGTACTTACTGAGTGAAGGAAACCACATTGTCAAAACATGTAGATGCCATATTTTGGTAGTTTGGTTGAAACTGTATGCATGGCAATCCATAAGGCCTGCAGTGCAATGGATTAGAGTAACTATTTGGCCTTTCTAACAGACACTGAAGTTGGTGTGCCCCTTGGTAGCCCTGATACTGCTGGCTGTGACATGCCTCCGAATGTTTTAAAGATTCCTGACTTGCTATCTGATGTATGTCCTCTCATATTTCAGTAATGCTGGCAGTAAAAAGCATTACAGTCACCATCTGTACAGTCTATACAAATCTATAGGAGCTTAATGTGTTCAGGCTCCGTAGAGAAATGATCATCTTTTTCTGAAGTGGTTTTGATAGCAATTCAAAATAGTTGTGTTTCTTCTCAGGAGTCAAATGTCTGTTATGAAGGCTTTTATTGTCTAGCAGTTGACAGCCTATTGTTGGTCATCCAATATCTTAATGCACTCAGTGCACCTACAGAATCATTGAACATTGCAAACTCAAGCTTGGCAATGTAGGAACAGAATGTAGGAACTTGGCCAAATTCTAACTGAACTGGAGTTTGTGGCCTGTCTTGAGGCCAGTGGCAAGCTTCAGTAAAAGTGGCATGACCTTAAAGAGGAAATTGGTGCCCAAAACAGTTGCTTAGTGGGCATGACTTTTTTCTCTGCCTGGAGCTTTTTTGAAGTCTTCTGGTTTCTCCTTTGTTTTATCTTGGTTCTTGGGATTTTGAGCCTGTCGATGCCCTAGTGCTGAAGGGCTACAGTAGTTGATGTTGCCTGTTATAAAGGGAAAAGCTATGAATTTCAGAGGTGCTGGTTTGTCATGGTGCCACAAATGTTAAAAAGGCTTCACTAGATTGCAGATGGCCTGTGTGTGCTTTGTATGCAGCTGGTACGTTCTAGGTATTCCCCAAGATTGAGAAGGTTGTATTGTAGTCTAGATGGTTCTCAGGTATTATAAAACTTACTAATAAAGACAAGACTATAGCTTCTCTTGTTCCTGCGTAGAGAATATAAACGTAAATTAAATGTGATTCAACATGTTAATATTTATTAAGTGTGAATAATTTTATCCATCTCTAAGAATGAGTGTTTGAGACAGCAGGATTCCAGATTTGGCTGCAATTCTTGCTGAAGTCAGGTGTTTAAAGATACTTGAATGAGTAATCTATCACCTGACAGGATTGGTCTCTTGCTTTATTACTGTCTGTCTCAAATGCAGTCTGTGGTAGCAGCTGAAGCAGAAGTAAAGGAGAGAACATAAGCTAGGTATTTATTGATATGAATCAGTGTAGATTTTTTACTCCGACAAAGTGGCACAGAATTCTACAAGCCGAGTACATTAATGAATACCAAGGGGTACATGGGTCTACTATAGGCTTCCTCCTCCTCAGTAGTCATCTCACTCCTTTAATAATTAAGAAGAGGTAATTGTGATTAACACTAGGTTCCAATTGACTAAAGTGGTATTGATGCCTAGAACCTTTGGGATGTGGGCTGTGTCTGCTAACCACTTGCCAGAGAACTGTTTGCCAAAATTTGGTAGCTGGCAACCCAATCTTCTGTCTCTTTTGCAGATTGGCAAGTTTTCACTCTGCCCTCTGTGCTTCCTACTTATGTTGCTGGATGACATGGCTCTGTATATTCTGATCTCAAGCTTCCACATATGGAATATGCCTTGGCTCAGTTTTTCTTTATCAGAATTTAAGGACAGCAACAATTTCAAATACAATGACATGTATTCGGCAATAAGGTATGTTCCTAGTTGTAGTCTATCTTACCAGTGGCCTTTAAGGCACCAGCAACTTGCTTTACGTATCATGTCACACTCTGACCGTTATATTGATTACAAATATTATGCAAAGTGTAGTTCATTATAAAAGATAAAATTTTTCAAACCAATTTTTTACACCTCAAATATATTTTCAGCTTTTGACAGAGTCCATACGTATCATATCTTTGCAGCATGAGAAAGAGCCTGATCACAGGAACACTTGTTTCTGAGATCAGGAGTCCCTCACTTGCATCTCTTCACCCATCTTTTGGCATATCTTGATCATGAGTTCAGTCTGTACTTGCGACTGTAACATACACAAGTTGCATCTCTGTACGAACAAAAAGAATTTATCACTTATCACTTAAGACTAATTTTAGCTGAAGGGAAAATCTTAATGATTTAGGATGATAAATGTTACTGTAAGATAGGAAAAAACATCAACTATAGAATTTATATATATCTCTTAATAAAACATGTAGCTCTGAATACTTTAATATATGCTGTTTTATTAGGGTGACAATATGAGTATATACATACAGTTATCAGAAGTCTGTTTAGAAAAAAATGTAACCAAAGATTAGGCAATACTGTATTGTTATTTAGTAAGAGTTTTCTATGATTTGTAAGGTGTGTTTTCTTTTTTCTACTTTCTTTTTTTTTGTAAGTTTGTTGGTATTCACAACCAAGTTTAAACATCCTTTCCTAATTTCTAGATCTTAGAGTGAAAATTCTTTTGGCACCTCACATCATCTTATTCAGTAGAATTATTTTAGAGTGTATGAAAACAGCTCCCTTAAATACATTGATAGGCAAATGAAACACAAGTCATGTGACCCAGCTAGGCAGTTAATAGGATAATGGCTGTCTTGATGAAAAGTAGTAGAATATTGAATCATTTAATAAAATTATTTTTTAATTTATTAGTTACAATTAAATTCAAGTTGCTATAAAAATATTAAACTTACTTCCTATCAGCATTCTTTAGTGATACCTCAGTAAAAATTATTGCTACTGCCTGTATGTATGTGTAAGTGTAGTTCCTTTCCTCTTGATCTGATCATGATTTTCTTTTGGTACTTTGTCATGTTACATATTGGACAGAATTTTTATGTTAGAAGAGGTGGTATTTCTTGAAGTGCAATAGGCACAATCTGCAGCATTGTTCCCTAATGCAGCCTCCTCCAAAGGACTTTGTGGTGGTTTCAGCCCAGCCAGCAACTAAGCACCACCCAGCCACTTACTTACTCCCTGCCCCTACCCAGTGGGATGGGGGAGAAAATCGGGAAAAGAAGCAAAACTTGTGGGTTGAGATAAGAACAGTTTAATAGAACAGAAAAGAAGAAAGTAGTTATAATGATAACACTAATAAAATGACAACAGTAATAGTAAAAGGATTGGAATGTACAAATGGTGCACAGAGTAATT